>JAQPPZ010002381.1:3667500-4267500 GCA_028583015.1 Wollemia nobilis | reverse complement strand
AAGTCAAAATAGAATCATCCCTCTTAAAAGATGCACTGGAATGCATTGGAATCGTTCAATATTATGGAAATAGAATAATTGTTTGAACTAGAAAATTATGGATAAAAAGATATAAATCCTAGGCATTACAAGGTTTAATAATAAAGTTGAATGCTCTACCCAAATTATGATTTGGATGCTCTTCCAAACATCAATTCAGATGTCAAAATTAATATTGATCAAAAATACACTCAAAAGGCATGAGCATTTTATCTACAAGTGAAAGTGATTCTAGAAATAAAATTCATCGAACGAATAAAAAGAAGGGTTATAGTATAATTTTAAAATTATTTAATAAATAACAGAAAATTTTTGGTCTAGATATTCCGTTGTACTTAGACATATTCACACAAATATTTGAGATGATAGCGTAGTTAAACAAAGCATGTAGATTCAGAATTGACAAAATAAATTACAACCAATAGAAAAGATAAGGAAAATCACAATATTGCTTTAAAAGAAAGAAGTTCAAATCTTCTCCAAAGCATGAACACATGAGTGTGGATGTGGAATTTAAAACATTTAAATTCAAAAGGTCAAAACTTTATCCCACATTGATAAGTGGTTTAGAAGAAAGTTTACATAAATTGTATCTATTTATTTTTTGCAAGAGAAAAAGAAAAGTGAATATATTTTATACTAATAATATTCTCAAGGAAAATGAAAAACCTTATATTTTTACATTGTTGAAGCAAGAAATGTAGACTTATATATATTTGTAGTTTTTTTTAAGGTGGATTTAGTGAAAGAAGAATATTCAAATTTTGTAAAATATTAATATGGCTAGTAGAGCACCAAAGTTTTTATTGCTAGATTCCCAACTATTGAGGGGAAATAATTATGCTTATTGGAATACTAAACTCAAGATTTAACTTGAGTTTGAGGATGTATGGGAAGTAGTAGATGGAAGAAATACCCATCCTATAATAGAAGGAGAAGATCAAACAAGTTTTATAATGTAGACAAAATGGAAAGACTAATCATCATGTTCAAAGTAGCTTATGAGGTCCAAGCATATATTTAAGATTCAACCACAACCTATGATGCATGCACAAAATTTACAAGTTTGATAAAATATGTTTCAAATATAATATTGCCCTACATAAATTTTTTCAAAATAAAAGTGAAACAACATCACTATAAAGTAAAATTCAATGGTAGATTTAAATGAAGTTTTAGGGTAAAAAAACCCCTTCCAAAGGTAAAATTCGTTCAAGCATAAAAATGGATACAATCCCTTCTTAATACCAACAAGGTCATAAGCCTACAAGAGACAACCAAGAAAATTCAAGCAAGAAAGGAGAAAATTCATAAAAAAATGCTATTGTAATAAAGGAAACCATAAGAAGCTCCTTAAAAGAAAATGATGTCATAAGAAGCTCCATAAAATGAAAGGAAGCCAGAAGAAGCTCCTTAAAAGAAAAAAAATCTATAAGAAGGTACTTAAAATGGAAATGAAGCCATAAAATATCCTTAAATTCTAAAGAAAATATAGAAGCCATTGAAACTTTTTAGAAAAATTACAAGAAGAAAACCAACAAACAGAGAAGCCAGTAAAAGCTCCTTGAAATTGCCTTCACCATTAAAAAGTGATAATTATTATCTTTATTTTAAAAGTAATTTTAGGTAACTAAATTGTTATCTTTATTCAAAATATATTTAAGTAATCATCATTAATAGTTCTAAGAAAGGAAAACTATAAAAAAACTAGGTGCAAAGCATATCTCAAAGAAACACAATAAAGTGCAAAAAATTCATCCAATGCATGTTTGAAATCATAAAGACAAAGTTCTCAAAAATAACATTAGTAGTTTTTGCATGAGAGAAGAATAGTTAATAGAAGCGCCTAATTTTAAAAATTTAATTTTAGCCTACATAAAATTACAAGAAGAAACAACCACCTAAATAAGAAGAAGAAAGTATTAATATTGTGAATTAAAGTGAAAACACCCTGTAATGAGCAAGCATTCAATAGGAAACTTGTGTTTTTATGAAACAACTAAAGAGTGCTCATTATATAAAGGGAGAGTAAAATAAATAAATATGATTCAATTAAGAAGGATCCAATTGAACATAGAAGCACCTATGAAACGTAGAATAAGCAAAGCAATGCCAAATCAAGGGTACATTGAAAATAGCAGACTCTAATGTAGTTTTGAAAAGTAGAAGATATAATGCTTAAATGAATTATAATCGAATATGCAAAGTCTTAGAAGCCAAAATAGCATCGTCCCTTTTAAAATATGTAGTGAAATACATTAGAATCATTCAATACCATGGAAATAGAATAATTGTTTAAACTAGAAAATTATGGATAAAAAGACATAAATCCTAGGTATTACAAGGATTAAGAAAAAATTTGAATTCTCTACCCAAATGATAATTTGTATGGTCATACAAACATCAATTCATATGTAAAAATTAATATTGATCAGAGAGACACACAAAAGGCATGAGCATGTCATCTACAACTGAAAGTGATTCTAGAAAGAAAAATCATCAAACGAATAAAAGGAAAGGTTACAGTGTAATATTTAAATTATTTAATAAACAATAGAAAATGTTTGGTCTAGATTTTTCATTGTGCTTAGAAATATTCACACACATATTTTAGATGATAGCTTACTTCAACTGAAGAAACACACACTTATACTGAGAGGGGGGTGAACAGTGTAAGATAAAACTTGTGCTTCCAAACAATTACTTTAATAATATGAATGCAATAATAATCAATGAACAAAATTCCACACATACAAGAGACAAGGATTTACGTGGAAACACCCTTTTGGGAGAAAACCATGGAAAAATATTGCTTTTATTTCTTCAACAAAATTTTTGGGCACCAACCCATAGGAGACACCAATGCCCTTGTACAAATTCATGGGCACCAACCCATAGGAGACACCAATCTCCTTATACAAATTATTGGGCACCAACCCATAGGAGACACCAATATACTTTAGGTATCAACCTCACTCAGTTCTACTTAAAATATTGATAAAAAACACTACTCATATTTGCTCCTAAATCTTATCATTAGTGGCTTCAACTTCTGCTCACAAATCTCCAAATGCTTCGATGACATGGCTCTCCTCTTTAGCTCCTATCTATCCTTTGAACTTTTGTAATGGCTAGCTTGCTCTACCTTCAAACCCTCAATAGATATTGCCACCTAATGTTGTTTATTCATTGGTGCTCAACCTCCTTTGATTCAGGTGCTCTAATGTTCCTCTTGAATTGTGCAACCTTCAATGCTATTCTTCTTCTCATTGAACATTCTCCCGCTAGTCTCTATTTTTTTTAATCTCTTTTGAATGCTCTAGATAAAATCTAGCTATGGGTGTCTATTTTATTTAATCCACAGTGCACATTGGAGCTTAACTTTTACTTGTCATATTGAGATGAAACAAACAACAAGATGTTTAATAACCATCTCACACACTCTCACAAATGGCAAACGAATTCCTTTCAATGAGCACTCTTCCTACGATTTTAGCCTTCATCCAATTACCAAAAAATACAACTAACCTCTGATGCAATGGTAGTTCTTTACTCCTGGGTATTTGTTCTATAATATTTACTCCAATCCATGTTATTCACTGTATTTGTTTTACATCGTGGACCTATAGCTCTCTCTTTCCTATAATGTTTTTGTTACATACTGATCTCTTGTAACATTTATCCTACTACTGCAGATCAAATACCAGTAAAACCTCTAGTCTGATCAATGTCATGGTCCTTTTAATTCCTTGATCTGTTCATTGCGTACTCTACATCATGGTCCTTCGGAGTCTTTGAGTCATTTGTTGTCTACTCTACGTCGTGGTCCTTCAGAGTCCTTTCAAATAGAAATACCACCTCCTTCTACAAATAATATGATCACGTAAACCAAAGAAATAATACTATCACATAAGTGAAATTATAATCTCCTTAAATGTTTCTTACCTTCTGAAATTGATCATGCTTTGACTACGACTTCCACTGATGCCTCTCTATCACCACTTTGATAATGATTCATCTATGCTCCTTCTCTTTTCAATGGATTTTATCATTGCTCTGGTTTGATTATCTATGTCATATTTCAACCTCCTCGAACATCGTCTTCCTCAAACTTGACCTCAGTGTTGCCACCACTACCAATGGAAAACTATGGTCTCCTTAGAGATTGACGACTATATAATCCTCTTGTGTGCACATATATCTGATCACCTCGCCTTACTACTACAAAATAATCACTGCCTCTATCGTTCATACTGCTACCTGGCATGTTCTACCTTTTTGTTTTACTATTCATCCATATCGAAGACATCTTCTTTGGTACTGCCACTTAATTCGAGAGATATTCCAACGAAATCATCGCATCAATGAAATGATCACTAGACTTTTTATATGCACCTTTATTTACTTATAAGAGAGGTCGGCTCAACCTTGATATTATATATTTGAATTTGAAACCTCATAATGATATTTAAATTTTTAATTTAAATATATCAAACTTTGATATTAATAATTAAATATTTAATTTAATTATTTCACACTTAATATTAAATCACTTTTATTTAATATTAAATCACCTTGATATTGTATATTTGCCTTGAATAATTCACCCACCATTTTCTAGCAACCAAGTCAGCCTTTGACATCAATGACAACTCAATGGTGAATAATTATAACAATATCCCCCTTTGTCATTGATGGCAACCCTACAAAGAAATTGTCCTTTACTACAACAGGATCACAAATTGCTCCCCCTGAAAATTTGGCCCCCCTTACTAAAATTCCAAACTTCTCCCCCTTACTAAAATTCCAAACTGCTTCCCCTTACTAAAATTCCAAACTTCTCCCCTTACTAAAATTCTCCCCCTTTGACATTAATGGATTAGGCTTCTCAAGGCTAAATGATAAGGCACTGGACAACTTCCCCTTACTAATTTCTTTAGTTGAGACATTCAATGATGAAATGGAAGTGAAAATACTCCCAAATTACCTTTGAGATACTCAAATGTTTCCTTTGGAAGTGGCTTGGTAAAGATATCAACAATATGTTCCTTTGTAGCAATGTATTTCAACTTGACTTGTCGATCAGTCACTTGATCTCTCAAAAAGTGATACTTTATCGAAATGTGTTTGGTCCTTGAATGCATCACTGGATTCTTCAAAATATTTATGGCACTTGTATTATCACAAAGTATGGAGATAGGATGATCATGCTCTATTTTGAAATCAATTAAGGTTTATTTCATCCATAGAACCTATGTGCAATGAGTAGTTGATGCAATGTACTTCATATCTTCCTGCACTATATCTGGCCTTGTAGTTGTGACATACAGTAAACTTCCAATAATGGATCTATACAAAGTTTGATTAGCCTCAGGATACTCATCATCTTTACTTAACTTACATCTTGTAATTATGAGGGTAATCACAGGATTGCAATCCCCCATCATGAATTTTTCAACGTTTCTTTTACATACTTGGTTTGAGAGAGAAATATACCTTTATCTGACTATGAGATTTGCAAACCAAGAAAGAAGGATAGCTCACCAAGCATTGATATCTCAAATTCACTTTGTAAAAATTTTACAAATTTCTAACACATCTTGTCATTACTTCCTCTAAAAATAATGTCGTCCACATAGACTACTACAATTAACTAGTCATTTCCTTCATTATTTATGTACATGTTGCTATTAGTTATACCTTTTATGAAACCCTATTCTTGGAGATATTTATACAACCTTGAGTACCAAGCCCTGGGGGCTTTCTTTAGTCCATAGAGAGCCTTCTTCAATTTACATACATAATCTAGCTTTTTTGTCAGGCTAAAAACATTTGGTTGCTTAATGTAGAGCTCTTCCTCTAAATAACCATTAAGAAATGATGATTTTACATCTATTTGGTACACTTTAAAGTTTTTGAAACTTGAAAAGGCCAAGAAAATTCTTATGGCCTCAAGATGAGCAACAAGAGCAAATGTCTCTTCAAAATCAATTCCCTCAACTTGTGCATTGCCTTTGCACACAAGTCTTGCTTTATTTCTTACAATCTGACCATCTTCGTTCAACTTATTTCTGTAGAACCAGTTGGTTCCAATTACATTCTTGTATTTTGGACATGGGACAAGTTCCCAAGTCTCACTATTCTCTATTTGATATAACTCTTCTTCCATTGCCTTAATCCAAAATTTATCTTCACTTTCTTCATTGAAATTATTTGGCTCAACTTTAGATAGTAAAGATAAGTTTGCATGTTCACATGTACCTATTATTTTCCTCCTTTTTTTTCTCTCATCTAGATTTTTAATAATCAAATCATTCTTATGGTTCTTTTGCACATATCTGGATGTTTTTTTAGGTGGTGCCTTGAATGGTATTTTGGGGGATGTTCTTGAGGGTGTCCACTAATTCTTATCTTCTTTGGTTTCTTCATATTTGCAACATTCTCCTTTTTGATATATGATCTCTTGAGTTGATTCTCTTAGATATATTTCTTCATAAACTCTTATATTTGCGCTTTCCACAACTTTATGTAATCTTTTATTGTAGCATCTATAGGCTTTTCTCTTTGAAGAGTATACAATGAATATACCCTCATCACATATAGAATAAAACTTACCCAAATCCTTTTCATCTCATCGAATGTATCATTTACTTCTAAATATTTTGAGATACTTTATAGTAGTTGGTCTTCCCTTCCAAAGCTCATACAAATTTTTGTGGTGATTTACTCTTACTTGATCTCTATTGATGATATAAACAGCTATATCGTCCACATATCTCCAAAAAGAATAAAAAATCTTAGACTCATTTAGCATGGCCCTGGACATGCCTTGAATAGTTATGTTCTTTCTTTCAACTACTCTATTCTGTTGTGGATTTATTGTTGTTGAGTATTATCTTTTGATTCCATGTTGTTCATAGAATTATATAAATTTATTTGAGGTGAATTCACGTCCTATATATGATCTTAGATACTTGATATTTTTACCTGTTTCATTTTCTACAAGTGCCTTGAATGCTTTGAACCTTTCAAAGTCTTTCGATTTTTCTCTTAAGAATGTTATCCAAGTCATTCTAGAATAATCATCAATAAAAAACATGAAATGATTCTCACCTTGTAAGCTCTTTGTCCTTGTAGGGTTGCATAGATCGGTGTGAATTATCTCCAAAGGCTTGTATGAAGAGAATTTATTTAATTTGAAACATGATCTTGTTTGCTTACCATGATGGCACTGTGCGCAAATCATGCTTGGGGATTTGGCTATCTTGGACAAATCTTTGATTGTCTATTTGTTGCTTTTTTTCACCATGTTTTCAAAGTTCAGGTGGCCCATTCTCCTATGTCAAAACTAGCTCTCATCCTCTTGTGATAAAAAAAAAATTCTTCCTTAATTTCTCTCAACGTGTATAGATTGTTTACAATTCTACAAGCGTCTATAATAAGTTTTCCTATATTGGATTTTCTGATCTCACATCCATTTGGGTGAAATATGTGTATGTCCTTGATCACATAGTTGGCTCACACTTAGAAGTTTGTGCTTCAACCCTTCAACATATAACACATTCTTTGCCCTTGATATTCCATTATACAGGGTCAAGGTTCCCTTTCTAATAATTTTGGCAGAAGCATAATCACCAAATTTCACTATACCTCCATTTATTTCCTCAAGAGAGAGAAATATTCTTTTATCACCCATCATATGGCTTGAACAACCACTATCAATGTACCACTGATTTCCTTCATTTTGCACATGAAGAGTTATTTGTACCAACATAGAATTCTCCTTTCCTTGTCCCATTTTATTTTTCCAAACTTTAGAGGATATATCTTTTTGGCCATCCTCCTTGATTTCAGAAGTTCAGGGAACACCATTCTACACCATTTAGTTGTATGCCCAAAATTATTACATTTGTAACAAATGATGTTGTAGTCCATGAGGTGGAAATGAATTTAAATTCCTTTTGGCGAAATCAAAATCATTCTTAGTACGAATCCTACAATTTACAACTTTATGACTAAATTGATTACAAGAAAAACGATAACCATGGAATAAATATTGAAACCTGTCTAATTGCATTGAAGTATATGGTTGCATGGTTCTCTTATTGATATTTCTATGATGGACCTTGGTCCATGATGATGCTTTGTTTTCTTCCTTATTGATTCTTCTACTTCTCAATACATCAGCATAGGTCTCAGGCTCTTCTTTAATTATTTTCTTTGATGCCTTTGTTCCTTTTAATCTTGATTCCCCCTTTTACTTCTTTTGACTTTCTTCAAAACCAAGTCCAGTATTTATAACCGAAGATATTTATGCTTTGATAATATCATCCAATATTTTTGTGTTTTTCTCAAACCTAATATTTTTTTTTAGCTTATCATTACATTTTTCAACTTCCTTCCTCAGAGATACAATCTCATGTTCTATTTTTTCACATTCCAACACTTTTGCCTTTAACTGCTCAGTCTTAACTTCTTCAATATTTTTTGCCTCTACAATTTTGAATTTTAATTCGATGATATCTTGCAAAAACCTTGTCTTTGACTTCTCATACTCTTGTACTTGTGTCTTCAATATTGAGTTCTTTCTAAGCCTCTTCACCTCTTTAAGATCAAAAACAAGTTCCTCTTCTATGTCCACTATGGCTTCCTCTTCATTTTCTGGATATTTCTCCTTTTCTTGGTTTTTGACAATAGGAGCATATTCTTTCATGATCATATCCATGTGTTTTCCTATAATATATTCCTTAAAGCTATTAGGCTTTCATGAAGGAACCCACTCTGATACCAATTGAAGAAAAACACACTTATACTGAGAGGGGGGTGAACAGTATAAGATACAAATTTTCCTTCCAAACAATAATTGTAATAATATGAATGCAATAATAATCAATGCATAAAATTCCACACACACAAGAGATAAGTATTTACGTGGAAACACCCTTTTGGAATAAAACCATGATAAAATATTGCTTATATTTCTTCAACAAAATTCGTGGGCACCAACCCACAGGATACACCAATCCCCTTGTACAAATTTGTGGGCACCAACCTACAGGAGACACCAATCCTCTTATATAAATTTGTGGGCACCAACCCATGGGAGATACCAATCTCCTTAAGGTACCAACCTCACTAGGTTCTACTCCAAAATCTGATCAAAAACACTGCTCATATCTGTTCCAAAATCTTATCATTAATAGCTTCAACTTCTACTCACAAATATCTAAATGCTTCAATGATGTGGGTCCCCTATTTAACTCCTATATATGCTTTGAAATTTTCATAATGGCTAGCTTGATCTACCTTCAAACCCTCAATAAATACTGCCACCTAATATTTTTTATTCATTGGTGTTCAACCTCCTTTGATTTAGGTGCTCCAACATTCCTCTTGAATTGTGTAACCTTCAATGCTATTTTGCCTCTCATTGAACGTTCTCCCATTAATATCTTTTTTTTTAATCTCTTCTGAATTCTCTGAATAAAATTTGGCTATCGGTGTTTTTTTTATTTAATCCACAGTATACATTGGAGCTTAAATTTTACTTGTCAGCATTGGGATGAAACAAATGACAAGATGTTTAACAACCATCTCGCACACTCTCACGGATGGATGATGAATTCCTTTCAATGAGCACTCTTCCCAAGATTTTAACATTCATTTAATTATTGAAAACCACAACTAACCTCTGATGCAATGGTAGTGTTTTACTCTTGGGCGTCTATTCTATAATATTTACTCCAATTTGTGCCATTCACTATATTTGTTTTGCACCTTAGGCCTTTATCTCTCTCTTTCCTATACTACGTTTGTTACATAATGATCTCTTGTAACATCCATCCTACCATTGGGGATCAAATACCAGTCAAACCTTCAGCTTGCTCTATGTCATGGTCCTTTGAAGTCCTTGAGCCATTTGCTTCCTACTCTATGTTTTGGTCCTTCAGATTCCTTGAGTTGTTTGTTGCATGCTCTACATCATGGTCCTTCGAAGTCCTTTTAGATAGAAACACGACCTCCTTCCACAAATAATATAATCGCATAAACCAAATAAATAATACTATCATGTAAGTGAAATTATCATCTCCTTCAATATCTGTTACCATCTAAAATTGATCATGCTTTGAATATGATTTCCACCAATGGCTCTCTCTCACCAATTTGATAACGATTCAACTATGCTCCTTATATTTTCAATGGATTTGATCATTGCTCTGGTTTGATTTCGCATGTCAGATCTTCAGCCTCCTCTAACACTAGCTTCCTCAAACTTGACCTCAATGCCACCACTACTACTAATGGAAAACTCTAGTCTCCTTGGTGATTGATGATTGTGAATCCTCCTGTGTGCACCAATGTTTGGTCGCCTCACCAAATCACTGCCTTCGTTGTTCACACTGCTACCCAGCACGTTCTACCTTTTTTTTACTGTTCATCCATATCAAAGACATCCACTTCAGTGCTACCACTTAATTCGAGAGATATTCCAATGAAATCATCACTTAAATGAAATGAACACTAGCCTTTTTTATATGCACCTTTATTTACTTATAAGAGAGGTCAGCTCAACCTTGATATTATATATTTGAATTTGAAACCTCACAATGATATTTAAATATATCAAACTTTGATATTAATAATTAAATATTTAATTTAATTATTTCACACTTAATATTAAATCACCTTGATATTGTATATTTGCCTTGAATAATTCACCCATCGTTTGCTAGCAACCAAGTCGGCCTTTGATATTAATAACAACTCCATGGTGAATAATTCTAACATCAACAAAGCATATAGATTTAGAATTGTCAAACAAAATACAAGTAGAAAAGACAAGGAAAAACACAATATTATTTGTAAAAGAAAGAAGTTAAAATCTTCTCCAAAGCACAAACACATAAGTGTGGGTGTGGAATTTCAAATATTTTAATTCAAAAGGTCAAAATTCTATCCCACATTGATAAGTGGTTTAGGATAAAGTTTACATAAATTGCATCTATTTATTTTTTGAAAGAGAAAAGAAAAGTGAATATATTTTATACTAAGAATATTCTCAAGAAAAATGACAAATCTTATGTTTTGCATCGTTGAAGAAATAAATAGAGGCTTATATATATTTGTTAGTTTTTTTGAGGTGGAATCAGTGAAATAAGAATATTCAAATGTTGTAAAATATTACTATGGCTAGCAGAGCAGCGAAGTTTTTATATTCCCATATATTAAGGGGAAGTTATGTCCTTGAAGCTAAAGTCATAAAGCACATTCTTTTGTTATATGAAGATGCAGCTGGGCAAAAAATCAATTTCCATAAAAGCAAAGTCTATTTCTTAAACACTCCCATTCAAAGAAAACACAAAATTTTTGCTATTCTTGAATGTCCTATTGCTTCTTTCCCTGCCACTTATCTTGGACTCCCTCTATTTTTAGGGCAGCCTGATGCCTCAATGTGGAATAATGTTATTGAAATATTCCAAAATAAATTAGCAGGGTGGAAAGGGAATTTGTTATCTCAAGCTGGCAAAATTACTTTGACTCATGCCTCTCTTCAGAATATACCTATTTATTTCATGTCAATTTTCAAAGTTCCAACTAGAGTTTGTCAAAAAAAATAGAGCAAATTCAAAATAATTTCCTTTGTTTAGGTTCTGAAAACAAAAGCATGTTTCACCTTGTAGCTTGGGACAAAGTATGCAGACCGAAACTGTATGGTGGGGTTGGCCTAAGGAGGATTCATATTTTTAATTCAGCCCTTCTAGCCAAACAGGCTTGGAGATTAATTTCAGAAAATGAAATTGACTGGATATCTATTGTCCATCATAAAAATTTGTAGAACACTGATTTATTCAGTGTTTATGTATTCCCCAAAGGGTCTTGTTTTTGGAAATTCATCCTACAGTTCGGACCTTTTATTAAGCAGGGCCTTTGCTGGAGACTAGGTAATGAACAACAAATCAATTTTTGGAGAGACAAATGGATCCTTGATGAGCCTCTCATATATCATCATAATCTGATCACCCTTAAGGATTATACAGACACTTTATATGGGTCCAAAGTTTTAGATTTTATCTATTCTCTGAATGGCAAAAATTATTGAAAGTGTCTCACCATTCCTCATCATTCGAATGAAACTAGTCAGTTGCAACTTCTCTTAAGATCTCATATCATTCCTTATGGGAGATCCTCTGATCAACTATTTTGGGACCTTACTGATTCAGGTGAATTTTCTATTAATTCTTCTTTCACCCCTTGAAGTGCTAGATTTACCTTTTAATCTTGTTTGGCCTAAATTGTTGATTCCTAAGATTGCCTCTTTTTCTTGGGTTGCTATTCAAGAAAAAATTCTCACCATTGATAATTTGCTAAAATGGGGATTACCCATACCCAATAGATGTTTTCTTTGTTCTTCTGATTGGGAATCCCCCCACCATATTTTCCTTGGGTGCCCCTTTGCTTTATCCATTATTAATAGGCTCTTTGAGTGTTTCCATATATCCTGGGTTATCCCTTGCTCTATCCCTGATATTTTCACTCAATGGCCCAATCCCTTCAGGAACCTACACCTCAAGACTTTATGGCAGTTTTGCCTTCATCGCTTTTTATGGCAAATTTGGTTAGAGTGAAATCAGAGGGTTAGTCAAAGCTTTGAGTTTTTCTTTAGTAAAATCCTCACCTTCGTCATTGATAATGCTTCCCTTAGCACCTTACCTTCCTATCCCCCTTATTACTTTAAAACCTTTGTGGGTTGGGATCTTAAATTATCTATTGTGACTAATTCATGCTCACATCCCAAGTCCATCAAAAGTCATACATATTTGATACCTACCCCACAAGGCTGGCTCAAAATAAATTTTGATGGCGTTGCTAAGGGAAACCCTGGCCATTCAGGAGCAGGTGGAGTAATAAGATACAGTCAAGGTAAGGTCATCATTGCTTATTCTAAATTTCTTGGGATTTAGTCCAATCAAATTGTTGAGGCTCGAGCTCTTTGGCATGGTCTGGTTTTAGTAAAATATGTTTCCAATAGAATTCTAGTTGAAGGTGATTATTTGACCACCATAAACTACCTCAAAAATACCAAAATCCCCTCATGGAAAGTAATAAATTGCATAGAGGAAGCCAAAATCTTAAGTAAATAGTTTCAAGACATCATATTTCAGCATACCTTTAGAGAAAACAATAAAGCTGCAAATTCTCTTGCCAATTTTGGCACTACTATAAACGAGTTGATGACTTGGACTTTTGATCCTCCTCAATTTTTAATCCATGTTATTGACAAATATTCTTTGACTTCAGGTCTTTCTTCTGCTGATGTGGAGCAAGTCATCTTCGTTCAAGGTTCTTCTCATTCCAGAGTGCCATAAATCCCTTTTTTCTAGTCCTCATGTTATATCATATCTTGGGATTCACATGGTTCTTTGTGATGTCAACCTTGGTTGTCAGTTTCTCCACCTTCAAGGCAGAATTATAGCATTTTTTGTTTGTTTATTTTTTTATTTTTGATTTCCCATTTTCCACAACACCATTATTTTCGGCCACTCCCATTCCATAATTCCAAATTTTCCCATGCTTCCACCTTTCCACCTATCCACCTCATCCTTCCATGTCATCATACCCTTTTGTGTCTTGCCTCGTAGTCTAGTATCCTACTTTGTTTTTTTTCATTTTGAGATATCGTTTCTCATATTGTCTCATTATTTATTTTGGTGATTGGACTTACCTTGCCAACCAAGATTACATTGGAATGTGTTGGATTGTTATGCGGTATGAGTATCGAATTCACTGGAAGAGTATTATTAAAAATAATTTTTTTACCTTTGGTATTCATATTTCCCAAGTCCTATGCTACTATCAAAGCCTTTATTCTTTGAATTTTCCCCTTCTGTTGCATCCCCCCTGCTCTGTAATCATGAACAACTTTGTTGATCCATTTGAGTTGTGCATTGACACCATTGTTAAAGGTATCTTGGTGGGTATAAGGTTCCTTCCCTTATTTTATAAATTTGAAGGAGAAGACCCTGAGATCACCTTGGATTCCATGGAGTCATGGGATGAGGGGATGGTCACTATTTGCAACAAATCCTATGTCCTCAACATTAAAATGCTCTTTGAATTGACTAGCCAGCAATCTAAAGGAAGGTCCATTAGAAGGAAGAAACACAATTGAGATGCAGAATTAAAGGATATCACTGATAAATACCTCACCATAAGAGCTCACTTAGGAATGTGGCATGATGAGCTTCCTTTTCCCTAAGGGAACGTGCTCAAACCCATCATGGAATATGTGACAGTCGATGACCCAGATAAGCCCTTATGCAGTTTTCATTTTTCCTTTTACAATCATTTCCGTGATGTTACAACAATAAATATTCCTCAATTTTTTTAATTCCATCAGTCATACTATTGAGGATGCTAGAGAGAAAAATGGGTCTAAGTTACCCTTACACCATGGGCTTTTCAATGTTCTTTACAAACATTGGTTGATTCACTGCCCTGATGGTGTTGTCTTAACCCCTCCCCCAAAGCCTAAGTAGAGTTCTTTGAAGCCCAGTTCTTCCCAAACCATGCCCCAATCTTCTAATGCCCCAAAATTATCTGCTAAAAAATAGAAAATCATTGAAAATATTATAAAATAAAGGGAAAAGGTCAAAAAGTGCTTCTCTTGATCCTAACAACGAACCTAAGTTTGAACCTGATAAAAAGTCGGTTTGTGCCTTAGTACACATGAAAAATAAAGCCAAGCAGAAAGAGTCTTTGGTCATTGAGTCTGACAAGGAGACTAAGGATGACCCCAATCTCTGTTTGTAGGAGTATATCATCAAATCCATCTCAAACAACATTGCTCAACTTATTGATCTTCACAATGCTTTTAATCTCTATTTTTTTAGGAAATCTTCCACTAAAAAGGACGAAGGTGTGCCTACTACAAATCTTAAGAAGATGACTGTCAAGTCTGAGGACACCCCTGCTAAAGATAATGGAGTTGATTTGGATGTTTTTTTCTAGGAGCATCCATGACCTCTATGCCAAGCCCACTTCTGAGACCTCAAGGTTCTTTGAGAGATCTTACCATTTGTGTGGTGCTTCTATGCCCTTTATGGCTGCTAATACTTTGAATTTGTTCCTCTTGTCTTCTTGTTGGCTATGGGTAGCCCTATATTTGGTAATTTTATACTTTTGTTTGGATTCTGAGGACTACCTTAGTTGTATTTTATAATTTGAACCTATTTATTTTCTATTGTTATTTTTTCCTTTTGGAATTTGATGCCATTTTATATTTAGTTTTTGGGACCCTGTCAAAACTTGTTTGATTAATGCTAATATCTTTAACCAATCAAAAAAATATTCTAACTAGAAAACTAAACTCAAGATATAGCTTGATCTTGAGGAAGTACGAGAAGTAGTATATGGTAGCATTACCCATCCTATAATAGAAGGATAATATCAAACATAGTTTGATAAGGTAGAAAACAGGCAAGACTTATAATCATGTTCAAAGTAGCATATGAGGTCCAAGCATATATTTGAGATTCAACCTCGTAGACACTAAAATCATGTCAATCCGATTAGACTACCAAGACACATTCTAATCGACACCATATGGCCCCCTTGGGCAACCCTCAGAGGTTAAATAGTGGTCCTAGCCACTTTTGGGAGGTTCTACCCCACTTTTGGGAAGTTTTGGGCCATGTAGGCATGGTCGTCCCACCCCGGGATGACCATAGTTCATGGTCATCCCACCCAGGGATGACCACCAACAACCATCCCTGGGTGGGATGACCATGGCCTTGGACCCTTAAAAAGTCAAATGGCACCCAGATTCTACCATTTACCCCACCCATTGAAGCATGCCAGTCTGAGGGTGCATAACTCTCATGCCAAGTTGCAAATTGGAGGCCCAAATTGGAGATTCCTTCCCCCTCCAATGCATGGCAAGGTTTGGACAAATGGTGGCACCTACCTCGCATGGCCTCGCATGCCCATTTGACCATATGCTCACTTGAGCTATAAAGTGGAGTCATTCCACCCAATTTCAGAGAGGAGTCTTTGCAATATTTCACCATGAAGTGCTACCGAGATTTATCCCCAATTCACTGCATGTTTTCCCTTGAGATCTCCATCGAGCGAAGGAGGTTTTCAAGTGATTCCAAAACATGCAATCCATTTACAAAACTGACCCATTTGAGTGAATCAGATCCTAAAATTTGATGACAATACCCCTAGGAGTAATTTAGACCAAATCCTAGAGGAATTGGTGGTAAAAACCACTATATTTGGTGGTCATCCCACCCTAGGATGACCCCCAAATTGTGATAGTCCTAAATGGCTCACCCAAGGATGGCCATAAATTTGAGCACTATTTTCTTTCTATTTTTACATAGATCAATTCTAGATTAGATTTTATACCTTCTGTTAAGTTTTGGTGCAATTTTGAGTTGTTTTGCATCTGTTATTATGCATTTCTTGTTTTGTAGTCCTGAATGGCACACCCAGGGATGACCATAAATATGTGTGCAATTTTATTTCTATTCTTGATTAGATCATTTCTAGAGTATATTATATGCATGATCCTAAGTTTTGGTAGCATTTGGAATAGTTTTGAATCATCTATTATACATTTCCTCTTTCAAGCTAATTATCACATATATCTCTTTGATTGCATTTCAATCCACACATGCTATTAATAAATCTGATTTATTTGTGTGTATATCCAGGTATCATGCATGAGGAAGGAGAAACAAGTTAGAATATTGATAGAAAATTATGGTGGCATCGAAATCCCACTCTTCAATCATGAGTGCGAGGAAGACACTAAAAGTGCACCTTAGATTTCTGAAAGGATTTGATCCTTTGGATATTGTAATGAGTTGTATCAATTGAGAGCCCTCAAGGGGATATTTTGTAATTACATATTTGAAAATGCAATAATATAAAGAGAACCACCCATTTATTTCATTTATTTGTCATCTTATGCTTACTTAAAATGTCACTTTTGTAGTGCTTAGATCAATATAGCAATAGATGCATTTCATTTCCCTTTTCTAGGTGCATCATTTTTTTCACTCTATAGTGGTGATCATGGTGGGACCCCTATCCCATTTGATTTAGCTAAGTTTTGACCCTATTTTTTCTTTTGAAATGTTGTAGGTTTTGGTCATTCTGGCCTAAAACAACCCTTGATTCCCTAATTGGAACACCTAAGGATGGCCCCCAAATTTGCAGCCATCCCACCCTAGGATGGCCACAAAATAGAGGGTCTGCAACTCAAAATTCTAGAAATAACAACTTCTTAGGCTTTCAAGGTAAGTAATTGCACCTTTACTTTGCATTTTTACTATTCAAAAAAGGTCAAATTTAGTTTTTCTTCCTCCCTTTGTTTGCTTGAAAGGTAGATTTCACTTTTATTTAATCACAAAAACAACTAAAAAAGAAGAAAAATAGAAAAATAATCTAGTAGGAATGCATCTGTGTGGTTTGATTGCTTGTGACCTACCTAATGGGTAGGTTGCCATTTAGGGCATGCATTTTGTAGGTTCAATTTCTATTTAATATTTCTGAAAGTGAAATGTTATTTTTGCATTTAGTGAAAGCTCATTGAGTGCTCTATTGTTTTACTTTATTTAAGTATAAAATGAACCACACACACCACATCCCATTTTGAACATTAGTGAGTTGGACTTCATCCCCAACCACTAATAGAGACCAATGATGGTGGGCTTCATCTCCACCCGTTGGCTCACATGATTGATATGAACCCTATTTTATTGGCCAATGCCAACTCCAAGAACCATCTTAGCCATGGAAAATAGCATGCATTCCTCTTCGAAGGGTGTATCACTACCCATGGTCAATATGGGTGAGGATTGGTAGGACCTGTGCTCCCTGATCGGGTATGGGCTTCATCTCCATACTTTGGTTGGTACACGTGACCAAAATTTCATTATCGGTTGTCGAGCTATGAGTATACAGGTGAAATCCTTTTAACATAAGAATATCATCCAACAAAAGCAAAACATGTGACAAAAGATCTCCTTGCAAACAACAAATCAAAACACACAAAATAGTTTTAGGGAACACACATAAATATTTAAAAGAGATAAACACTTGTCTTATTACGTGTTTCCATTCTTGTGTGCTGCATCATTAAAATTTGTAAAGGAGATAATCACATAGGATTTGGTAGGAAGTAGCTATGGTGTGCACCCATAGCCAAGCCCATTCAAAGGTTGATGCTATGGAGAGTAGACAAGGAGACACAAGTCATCTCTGATTTAGCCCTAAGGACATGTTCATACCTCCTTGGTGGCCTCCTACTCACCCAAGTCCCAGAATAGCTAGTCAAGAACTTCACCTACAAGGGACCCCTATGCGGGACACCCCTATAGGTTTTGATCCTAATCAAGGAATATACTTCCCATATTTAGATACTTCACATGCCTTCTTTCAAGAATGACAATTATATATTGAGGTACTAATAGATAGAGCAATACCATGCATTCATGTGCCTTCTAGGTCTACCATACCCACCTATGGGTAAGATCAAGAGTACACACATTGGGTAGAGCCAAATGATCAAACTACACCCTTAAACCACCCTAATAGGTTACAACAACCTAAGTACCAATATGAGTATGATACTCATCGCTCAAGGTGAGAAAATTCAGCCCTTCCCTTCCTCATCAATGAAGGAAGGCATGAGGAAAATTTTTATTATCCTCAGGTCCATTATGCTATGCAAGCACGATGTGCCTCTACGCTAGTTGAGTACAAAGAATGCTTGTCTAGGACTGAACCTCAAGTGAATATGACTTCCCTCGATCGAGGGAAGCTCGTAGTCGATATTTTAGATCATCTTGAATGAGATAGGCCCTAAGGTGATACTTCTAGGGCTCATAGGCCCTACATGGTAGAATAGATAAATCAAGTAGTCAAGAGATATGTTGAGCTCCAAGTATAATTCAATCAGCTTTGGTAGGATAAAGAATGCTTGGACTACCAACATCAATTAGAAAAGAAAATAATTGAATAACAAACCAATGAGTTATTTCAAGAGACCTTACATGATAGGGTCCCTACCCCAAGTACCCATAGATAGGGGGTTCATCAGAGGTAACCTACTTTCAATCAAGATAGGCCTCCTAGGCCTAACCAAATGTTGCCTCCTTGACCTCCTAGGCCTAATCGAGACTTGCCTCCTAGGCCAAATATAGATCACCTTCCATAGGCGCTTACCCCTCCTTGTAGGCTAGTTCAAGAGACACCTTACGAGGCCTACACTGAGCTTGAACTAGAGGAAGAATATCTTGAAGCACCTTATGGAGGTAGGGTGGATGACATTCAACCACCATGCAATAGGCTTGATATTCCTCGCCCTCCCCCTAGGGTCAAAGCAAATAAGAGGAGATCAAATCCTCTGATGCGTACAAAGCATTTCTAGAATGCATGGAATCGATAGAGAACAAGACCTCTAGGTCTGGGCCTCAGAAGCCCACTTTGCACCAACTTCATAGTCAACCACTTCACCCATCAGTACCTTCCCCTCCCTATCCAGAGCATTTTAAAATGCCCAAGCTAGATAAATTTAAAGGAGAGGAAGATGCATAGGAGCATGTCACTAGATTTTTGAATCAATGCTTCTGTATCTAGGATAATGATACCTTACTATTGAGAACATTTTTTCTTACCCTCTCTGGCCCTACCATAGAGTGGTACAATCAACTCCCAAAGTATAGCATCTACAACTTTGAACAATTTGCAGATGCATTCCTGGAATGCTTCACCTTTAACACTAAGTGAAAGGTGACTTTAACTAACCTCATAGGGTTGAAACAATATGATGATGAGTCAATCATGGACTATGGCAATAGGTGGTGAATGCTTCTTTCTAAGCTACCATACCTACTCCCCATGTCTGAGTTGACTCACATGTTTGCTAAGAGCTACCTGAAGCCAATTTCCTTGTTGCTACAACTCCAATAGTACCCAACTCTTGAAGATGCTCTAGCATAGGCTAGGAAAATTGAAGACATTAAAATTCAAGAGGGGGAAATTGTGAAACCTCACAAGAAGGAATGGACTAAGAACACCAAGAACAATCTGGTGCAACCAAAGCTAATAATAGTCAACCAAGTTGCTATCAGTATTCTAGGGCTTGTGCAACCAATGCCACCTTAGAAGCCCAACTATCAGGCCACACCTAGAAACTACAACAACAATAATCAAATAAATCAAGGGCAAAACTAACAATGTCACCCTAAGCGATAATTTATACCCATTGTTGAGTCCATGGATTCTTTATTTGAGCACCTCTATGTGGCCAAGGCAATTAATCTACCTGAAAGTTGACCTATAGATCCAAATGCACCAAAGCCCCTAGGATATCATGAAGACCTATACTGCAAGTACCATAGGTAGAATGGGCATGATGTGCAGATGTGCTACAGGTTCAAACACCTAGTATAGGACATGATCGATAGGAATGATCTTTAGGTTGATAACCCTATTGCAACAAACAATCAACAAATGGGTGTTTTTAAAGACCTATTGCCTACTCATGAGGAGCAAGTAAAGCTAGCATAATAGGTGAATGAGGTCCATCTGGCACCCCCTAAATAAGGGTTCATCAGAATGGTCAGCATCATGATAAGGAATAAGCGTTACCCAAGTCAAGTCACACCACCTACAGCTTCAAGCGATATTCCTTCAATGTCATAACCTCCACCACCTCTAGTGCAAAACCTTCCACCTCATTTGGTGGTCACAATAAAGAGTAAGATTACTCAGAGCTTGTGAATAACATCATCTAGGCTCTCTATCTATGAGCTTATTCAATAGTCTCCACCTCATCGAGAAGCTCTCATGGAGATCCTCAAGTCGATTGAATTACAGCCCTAGGAGTCTAACTCCTTTAACAATTTTGTGGGGCATGTTCGATAATGCATAAAACTAGTAATCACCTTTCATGAGCATGAACTCAAGCCAGTACCAAATGACATGGTGGATCCTCCCCTACACATCATTGCATGTGTAAATGGAACACCTTACAAGAGAGTTCTTATTGATACTGGTTCCTCTAGTAATATCATCACCATGACTACTCTCAAACATCTAGGGCTTCCAGCATCCCATATTGTTGCATCCACGTATACCCTTCGAGCATTTAATGATACTCTATGCTCAATGGTTGGTACCATAGTCTTACCTATTTAGGTGGGACAAAAGACCATACCAATATTGTGTCACATCTTGGAGGGTGAAATGGCCTACAATATCTTGCTAGGTAGACCCTAGATTAGGGACATGAAGTGTGTGCCATCCATAGCTCACCAATGTTTGAAGTACACTTATGAAGGGCAAGTACATGTTGTCTCTATAGACCTTGAGCCCTTCAAATACTACAACTTGGTGCAACAAATCCTTGAGTCGACCTTACCATCAACCCATCTGGACTTCCAACCGAATACATCCAACCAAGGTTCGACTCCTTCACCATCACCTTCCATTAATCCATCACCATATTCTTCCATACCATCCTCATCATCGACACCTCCAGATATACCTTCATCATCATCGAATCCTCCATAGAGGAACATGGGGAAGAGGCCTATTGATGAGATCCCTCCAACCATATCTACCATCTCCATAGAAGATATTCCTAGTTTAGTAGATGAGGAACCACCTCATGAGGTAAACATTGAGTCAACTCAAGCCTCACTTCCATCTCATCCATATCCACTACCACAAGTCATAGTTCATCTAGCTACCACTAGCTTAGGAGAATACCTAGTAAGGAATATCACAACAACTCCTACCATTGAGATAGTGCAAAACATGGGTCGACCTCATCTTCCCATAGGTGCCATCGTACCTCTAGGCTTACCTCCTAATCAAATAAACTTCATTTATGGGGGTATTGACTATGGCATAGAACCATATCAACAACAAGAAGAGGATGAAGAGCCCTTTTCTGAGGATATTAATTACATGTCTAATCCTAAATTTTCCATGAGATATCTCCATCTCTACAATTGGCATGGCTATGGTTTGGGGTTGTATGAATAAGGTACTCACATTCCTTACCAACCATAATATCAAATGCCATATGATAAGTCTAGTTTAGGACACAATAAGCCTGTGCCTCTCGATGTCCTCACTGATAGTTTAGAGCACCTGAGTCTAAACTATAGGGATGAGCTTGCATGTGATCCCTATACCAATCCTAATCATGTCCATTATTTGGGGGATTACTTCCCTATAACTATGATAGATCAAGAGATATCTCATGATTTCACCCAATCTTATGAAGTAGGTGAAAGTTTACATACTCTTCCATATGATAGTGAGGAAGAAGATCAAGGTCCTCCCTATGAATGGACAATTGATGATGAGTCAGATTATGAAGTAGCACCTATCGACTCTTCTAGTTTATATGGGGAATACATGTAGATCATCCCTTTGGATGATGAAGATGAGTTCTATCTATGTGTGTTCCCATTACCACATCCTATCTGGTGATAACTTCTACCCTTAGAAGAGCAAGCTCACCCACTTTCGCATTGACCACCTTTGATCATTTCACTTCCACCGCAACCACCTCCACAAGTCTTGTGACAACCTATTGTCAATAGACCCCATCAACCACCTATAGGAGATCATCCATCCATCAACATGATTTCCATAGATATTTTCATGCCCTTGCATGATCTGAATAACCCATCAAAGCCACTACACCTCGACTTGGAGGTAATCAAATTTGATTAAGGAGATTCTCCACCATCTCCTTTCGAGTATTGGCCTTGTGATGAAATGTTACAACCATTTCATTTTTCTCCAAGGTCTACTCAAGATGTCTTTCATGCTGAGGTTGAGCCCAAATTTCCAATCGATGACATAAACCTAGTTGATGATATTCATTTGATCCCTACTCCACACCAGTTGGAAGAGGGATCTCATATGTCAATTGAGCCAATAATTGATAGTGATATCGACACAGATCCTAAAAATCCTCAATTCATCAAGTTAGGGGAAGGCTTATCCCTCACTGAGCAAGCCGATTTCATAACTCTTCTCAAAGAGAAGAAGGAAGCTTTTGCATGGTCTTATAAAGACATGCTAGGACTAGATCCAAATTTAGTCATGCATAATCTTGTGATTGACCCAAATGCAAAACTAGTTAAGCAAAAGCTACGCAAAATGCATCCAATAGTAGCCTTAATGGTGAAATATGAGCTACAAAAGTTGTTGGATGCCAATTTCATTATATCAGTGGATTATCTACCATGGCTTTCCAATATGGTTCCTATCAAGAAACTTTATGGGAGGATTCGTATTTGCATCAAATTTCATGATCTAAATAAAGTGAGTCCTAAGGATGAATTCCCATTGCCAAACATCGATGCCCTGGTAGATGCCACAATAGGCCATGAGATGTTATCCCTAATGGATGGTTTCTCTGGATACAACCAAATTTGTATTAATCTAGAGGACCAACTCAAAATGGTATTCACAATGCCTTGGGGGATATTTTGTTATAAGGTCATGCCTTTCAGCCTCAAAAATATTGGTGCTACTTACCAATGAGCTATGACTTACATCTTCCATGACTACATGCACAAAATTTTGGAAGATTACATGGATGAATTATTGGCTAAATATTTACTATACCATGAGCATATCGATGTATTGCACAAATTTCTCGATCACCTCATCGAACACAATGTTAGACTAAACCCCAAGAAGTGCATCTTCGATATCACATCTAGAAAACTCTTGGGATTCATAGTCTCTAAACGAGGCATCAAAGTTGATCCAAACAAAGTCAAGGCAATCCTTGAGATGCCTCCCCCTACTACCATCAAGCAGCTGCGTAGTCTGCAAGGTAAGGTCACATCTATCAAGCACTTCATAGCACAATTATCGGATAAGTGTCGACCTATGAATAAATTGTTACACAAGGGGGTCACATTCAATTGGGATGATGAGTGTCAAGCCACCTTTGATGAAATCAAACAATATCTAGCTTCACCACTAGTATTGGCTCCTCCTCAACTAGGAGTGTCATTCTATTTATACATCTCAGCTACTGAGCTTGCATTGGGCATCATGTTAGCCCAAAAGAATGAATTGCACAAAGAACAGGCTACTTACTATATTAGCCGCACCTTGGTCAGTTATGAAATAAAATATGCATACGTTGAGAAGCTATGCTTAGTAGTGGTTTTCACCACTAAAAATCTATGCCATTACATGCTCAATCATACCACGTATGTAGTATCCAAATAGAATCCATTGTGATATATGATGAGTCATACTTATCATAATAGTCACATGATGAAATGGATCATGTTGTTGATAGAATTTGACCTTAAATTAATAAAAAATCATATTAGGTCATCACTCGATCAACTCGTAGAGGCTCCTCTCCAAGATGATCAACCTCTTAACATAGAGCTTCCTGATGATGGAGTATTTCAAGTGTCAGAATCACCTGATCTTGAAGAGCCTGAATCATAGGCTGACATGACTCTATTTTTTGATGGCTCTAAGTGCGAGCAAGGGGGTGGCATAGGAATTATGTTTTTCACACCTCAAGGGGCTCCAATACCCCTATCATTCAAACTCGATTTCCCATGCACCAACAATAATTCCGAGTATGAAGCTCTTCTCATAGGCCTTCAAATGATAATCACCATGAAAATAACTAAGCTCAACATTTTTGATGATTCCTTGCTCATAGTGAATCAAGTCAAGGGAATATTCCAATGCAAATGTCCAATATTGCAAGCCTACAAAGCCCTTGTGGATAAAATTTTGATAAAATTTGAATGGTATGACATCGAGGCACTCCCTCGATCATCTAACCATTTTGTGGATATAATGGCCTCCTTGGGGTCTTTAATCCTATAGAACCCTACTGATGATATAACAACCATTCAATTCAAAATGCTATCACAATCTATGATTGAGCATGAGAACATCCACTCCATGCTAGAAGTCCACATGATTCAAATTGAACCTTCTCATGAACGGTTCTCTCAAATTCACAATCACTTGAATAATACCACTTGGGGGACTTTATTCCCTCAAACTCCTTTTGATAGTAGCACAATGCTATATTTACAAGTTCTCTCCCAATCAACATTCACTAGAGATGAACTTCAAAAGGATCAAGCAATTCATGCAATTGAGGCTTCTTCAAATCAAGATTGGTCCACTCAGATAAAATATTACCTAAAGCTTGGTAATATCCCTTCTAGACTATCACATGCCACCAAATGAACTTTCAAGCAAAAAGTGGAAAAGTATGTCTTACTTGGAGATATTTTGTATCATCGAGGCTATGAGGGTATCCTCCTTCATTGCTTAGAACCTCAAGAGTCAGTTTGGGTGATCACCCAAGCACATGATGGTACATGTGGTGGCCATTTCAGTGGTATGGCCATCACAAAGTGCATTCTCTACATGGGCTATTATTGGCCAAATTTAGAGTGAGATTGTTGCGCTTATGTTAAGAAGTGCAAAGTGTCAACACCATGCTAATTTGACACACGTACCTTCTCAGGCCTTACAATCGATTCAATAGTTTGGCCTTTTTTGCAATGGGGGTTTGACCTAGTTGGGAAGATCTCACCCCCTTCCTTAGGCCATCACACATTCATCATTATGACCATAGAGTATTTCACAAAATGGGTGGAAGCAATTCCCCTTACCACTATGACTGGACCTCGCATTGTGGAGTTCATGTTACATAATATCATCTATCATTTTGGTATTCCATCCAAGATAATTTTAGATAATGGGCCACCTTTCAAGAATAAATATGTGTAAGCTTTAATAACTAAATATAACATCCAACATATCTTTTCTATGCCCTATTATCCATAAGCCAATGGATAAGTTGAGGCATCAAACAAAATAGTAATTACCATTTTAAAGAAAATTGTTAAGTATAATCACAAATATTGGCATATTCAATTACCCCTTGCTCTATGGGCCTACCACACTAGTATTCAGACACCCATTAGGGCAACTCCATTTTCACTAGTGTATGGTGCTGAGGTAGTCATGCCCTTAGAGCTAGAAATCTTATCACTATGCATATCCATGCAAGAGTTCATCGATGATGACACCGCATGATAGGCTCACCTAGATCAACTAACGTTGCTTGATGAACGATGTGTTAATGCTCTTGAGCACCTACGCATTTATCAAGAGTGGCTTAAGAGAGCCTATAATATGAAAGTCCATCCTAGAGACTTTTAGGTTGGTGACCTTGTTCTAAAAGAGAACCAATAAATTCTAACTTGTCACCCCATCTATGGGACAAGTTTATGGTAAACTAGTTAGGCCCATTCATTATCACTAGTTATATTGGACCTGGAACTTATCACCTAGCCTCCATTGAAGGAATTGAGGAACTTGAACCCTTGAATATCCTTCATCTATGGCCTTTTCATGTTTAAAGTATTGTACCCTACCAAAAATCCCCAAAGGTATCCATAAACTCTTTGGTCACCCAAAAATCCCCAAAGGTATCCATAAACCCTTTGGTCACCCAAAATCCCCAAAGGTATCCATAAACCCTTTGGTCACCCAAAAATCCCCAAAGGTATCCATAAACCCTTTGGTCACCCAAAAGCCCCAAAGGTATCCATAAACCCTTTGGTCACCTAAAAATCCCCAAAGGTATCCATAAACCCTTTGGTCACCCAAAATGCCCCAATGGCATCCAATAAGCCCATTGGTCAAATGTATATACATATATATTAATCAAAATCCAAAAACATCATTAAAACATCAAAAATACAAAAATATTGCATTGCACATTGCAT
Organism: Wollemia nobilis; assembly: GCA_028583015.1. Lineage (NCBI taxonomy): Eukaryota > Viridiplantae > Streptophyta > Pinopsida > Araucariales > Araucariaceae > Wollemia > Wollemia nobilis. Next base: position 4,240,627 of record JAQPPZ010002381.1, on the reverse strand, counting down.
ACCATTGCATTATACAATCACTTGCATTAGGCATACCCATCATTGCATTTTGCATTTTAGAGTTGCTCATACATGTCTAGCACCAGGTCTATATACTAGACATCCTTTAGAGTCAACTTTGTCAAAATTCATCATTCACACCCATCTACATTACAATTATCATCTACATTTCCAACCTTTCATATGTGTGTCTATTTCCCTTCACCTAGTCATTTTTTATAGGGTGTCTTTAGGGTTTTTGATCACTCAACCATCTCTAGTTTTCTTTTCAGATTTTATAGAAAGCTATCCTAATTTTTAGAAGGTAGAGTCTTGCTCTGATTATACCTTGTATACATCAAAATCCCAACATATTTTCACATTAAATCCAAGTTTTGCACAAGGAAATATGAAACCTACAAAGTGGTCTAGGTTACCTTAAGTGAAAAGTTTACCTTGCTCATCCCCCTATGTGCATGGTTCAAAAATGCTAAGAATTGACAAAAGGACAAGCTCCTCCCTACCCAAATACAAAATAAATAATGGTTTTCACCACTACCAAAAATCCCTAAAATAAATAGTGGTTTTCACCACTAACAAAAGCAAAAATAAAAATAAATAGTGGTTATCACCACTCCCAAAATCCCTTGCTCACCAAAAAAAAATGAGCAAATCCCTAGAGCAATTCAAAAATAAAAGAAAAGAAGGGAGTACTGAACTTGAATCCTTGGAATTCTCAGCATTTGACAAACCATGAGGTGATCCTCATTACAGGTTAGGTGGCATCAAGCCTTCCTGGCAATGGTGGTATCCTTATGCATGATGATATGTCTATCACATTAGCATCCTACTTTTGTATAGACCAATGTTTGCATGCGGATGAGCTAGCTTTTGGTAGCCTGTACTACCTAGTGGTCTAATCCAACTACGTATAAAACCTAGGATCATGATACTCATAGGGTGATCTTCAGTACATATGGGCTGCATCAATCCTATTTGGCACTGGGGTAACTTTATGCATTATCATAACAATGAACTCACCTGCACACATAGGGATATTGAGTATCTTGGTCATCCTAGCAGATTCATACCTTGTCAAAAAGTCTTGCATGGTTAGTATATAACTTTTGACTAGTTGACTAGAGTGTTTGAGTCTCATGAAAACCTCAAGGACATTCTATAACATCTTACTATTCATTCCATTCCATACCATTTTATCACATTTTTTTAGTTTACATTTTCACAAATCCATCACATAGTCTCATGACAACATTACAAAATGAATCGATGAATTTTATATAGTCTATGGTGCTAACATAGTGTGTCAAATAGTATCCATATTTCATCATACAGATCAACAAATCATCCATTTCATTATGCATACACACATATCCATATCATCAAAAACATCATATTACAATACATGCATCCATCAAAGCATCAATAAAGCAAACATAAGCATTGCATACATCCAATAAAGCAATAAGGAAACACATGATGACAATAATAATAACTTATATATATGTATATGTATGGGGTAAAAATATACATCATGATCCAAAAATTCATTTAGGCTATAATAAAGTGGGTCCTCAGACCTCACACTCCAAAAATCCAAAAATAAAAATAACTACAGAGTCTCAAAAGCTATGGTCACATAAGATCGACACCATGACTCTCACCCCCACCCTTAGTTGGTGCTCATTGAGAGCTCCTAGATCTGCTCTCCCTACCCTATCTACTCTCCTCATGGATCTAGGAGCCCCCATCCTCATAGATGACTACCCTGTACCACTCCTCCTACTCTGATGTGACCCACTAGCAGAAGAGCGAGCTGGTAAGTGCCCTCTAAGGTATGCTATCTCATCCTCCAAATCCTATGTGTATGTTGTATCCTCTCGATGATGCTTGGTACTCACTCAGTAAGGTCTAAAGTTGTGTCACCTCCTCTCATAGCCTGGCTACCTTACCACTACTAGATGCCCCCTGGCTTGAGCTCCATGTCATAACCTATGATCAAAGTGCAACTAAATCTAGTGCCTGACGATCAATATCTACTTGTGCACTCTACATGTACCTATAGGAGAGCCCTCTCCTCTGTGTACTCCCTCTACTCCTGTCTCCCTCTGATCAGCTCACCCTATAGCTCTACAATGGTGGCATCCCATGCTACCAACTATGCCTACACTCCTTACTCATCCAAATCATCCTCATCATAGTCCCCCTATTGGCCCTTTATATCCATGTAGTCCATCCACTCATCATCTATTTAATGATGCACATGTCACTCCCCTGAGTCTACCCCCTCATTAGGTCACTCACCTAAGTCTAGATCCTCCTCAACTAGAGCCTCATTTGGAGCCTCCCCATGAGCCTCCTCTACCCTTATAGCCATAGCACCCCCTAGTGGTCCATCCTCATGCCATCGATGCATCACCCACTAGGATTCATACTCTGTTGTGGTCCTAGCATCATCTCTCTTAGAGGTAGCCTCCATAGGATCTACCTCCTCCCTAACTACCTCCACTATAGGCCAAGTTAATGTCCTCTCATCACCATGATATCGATAGATAACTGGCTCACTAGGTAACCCCTGGTATAGCCCAAAATATCATAATACTCGAGCATATGGGAAGTACTCTCACTCGGTCTCATGTTGACCAACTAGCCACCTCCCTCACTATACCTATCAAAGTTGTGCCTCAACCTTGGGCCATGTTGGATAGTCTTCGTATGGTCTCTAGATAACCACATCTACCCTGAGCCATGCAAATGAATCTACATAATGGTCAATCAAACCTACATTGGGATGGCTTTGACCCCTCTCCTGATCCCACTACCATAGGATCCCATATCCTATCTCCCTATCTATGAGTTGTGCTCACATCATCCAAGGTAGCCCCTATGGTCGATCCATGATAATATGCTACCATCCCCACACCTATAATAGAAATTTGTAGCCTAATCCTTTCTACCCATGATAGTGGATCTCGTACAACTCATCATAGATTTATGCTAATAACGTAGTACCCCATGCCATCACTAAAGGTCTCTCTATGGTGCACTCCACTAGTGAAAATACTAACTCCAAAAGGTTCCATGGGAACCTAGCTCCTGATGAGTTCAATAGTAGCATGTTAGAAATAAGTGTCATCAGTAGGGCATGTCTCATAGTCAAGACCTCTACATCATACCATAGATCCACTAGGATGCCTCCACTAGGTAAATCTCATAGTACCTCAGGCTAGTCATCTCTGAAGTATCTCTACAAAATTGTATCTCTAAGATCTTGATGAGTAGATATAATTGGATCCCCTCTATAAAAATATGTAGAATCTGGTAGATATCCTCTAGGGTCACTATCATCTCCCTAGTCAGCAAGTGGAAGGTGTTGGTGTGAGGGTCCCATAGATCTATCAGTGTAGGTAGGCTCTGTCTCCCATCACTGGCTCTAGTCATGTCACTTGCTTAAGACCAATGGCATCAAGCCATTCCTAGTCCTCCTCTATCAGTAGGCCATGAGTGGTCCTAAAGAGATTCAAAAATTGATATCGACTCTTAATCACCTGGCAAGGGCAAGCAAGCTTAAAAAAAAACCAAAACAAAGCAAAAAGAAGCAAAAAGAAACCCAAAAACACCTAAAAAAGGGCCTTTTTCTTGCAAAATCATGGTCATCCCACCCAGGGATAACCCCCAAATTTGTGGACATCCCACCTAGGGATGGCCCCCAAACATCTCAAGATGATCGTCCCTCCCAGGGATGACCCCCAAAATTACCCAAAAATGGCCTTCTCGACCACCAAAAATAGGCATAAAATATCATAAAAATACAAAATAATGTAACAAAAATGCACAAAAACCAAAAATAAAGTACAAATTCCTACATATTATCACTATTGAGGTTCATTTACTGATATTTAGTGTGTTTTTTGAAAATGTGAAAATAATTACACTTCCAAGTCTAATAAAGTATAGTAGCAAATTTAGCCCTTACTCGTCTCGCATCGACTTCGTCGATCATTGAGTTTGTAAGCTAGATCATGGTGACTTGTGGGATGGTTTTGATAGTGCTCCACTTTATAAAATCACTCTCCTACTCCTCACCTCTCAAACTACCAAATTAGAAGTGCACAAATGAGCCCATTTTTCAAATTTTGAGCTTAAATAGCCCTAGGATGATCATGGTCATCCTAGGGTGGCAAAAACTATGCAACCATCCCACCCTAGGATGGCCACCAAAAAACACCTCAAAAATAGCAAAAAAAACAACAAAAATGGCTTAAAAACCACCAAAAATAGGTCAAATCTGATAAAATTCACTATGGATCAAGATTGAACCAAATTGTTCATGGATGAATTGAAAATTCTCTACTTCAATCCCCAATAAGACCATTGTGGTCGGACCACTCCATGGGAATGAGGTATTCAATTCCTTTCTTCCATGAAATATCAACAAAATCATCAAAATCCTCACAAAATAGAGAAATTTTACAATGGGTAAAGCTGAAGGAACCCCAACCAAGTCATATGGGTCAAGTGACTCATCACTTTTATCATTGGTCATTCCCTCATCGACTCATCACTTGAGGGGGTAGTCATAATTAATAAATTCATAATCAAAATCAATAATCAAACACTCAATCATGCAAATCGCGTTCGTCAGCGAATCATTGCCAAAAACAATCATGCCCCTGCTTGGGGTAGAAAACAAGCAAAAATTTCAATTAAAAAAATGCTTGGCATTACTAAACCATGAAGGATCATAGGCCTCACCTCTTCATGACTGAACAATGTCCAAGATCAAGTAAGCCTAACGTAAAAGGTTGTACTTGAATCAAGTTCCTTAACTCATCAAAAGCAAGGATTCAAGGATGCATGCTCTTTCCATGATTGGGGCATCTAAAGTTGGTTAGGTTACTGAATAACCTTAATCATTTGATATTTTAGTCATCTATTTTTTCTCTACATTGTGCTGCACACAATGCATCCCAAAAAGGGGTATCTGTAGACACTAAAATCATGTCAATCTGATTAGACTACCAAGACACATTCTAATCAACACCCTATGGCCCCCTTGGGCAACCCTCAGAGGTTAAATAGTGGTCCTAGCCACTTTTGGGAGGTTCTACCCCACTTTTGGGAAGTTTTGGGCCATGTAGGCATGGTCGTCCCACCCAAGGATGACCACCAACAACCATCCTTGGGTGGGATGACCATGGCCTTGGACCCTTAAAAATTCAAATGTGAGACAAATGGCACCCATATTCTACCATTTACCCCACCCATTGAAGCATGCCAGTATGAGGGTGCATAACTCTCATGCCAAGTTGCAAATTGGAGGCCCAAATTGGAGATTCTTCCCCCTCCAATGCATGGCAAGGTTTGGACAAATGGTGACACCTACCTCGCATGCCCATTTGACCATATGCTCACTTGAGCTATAAAGTGGAGTCATTCCACCCAATTTTAGAGAGGAGTCTTTGCAATATTTCTCCATGAAGTGCTATCGAGATTTATCCCTAATTCATTATGTATTTTCCCTTGAGATCTCCATCGAGTGAAGGAGGTTTTCAAGTGATTCTAAAATATACAATCTATTTATAAAACTGACCCATTTGAGTGAATCAGATCCTAAAATTTTATGACAACACCCCTAGGAGTAATTTAGACCAAATCCTAGAGGAATTGGTGGTAAAAACCACCAGATTTGGTGGTCATCCCACCCTAGGATGACCCCAAATTGTGATAGTCCTAAATGGCTCACCCAAGGATGACCATAAATTTGAGCACAATTTTCTTTTTATTTTTGCATAGATCAATTCTAGAGTAGATTTTATACCTTCTATCAAGTTTTGGTGCAATTTTGAGTTGTTTTGCACCTGTTATTATGCATTTCTTGTTTTGTAGTCCTGAATGGCACACCCAGGGATGACCATAAATATGTGTGCAATTTTCTTTCTGTTCTTGATTAGATCATTTCTAGAGTACATTATATGCATGATCCTAAGTTTTGGTAGCATTTGGAATAGTTTTGAATCATCTATTATACATTTCCTCTTTCAAGCTCATTATCGCATATATCTCTTTGATTGCATTTCAATCCACACATGCTATTAACAAATCTGATTTCTTTGTGTGTAGATCCAGGTATCATAGTGCACGAGGAAGGAGCAGCAAGTTAGAACATCGATAGAACATTGCGGTGGCATCAAAAGCCCGCTCTTCAATCGTGAGTGCGAGGAAGACACTACAAGCGTGCCTTAGATTTCTGAAAGGATTTGATCCTTTGGATATTGTAATGAGTTGTATCAATTGAGAGCCCTCAAGGGGACATTTTGTAACCACATATTTGGAAAATGCAATAATATAAAGAGAACCACCCATTTCTTTCACTTATTTGTCTCTTATGCTTACTTAAAATGTCGCTTTTGTAGTGCTTAAATCAATAGAGCAATAGATGCATTTCATTTCCCTTTGCTAGGTGCATCATTTTTTCCTCTCTATAGTGGCAATCATAGAGGGACCCTTGTCCTGTTTGATTTACCTAATTTTTAACCCTATTTTTGCTTTATTTTGCAGGTTTTGGCTGTTCTAGCCTGAAACAACCTCAATTCCCTAATTGGAACACCCAGGGATGGCCACAACAACTGTCCCACCCAGGTATGGCCCCCAAATTTGTAGTCATACCACCCTAGTATAGCCACAAAATAGAGGGTCTACAACTCATAATTCTAGAAATAGCAACCTCTTAGGCTTTCAAGGTAAGTAACTGCACCTTTACTTTGGAATTTTTATATTAAAAAAAAGTCAAATTTAATTTTTCTTCCTCCCTTTGTTTTCTTGAAAGGTAGATTTCAACTTTCCTTAATCATAAAAACAACTAAAAAATAAGAAAAATAGAAAAATAATCTATTAGGAATACATCTATGTGGTTTTATTGCTTGCGACCTACCCAATGGGTAGGTTGCCATTTAGGGTATGCATTTTGTAGGTTCAATTTCTATTTAATATTTCTAAAAGTGAAATGTTATTTTTTCATTTAGTGAAATCTCATTGAGTGCTCTATTGTTTTAATTTCTTTAAATATAAAATGAACCACACACACCACATCCTATTTTGAACATTGGTGATATGGACTTCATCCCCAACCACTAATAGAGACCAACTACGACCCTGATTTTAACCAAGCACTACAAAGGGTTAATTTGGTCTCGATTTGGATTCATCTTCCTGAGTTCCCTATATTCTTATGGCATGAGAGTGTCTTTAGGGCTATGGTGTGTTCAATCGGTGACTTTGTGTCCTTCGATAAAGTTTATTTATCAGCTGCTCAGAGGCAATATTTCAGAATGTGTATCATGGTGGATATTGAGAAGAACCTTCCAAGCTCTGTGGAACTTTTTTCTCATCTGGGAACATGGGTTCAGATTATGGTCTATGAGAAGAAGCCACAAGCTTGTATGTCTTGTGGACTGGGAAGCCATCATCAAAATTTTTATCCCCAAAAGAAGATGGCTAGCCAACCTATTCCCAAGGACCCGAATCGAGGGGCCAACGTGGATCCCAAGTGGATCCCATTCAAGAAGCAGAAGGTGTGGCATAAGAAATCTTAGGAGCCTTCAAAAGGTAAATAAATTACCTCTTCTCCTTCTCAGTTGAAGAGTGATATCGGGGCTTTTGATTCCGCTAGTAAGGAGCTGATCCTATCTAAGAAGGGTTCTCTGAATCCTTCACCCTGTAATTTGGAGGTGATCCTCCAAGTTGATCCGTTGGGTTAAAATGTTGATTTACCTCTTTATAATTCCTTTGATCCCATGTTGGGGTATTTTCCTTTGGATTTCCCGAAGAAGAGCTCTCTGGTGGGTAAGGATTTGTTGCTTACTCCTTCCCCAATTGCTTGCAATGCAGTATCGATGGATGTTACTTCCTCCCCTAAGTGCAGGGTTGGGCTGGTGGATGATTCTTCACCGAGGTTGGACAAGGGATCCCATGTCCCTTTTTCAGAAAGCTTTCGGTAGTCCTGTATTCCCATAGGAATCAAAAGAAAAGTGGGTAGGCCAAAGAAGAACGAGTGTATTTCTATTGCTACATTTTGTGGTCTACCTAGATTGAATTTGTCAAGAATAATGAGTTTGAGGTGTTGCAGAAGATAACTCAATATGGTCACGTTTAAAATCTCTCTTTCTCCCAAGGGATTTTGAGTTGTGGTTGGTAGTGATCTGAGGTCCTGGTGTGTTGCTCATTGTTGTTCTTGCTGGTGATGCAGGGTCTGGTTTTATTTTCGGGTTGGTTTTCGCTGGGTGGTTTTGGGTTGGAGTGATTTTCAATTTGAAATATTTGTGCAGGATTTATTTCTTTCTGCCTGTATATTTAATGGATTTAATGATCTTTGGTACTTAAGGTGTGTGAGGCCCATTAGTTTATGGGATAGTGTCCTTTATGCTCCCATTGTTGGGGTCCACCCATTCCTTGTGGGACGGGAGGGCTTTTTAATTTTTAAAATTTAATTTTTCTTTCACCTTTTTGAGAAAGAGAGGTCCATGCGGATTTCATTTTCTCTGCCTCCTCTCAGATTTTTCGGCACCTTGGAGGTGATTGTTGTATGTTATTGGCTGGTGTTGTTGGTGGTTTATCCCCTTCGGGGTGGACGGCTGTTAGTCTCCTTTTGGAGATAGTTTGTTGGGTTGTGTTCAATTTTCTCTCCCTTTGGGAGTTTCTGTGTAAGGTTGTGGGATTCCCTTCAAAACCCTCTTTCTTAATATTACCAAAAAAAAAAAGCTGAACAATTTTGGGAAAGGGCAGCTAACAAATTAAGGGAAGGAAAGTAAAAGTTTGTAAAGTTTTGAACAAGGGATTACAGGTCGGTTTATTCCTACCTGTGTTAGATTATATGGAAAATACTAAATTTTAGTATGAAAAACCTTGTCTATCTGTATATATTTTTATTTTATTGAATTCTCAATATGAACTATAATTTTATTTCTATTACCCTAAGCATGTCAGATAATAAATAAAAACCATGTGGAGTTCCTCTGAATATAGATATTGATTTATTGGCATTACTCCATTTTGTTTGAATATACTGTCTAGATGTAAAAAATAAGTATTTTTTGACTTGTTATCCCTTTAATAGTAATATTAATTCAAGTTACCATAATATGCCTGTAACTAGAATATCTTTAGGAGGGTGAAATTTGAGTCTTCTTCCAGATGATAGACATCTCTTTCCCTTTAGCATTCACAATATTTCTTATTTATGTTGTATTTTGACCTAATTCCAGCGATATGGCTCAGTTGATGTCGAACATGGTAATGTGTTTTGCGTCCTTGCTTCATGATTCTGAGTTTGCAAATTATACATACTAAATCTGTAGTAATTAGAGATGAGATGCTAAAGGAATCAACTTTTATTTTATTTGTTGCCTTATAGAATGTGTGAATGGCTCTGCATAAATTAATTTACCTTGTTTTTTATATCTCATGAAAGAGAAACAAATTTGAAAGAAAAAGATAATCATAATGTGATAATATTTTCCTTAAAGTACATTAATAAAAAGTTTAATCATCACTTATCTATAACGAATATGCTACATTTTTGTTGACAACTTGTGTTCACCTTACTTAGACATATATATTGCACACATTAGAATATTTTTTGAGCATATTAATAGAGTACTTTTTTATTGTTTTTTTACAATTACAATTGATATATTTATATATGTAAAACTTATTGGATATTCCTTTTAATAAATGTTGATAATTCTTTTCCTAAGAAAATGCTTTTCTTTAAGTCAAAATCCTTCAATATTTAAAAGAAACATCAATATTGAATTTAGATCATCTTCATTGAAAAAGAGCTATGAAATTACTCTACCTTATTTTGTGTACATAAAAGTGGAATTGTTGTGTTTAGATTATATATTATATATATTTATATATTTAAAAGTGATTAAGGACTCATTAATATACTTATATTTTTAAATGTAGAATACCTTTGTAAAATGAAAATAAATAATATACTTGTATTTACCACCTTTAGGTAAAGTTTTTTTACATATATAATAATGAACATGAAATCAAACACGAATAGTTTATACAAATGTGGAATATTTGAATTTACATAAAGTTTTGTTACCACCTTAATTAATAGTAATTAAGAGTTTTTATTTTTATATATTTTTATTTATTATAAACTGAGGAATTATGTTTGGGGAAAGCAAGCAAATCGAGGAAATTTTGTGTCTTCTTATTCAAAAAAATTGTATTGGTGTATTTTTCGAAGGGTAAAGGAAAACCTAATATAAACTAAATACTTTCATAAACTTGCATTGATATGGATATGACTAGTCTATTTATTTTAATTGTCGATAGGTACTATTCTCCTCTTTATACTAAAATATATGTTGTGAGTTGTTGACTTTGGTTCCTTTATATTAGCTAAAACTTGTATAAATAGATGGATGACTATTTCTTTAAAGAGAGTAGTTTACTTTATAAATAGGATGGTGATTTTTTAATAAATAGAAAGTAATAAAGTTATTTACTTTATTTAAATAAAGGAAAAGTAGAGATCAATTTACACCATAAATATAATGGTGATACTTTCTTTAAATAAGAAGTAAAAAGTTGTTTATCTTATGTAGCTTGTATTTTAATAAAAAAAACTTAATTTCATAAGAGTAAGATCCATAAACTCTTTTATTTAATTGATAGAAGAAGCTAGTTGAAATAGGTTATTATTACATAATACTTAAAATGAAAATTATTCTAAACTTATAATAAGGAGAAGAGAGAAATCCATTTATATTTCTAAGTTTTCTTTTAACTTTCATTCTAATAAAGTGTTTAGTGAAATATTAAAGGAATATAATCCTTTAAATTAGGCTTTATCGAAACATCAAACACTATAGTACCTAAACATAAGCATTTTTAGTTAGACCTTTCAAAATAAAATATGATCACGAGGAAGGTGATCATCCAATAAATATCCAATATTTGTGGTTATGCATAGGTAACCACTATGATTCAAGAATGACCAATTCCTAACAAAACAGATCAAGATGAGTAGGTGATGAGGGGTGGTATGGGACATATTCTCTAGGTCGTTGTTTGAGTGGTATGGCGATGATTTCTTGATCAATTTATGAATAGAAAAACTAATATGAAACCTTGCTAGACAATCCATGATAGTTGGTATGGGAGAACTTATCATTATTCATAATCTCTCAAGTGAAACCAGGTCCAAATTTAGATAAATGACATGGACCTACTTGATTCCAATGAAGTGGAAAATCAACTAGGCACTAGGCATATACATTAAACACCCTTACATGTTAAATTTGGAATAGGTGAGCATAATTAAGCTCAAGTTCCACATGTTAAGGAAGGGGAATTATGCATCCACCCTCTGGGTGTTATGGTCCCTATAGGATAACCCCAAGTCATGGATCTACAAAATAAAAGCCATTAGTAGTACCTCATACAAGAAATATATAATAAGAATTTAAATCAAATACATTTACAATGGAAATAAAAATACATATTCTGTGGTGGTTCATGATATTCTCCCCCTTGAAATAAACATTATCCCTTGTGTTATGAATACTTATACAATCCAATATATATATATATATATATATATATATATTTATATATATATATATATATATATATATATATATATATATATGTATGTATGTATGTATGTATGTATTTATTTATTTATTCAAAAATAAAAGGAAATTGTTTCTTCATATCATCTATATTTTCCCATGTGGCACTTTTTTTAGATTATTGGTCCAATTGGTCCTTACAATGATCTAAATTTATTTTTCTTAAATATTTTTATCCTACAACCCAATACCTGAATAGGATGAACTTCAATGATCATACATCTGTAAATTTGAAATATTCCACACATGATATGGATCAACAATATATTTTATAAGGAGAAATACATGGAAGAGGTCATGAATTTTTGATAAGTTGGATGGTAAAGCAAGCCTATATACGATAGGACTAATATTGTCTATAACTTAAAAGTCCCACAAATCTAGGGTTAGGCTTAGAGGACTTAATAGAGCACTTTCTAGGTTTCACCCTTAAAAAAATCTATCTCCTATAGAGAATTTCCTCAGTGTCCATTTTAGGTTTGCATAGCTCTTTCGACGATCCAAGACTTATTTGAGCCCTTGGTGTATTCATTTCAATTGTTCTTCTATATCATTTACAATATCTAGCCTGGTCACTACTCGATCCTCTATATTTTCCCAATATAGAGGAGTTTTACATTATCTCCCATATAGGACCTCAAATGGAGCCATACCCAGAGAAGCATGATGGTTATTATTATAAGAAAATTCAACCAAATAGAGATAGTCTTCCCATTTGGTTTTATGGTCCATATAGTACATGCATAACATGTCTTCAAGGACCTGATTGACTCTTTTAGTTTGGCCATATATTTCTAGATGGTATGCAAAACTACCATTATGTTTTATACCCAAAGTTTTATGCAATCCTTTCAAAAATTCTAATATAAATCATGAATATTTATTTGAGATAATGACTTCTAGAAACCCATACAAATGGACTATTTCTATGGTAAACTTGTTTACAATGGCAGGTGCATCATATTGTGTATTCCTAGATATGAAATGTGCAACTTTAGTTAATTTTTCTACCACCACAAGTATAGCATCATGTCAAAATCTAGTTTTGGGTAAACCAACCACAAAATCCATGGAGATGACTTACCACTTTTAGGTAGGAATAACATGTGGGTAAAACCGAATTACTAGGTGCAAATGTTTGGCTTTTAATTTTTGATATTCCAGACACCTAACCACAAAATTATTGATATCCCTTTTCATTCATGGCCAAAAAAAGGTTTTTCTTAATTTTTTCTACATTTTTGCCCCACTTGGGTGTGTGGGGTAAGGAGTATAATATACCTATTTTAGGATAACATTCCTCAACTCGCTTGTATTTGGAATGACCAAACTATTTTTTAAGTACAATAAGTCATCTTTCTGATGAATTTTTTTAATTTGATCAAGTAATTTGTAATGATATTGAGACAGTGGTTATGTGCCATCTTCTACTTAAGGCATCTGCTACCTTGTTTTCCTTATGCTTGATATATTCAATGCCAAAATCATATTCTACCAAGAATTCCATCCTTCAATGTTATCTTACATTCAACAATGCTTGTGTAAAGATGTATCTCAGACTTTTGTGGTCATTTTTTAGCTCAAAGGGCTTCCCTAAAAAATAATGTCTCCAAAAAATTTAATGCATGCACAACAACTACCAATTCTAATTCATGAGTAGCATAATTCATCTCATGATTTTTAAGCTTTCAATATTCATAAGTAATGAATACCTCATTTTGAGTTAAGACTTCCTCTAAAAATTCAATAGAAGCATCAGTACAAACATTTTTTTCTTGAAAGGTTAGGTATATTGAGAATCGAAGTAGTCATCATTATCTCCTTCAAATTACTAAAGGCTTCCTCAAACTGATTTATCCATTTGAAAACCTTTCCATTTATTTGGATTTTTATGATGGGATGGATAATTTTTGAAAAGTTACTTACAAAATGTCTGTAGTAACTTGCCATTCCCATAAAGCTACATACTTCAGTTACATTGGTAGGTTCAAACCAATTTATGATAGCTTCAATTTTCTTAGGATCTATAGTGATTCCATCAATGGAGATCATATACCCCAAATATTGCACCTAAGTATGAAATTCACATTTTGATAACTTTCCATACAACTGATTTTTCTTGAGTACCTCAAGTACAATCTTCATATGCTAATCATGATCTTTCTTAGTATGATAGTAAATTAATATATCATCAAGAAATATAAGTACAAAATAATCTAGTTGCTCCAAAAAATACTATTCATGAGGTTCATGAAGGCATTTGGGGCTTTTTTCAATCCAAAAGGTAGGACTGTGAATTCATAATATCCATACCATATTCTAAATGCAGTATTATGTGTGTCTTCCTCACGAATCCTCAACTGATGATATCTTGATCTGAGATCAATGTTTGAGATAATGGTGGCACTGATCAAATAGATCATCAATTCTAGGTAAGGAATATCTATTTTTTATAGTGACCTTATTGAGAATTCAATAGTCAATACATAACCTTAAGGATCCATCCTTTTTTTACAAATAAAAAAGGGGCACCCCAAGGTGATACACTGGGTTTAATTAGTCCATTTTCTTACGAGTCCTAAAGTTGTATTTTTAGTTCTTGCAACTCAATAGTAGTCATCTTGTAAGGTGATCTAGTTATTGGTGTAGCCCCAAGAAAAATTTCTATAGAGAAATCAAATTCTCATTGAGGTGGAAGACTTAGTAAGTCTAAGGCATGCAAGGGAGTTGCATATAGGTGTTAATTAGACTTTCATTGAGGTAAGGTAATGTGAGGATAAAATAGCACTAATTGATTGAATAGGTCTATCCTGACTCATATCCTACTTTCCACCCATTTGTCAAAAATCTAGGCCTTTTTGGTTTATCTCTCTTAAATTTGAAGAGTGGTTTGCTCTTCTTGATTTTATGTTGCACATGTTTCAAGGGGTTGTTCTCCAGGTACTTCAATTTGATCAATTCTTTGAGGGTATTTTTGCAAAATGTGGCCCTCCACATCTATAGAAACCCATATTTGGTGCTCATGGTTTTTATTTCTTATCTTCATTAGTGCTAACATGCTCCAAACTACTATTTCAAATATTCTTATCTAAATTCTTTGATTTTATTCCCAAATTTCCTTTGGTATTTTTATTCCCTTCTTGAACCTTGGTCTCATTCCTTGTTTTTCCTTATTTTGTTTGCTTCTAAGTTCTTTCTCAACAAAAAGTTTTATCATCCTTTGTTGTAATTCCATCCTTTCTACTAATAATTTAATCATGGATGTGAATTGTTCCAACTACCCTTGAAACAATTTGATTGTAGATGCAAGGTCTTCCATCTAACCATCATAAGAGCTATGTTAGTTTAATGTTTTAGTCTTGCTATGGATACATAGGAAAATATTTCAACATTATGATCTAGATATCTATGACCTAGGTATCTCATAACCTAGATCTCTAAAAATAATAGTAACAATCCAAATCTGAATCATCGGTTGTACAACCAAGCCTAGCTCACTAGTTCATCAAGATGATTTTTTTTTTACTTCTTTTACTAGACTTGACCTAAGGTAAATTTTTTGTGTTAGATTGGTTTTAATGATCACCTAATGTTTAATAAATATAAGGTATAAAATACTACTTCTAGAATTTATGACCACTGTAGATGGATTCCTAAGTAAATGATATTGGCCAAATCCCATATATGGTGCTATTTTGTGGATCTATCTTCTCATCCTCATGTTCGGGTATGAGAGCATAGATACACAGCTTGGGGTTATCCTATAGGGTCCATAAAAATTAGAGGATGGATGCATAATTCTCCTCCCTTAACATGTGGAACTTGAGTTTAATTATTCTCACCTATTCCAATTTTAGTATTTAAGGGTGTTTCGTGTACATGCCTAGTACCTAGTTGATTGTCCACTTCACTAGATTCAACTATGGCCATGTCATCTCTTTGGCTCTAGACCTGGTTTCACTTTATAGATTATGAATAACGATAATTTATTCCATACCAACTATCATGGATTGTATAGCCATGTTTCATGTTGGTTTTTCTATTCATAAATCGATCAAATAACCATCATCGTACCACTCGCACAATGACCTAGAGCATACGTACCATACCATCCCTTATCACCTACTCATCCTGGTCTATTTTTTCAAAAAGTGGTTATTCTTGAATCACAATGTTACCTACGCATAACCACTAGTATTGGGTATTTATTGGCTAATAACCTTCCTCATGATCATATTTTATTTTCAAAGGCTTGACTAAAAATGCCTATGTTTAGGTACTATAGTGTTTGATGTTCTTATAAAGCCTAATTTAAAATATTAGATTCCTTTAATATTTCACTAAACACTTTATTAGAATGAAAGGTAAATGAAAACTTAGAAATATAAATGATTTCTCTCTCTTTAAGTATTATTTAATAATAACATATTTCAACTAACTTCTTCTACCATTTAAACAAGAGAGTTTATGGATCTTACTCTTATGAAATTTAGTTTTTTTTTAATACAATCTACATAAGATAAACAACCTTTTACTCATATAAAAGTGTCACTATTCTATTTATGGTGTAAAGCGCTATTTAATTTCACTTTATTTAAATGAAGTAAATAGATTTCTTACTTTCTCTTTATTAAAGAATCACCATCCTATTTATAAAATAAACTACTTTCTTTAAAGAAAGAGTCATCAATCTATTTATACAATTTTTATCTAATATAAAGGAACCACAATCAATAATTCACAACATATATTTTAGAATAAAGAGGAGAATAGTACTTATTAACACGGTTGAAATAATTAGAGTAGTCATATCCATCTCAATGCAACTTTATGAAAATATTCAGTTTATATTAAGTTTTTCTTTACCCTTCGAAAAATACACCAATACAAATTTTTTGAACATGAAAACACATAAAATTTCCTCAATTTTCTTGCTTTCGCCAAAAAGTATTCCTCACTTTAAATAAATAAAAATATATATAAATAAAGAACTCTTAATCACTATTATTTAAGATTGTAAGGAAACTTTACCTAAACTAAAACATTCCACATTTGTATAAACTATTTGTATTTGATTTCATGTTCATTATTATTTATGTAACAAAAATTTACCTATAGGTGGTAAATAAAAGGTATTCTATGTTTGAAAATATAAGTATATTAATGAGTCCTTAATCAATTTTAAAAATATCACTTTTAAAAATATATGTATATATAAATATAATCTAAAGACAACAATTCCACTTTTATGTATGCAAAAGAAGGTAGAGGAATTTCATAGCTCCTTTTTAGTGAAGACAATCTAAATTCAATATTGATGTTTTCTTTAAATATTGAAGGACATTTACTTAAAGAAAAACATTTTCTTAAAAAAAAACTTTCAACATCTATCAAAAATAATATTTCAAGGCTCACGACTTAGCTTAATGATTTACTTCCTCCTAATGCATTGAGTAATAATTAAATAAACGTACTTCTTTAGAAAAAATAACAAAAAATGATCTTTGTTTCTTGATAAAACATACTAACCTCTATAAACTGTAGCAGATAGCCCTAGCCTTGTCTAGCATTTCAAGGTTCTTGATTTGGTTGGGATCATAATAGCTCCATATAATATAAATGCATATACATATTTGAATGCAACTAAGATTTCACTATCCATTTGAATATTCCATTATTCTATTGAAAAACCATTCAAGGCAATCTAAATTTTTAAGGAATATCCAACAAGTTTTACATATTTAAAGATATCAATTGTGGTGGTAAAAAAACAATCTAAACTTAATTTATTAATATGCTCACCAATATTATAATGTGCAATATACACGTCTAAGTAAGGTGAACATAGGTAGTTAACAAAACACAACATATTCATTATAGATAAGTGATGCTTAAACTTTTCATTAATGAAAATTAAGGAAAAGAGGTGCATATAATCTACAAACTCAAAATCATAAAGCAAGGATGCAAAGCACATTACCATGCTCAACATCAACCATGTTGTCTCATCGATATCATGTGATAATATAACATAAATAAGAAATTTCATGAACACTAAAGGGAAAGAGACATCCATCATCTGAAAGAAGACTCAAATATCACCCTCCAAAAGATATTCTAGTTACAAACATACTATGGTAACTTGAATTAATATTACCATTAAATGGATAACATGTCAACAAACAAATGAAGAACACAAGATTATACTAAGAGGGGGTGTGAATAGTATAATACCACTTTTTAACTTTTTCCTTTTACTTCATAAAGCAATGCAATGAACCAATAGCAAAATCAAAGCAATAATCAAACCAGTGTACAAGTCATCACACAATTGAGACACCAATATAACGTGGTTCACCCAAGGTGGGCTACTCCACAGATAAAATCTTTCAATAAATTTTCTCAATCAAATCCTTTGGGAATCCTTCCCAATTACAATGTTTATGGACTTCCTATCCAAAGGAGAATCCTTCCCCTAATCAAATATTTATGAGAATCCTACCCAAAGGAGATGTCCTATCCCCCAAAGAAGTATTTATGAGCCTCCTGCCCAAAGGAGATGTCCTATCCCCCAAATATCTGGAAATGATACTTCAAAAGATCATTGCCTCTTATGTCGCTAGCAGGTGGAACTCCTTTCCACAGAAGACGTCCTATCCTCCTTGCTCTAGCTCTAGAGACTTCTATCCTTACTAATCACCTCCATAACTGCTCATCAAAACCTGTACTAAACACAGTCAGTCAGTCCAGCACAAGTCCTCTCAAAATCTGTCACAAATCTACACCAAACTCAGTCCTTTGGTTCAGCACAAATCTGCTCTCAAATCTCTGTCAAATCTTGCCTAAGCTTAAGCCAAAATCTTGAACAAAGCAATCACAACTGCTGAAAAGTCTCCACCAAGACTTCATCAAATCTGTCCACAAGTTCTTCAACAAGAACCTGTCCAAATTAGTCCACTAGTTCTCCACAATAACCTATCCAAATTAGTCCACAAGTTCTCCACAAGTACCTATCCAAATCAATCCTAGCAAGCTCACCAAGAACTTGCCCAAATAAGCTCAAGAAAGTTTACCAAGAAACTTGCCCAATGTGAACACATAAAGAGAATTGTTAGAGACCCAATGTGTTTCATCCAATCATATAAAATCAATCTCATAGAAGCATAAAGAGAATTGTTAGAGACTCAATATGTTCTATCCTTCAAATTTCAATCTCAACTCAAATCAATCTCATAGAAGCATAAAGAGAATTGTTAGAGACTCAATATGTTCTATCCTTCAACTCTCAATCTCAACTCAAATCAATCTCATATAAGCATAAAGAGAATTGTTAGAGAATCAATATGTTCTATCCTTCAACTTTCAATCTCAACTCAAATCAATCTCATATGAGCACAAAGAGAATTGTTAGAGACTCAATATGTTCTATCCTTCAACTCAAAAACAAACTCTTTCTCAAATCAGAATAAATATAGAAGTAGTATACTTTCACAATATCTTGAACCACAACCCAACAATTTTTAATAATGCAATATCAAGGAATCAACTCCTCCAACATAGAACCATAACTTGCTATCAAACCCTAGCCAAGTTATTTTTCAACAACTCAAAGCAATCTCTCTCTAAGAATAAAAAAGGGGTTCAAGATATTTCCAACTTCTCTCAAATGGGAATGCTCAACTTAACCACACAACCAAGTTTATCAAGCAAAGTACAACTTGATAAAATCAAATCTCAAAGGAGCAAGCCCAACTCATGTATCAAGTAAAGCATAACTTGATCAACTCAATCTCAATGGAAGCAATCTCAAAACCAAACTCTCAAAAACCAAACAACTCAATTAGGGTTTCAAAAACTTATAGCAATGGCATAATCTTCTCACTCAAAAACCCTAAAGAAAACTTCAAATGCTTCCACTATCATAAACTAGAATTATGCAATAAATCATAAATTCATCATGATCTCATAATGCATAATCAATACTTCCACTTTTAGAAAATAAGATCCACTCCAAATAAGAAAACTTAATTTAATCCTTTTCACTCCAAACTTATTTTCAAAAAACCATCAATCAATAATAACCATGGAAGAATGTGCCCATACCTTTACTTTGATGAAGAAGGAGAACTCAAAATATGTCACAACACTAACTCTCAATTTGCCACAAATTAGAGTTAGCAACAATGGAATAATGCACAATTATAAGAGTCCTAATAACACCTTATCACTCCAACTCATAAATAATCAAAACTCACAAATATACATATCAACAATATTCCTTTACACCTTATAACTCCTACTTAATATATCACAAAATAACTTCAACCTCAAAAAATAATTACAAGAGAATATCCACTCAATAACTCCAAAGGCTTTCTAACCCCAATATGATATTAAGCACAATTATTCCTTAAACCCTTATAACTCCTAAAATACATTTACTTCTAAATGCATTTATCACATAAACATTAAGCATCAATAATAACAATGTCAAAGCAATATTTCTATTTAACCTTATACCTCCCTCCAATTACCAACAATAATTTGCCAAGTCATCAAATATTTCACATTATCAACAAAAGATCTACCTTGGTCAAAAATCAATTCTCCAACCTTAGGAGACGTGGAGTCACCAACATAAGTGCCAAAGCACTTCCTCCTCCAAACTCGTGGCCCAAGGCAATGATTGTACCATGTGCACAATAATCCATGACCAAAAATGAAACATGCCCAAATTGATCTCGACACCTCTGCCTAGCGAGCACCTTCGCTCCACTGCCTCCATCGTTGGAGCACAAGTGACCAACAAAACTCTCAACCGCCACTTGTCATTTTAACTTCCCTTTGCTCACAGAAATTAAATACAAACATATTTTTCTTCCTCACAGGAGTACGAAATCAGAACTTAAACACAGAGCAATACGAAACTCAAAAATCACAGAGAATCTGAAATCAAAGGTCATAGAGCAATACGAAATTGAAGGTCACAAAGCAATATGAATTTGAAGGTAATCGCGCAAATCGGAGGTGTATTGAACCTTAGGAATTAATGTCCTTTAATAGTATTTTGCATCCCATGCAAGTTGACGTCGGCGCTCTTTCCAAACAAATGACGTCGGTGAGGTAATTCTTCTACATTTGTGTCGCTAACGGTTTATAAACCCTTTCAATAATAATTATTAAATCAATAATTATTATTTTATTAATAATAAACTTAACTTAAAACCTTTTCAAAGGTTTGAGTTAATTTATTTATTAATAATCAAAATGGACTTTTAAGGTTTTTTCAAGGAGCAAAAACATTTTCATTAAGCCGATAAGGTTTTAATAAAAACCCTTAATGAGTATAGATGGTTTTAATAAAAACCTTTAACCTTGTCACCATGGTTTTAATTAAAAAACCTTAAACAAACATCATGGAACTTTCAAGATATTTTTGGCACCAAACTCTATTTGACATCAACACAAATTCCTTTTGATATCAACACAAAATCCTTTTGACATCAATGAAAACTCACAACCATGAAGCTAGGAAACATACCTAAAATTACCAACAATATCCCCCTTTGTCATTGATGGTAAACCAGTACTAAAACCATTGCAAACTATCAAAACTAAAACCAACTGAAAACCATCCTCTAAAGCTTTGCTCCCCCTGACTCAAGGCTCTCCCCCTTACTCAAATCTCTCCCCCTTTGTCATCAATGGCAAAGGGTCACCTTTGGGGCTCAGGGCTAAGAATGAGCCTCTTAGCTTAGCCTCCCCCACCTCCTCTTGAGGTGATTAATTCTAGGGTGGGAGTAAAACTCCCATTGGGCACTGATCATCATCAGTGTCCATAGCTACCTTTCCATGATTTTTCTTGATATCCTTGTCCATGTTCCTATTCCTATTCTTGTTCATATTCTCATCCCTATTTTTTTCCAAGCCATTATTCCTATTCATGTCATTATTCATGTTCCTACCATTATTCCTGTTCCTGTTCATAGCCCTGAACCTGTACCTTGGAAATTATGTTGTACACCATCTGGTTGTATGTCCTTCATTATTGTACTTATAACATTTGACAATGTTATTTCTTTGAGATGTACCTATTTTTTGAATCCTCTTTGTTGGACCAAACCTGTTCCTATTGTTAACCCTGCAATTAACTGCCTTGTGCCCAAACTGATTACAAGAGTAGCAATACCCTTGAAATAAATTACCATTTCTGAAATTTCCATTAACGTGTCTTGCTTGAGCCCTGCACTGTGAAGCCATGTGTCCAAACCCGTGACATGCAAAACATCTTCTATTGAACTTTCCTTGCCTTGACCTTATAGGTCCTTTAGTATTTCTCCCATTATGTTGATTCTTGTTTTCTTATTCTATGCTATATGAATCACCATATGAAAACTTACTCTCTAAAGTACTCTCTTCATCTGAATCATCTTCTTCTTGGGAGCTCATACTAGATTCCTCAACCTGTTCCTTTTGTTTCTTTCCAAAACCAAGACCTGTTTTATCTATTGTTCTTCTTTGATCCTTGATGATTGATTTTAACTTCTTGGAACTTTCTTAAAACCTGTAAAGCTTCTTGTACTCTTTAGTTTCATTTTTCAAGGAAGCTACTTCATGTTTTAACTCTTTACACTCAAGAGACCTAGCTGCAAACTCTTCTTTGAGTTCCTGTGTCTTTGCTATAGAGATATCAAGATTCCCTATAAGCTCATATCTTTCATAATGATATTCATCAAAACTATCAATGAGTCTAGAATATTATTTTCTTTCTTTCTTTAACACATCAAGAGCATTAACAAGTTTAGCCTCAACATCTACTTCTCCCTTTTCTGAAACATCCTCTATTTTTTTACCTTTTGAAAAATCAATATCCTTTTCTGATTTCTTACCACTAGAGGTGCTACCTTCATCTAAAGCCATAAGAAGATCTTCCTCATAATTTTTTGAAGCATCCTCATACATAGTATTACCAAAATTCAAACCATCATTTGTACAATCATCCTCAAGGTGACCAAAATTTCCACATCTAAAGAACTTAAGCACAACAAATATATTCCTTTTTTTTTTTCCTTCCTTTTATGTTATAAACAACATCTCATTTCTATCATCACTTGAAGAACTTTCATCATCACTACTAGAACACTTACTTGCTTTGTCTGTGTAGAAACTTGTCTTATGTTTTTGGAAGTACCTCTTCCCTTGACTGTTTTGCTCATTTTTATTCTTCCTTTGATACTTGTGCTTCTCAGATTCCCTGTGCTTATAATCTTATTTTTATTCATCACAATCATCCTTGGGTTTCAAAAAGTCAGTAGCATAGTGACCAAACTTTCCACAATTGAAACATTTAAAAAATTTCATACCTTTGTGCTTTCTTGATAACTTGTCTTTCCTGTTGTAGTTTACTTCTTCATCACTAGAAGACTCATCACTATCTTCTTGTTGTTTACCCTTGGACTTCTTGGTAGCTTTGAAAGCTACCTCCTTCTTAGGATCAGGTACCACTTTAGTTCTTAACTCAAAAACTACAAGTATACTATGAAGCTCATCCTTTTTCAATTTATCCAAATCCTTTTTCATGTACCACTTTAGTTCTTAACTCAAAAACTACAAGTATACTATGAAGCTCATCCTTTTTCAATTTATCCAAATCCTTGGCTTCCTCAATAGCTGAAATATTTTCACTAAATATATTTGGAAGAGACCTCAAAATTTTATCACAAACATCATTTTTAGCAATCTCAAGACCTAGTTCCTTCATGGAATTAACAATCTCATCCATACGAAGAATATAGTCACTAATATTATATTCATCATTCATCTTGATTTGTTCAAACATACCTTTGTAATATATCAATTTTACTTTTCTGACATTTGCATCACCTGTATGAACCACTTGCAATTGATCCCACATTTCCTTTGTTGTATTACAGTCAATAACCTTTGTAAGATCTGCCTTTTGTAGACTTTTTAGAATTGCATTCATTGCCCTTGAATTTTTTTTTTTCTAAGCGAAAAACCCCTTGCAGGTCCGCCTTGGTCTAAGAGACCACAAACAGGGATTCTACACCATCAAAGTCACCCGGGGGTCACACACGACCCTGCCCGCACCAACATTATCAATTGGATTTTGGATACCCAATTCAGCTTTTTGGTAGGGTAGAGATTCGAACCTGAGACCTCCCTTGAGGATTGCCCTCTCCTCTCCAACTCACCTACAACACCTGGGTATTGTCCTTGAATTGTTGTGATGTAAAATTTTCTCATCTTTAGTAGTAGGAGGGAGCTTTGGAATAGTGTACCCAAACTCAACTACTTCCCAAAATTCCTTTTTAAGAGCCATTAGATGAACCTTCATATTTATGCTCCATAGACCAAAATATGTCCCATAAAGAATAGGTGCTGAATTACCACTTGTAAAATCCATTGTGTTCTTTTCAAGATTTTCCTTCAAGTTGTGAAACTCTTTTGAAGGAACCTACTATGATACCAATTGAAGAACACAAGCTTATACTGATAGGGGGGTGAATAGTATAAGACCACTTTTTAATTTTTTCCTTTTACTTCAGAAAGCAATGCAATGAACCAATAGAAAAATCAAAGCAGTAATCAAACTAGTGTACAAGTCATCACACAATTGAGACACCAATATAACGTGGTTCACCCAAGGTGGGCTACTCCACAAATAAAATCTTTCACTAAATTTTCTCAATCAAATCCTTTGGGAATCCTTCCCAATTAAAATATTTATGGACTTCCTGTCCAAAGGAGAATCCTTTCCCTAATCAAATATTTATGAGCCTCTTGCCCAAAGGAGATGTCCTATCCCCCAAAGAAGTATTTATGAGCCTCCTACCCAAAGGATATGTCCTATCCCAAAAGCTCTGGAAATGATACTTCAGAATATCACTGCCTCTTATGTCGCTAGCAAGTGGAACTCCTTTCCACAGAAGACATCCTGTCCTCCTTGCTCTAGCTCTAGAGACTTCTATCCTCACTGATCACCTCCATAGCTGCTCATAAAAACCTCTGCTAAACACAGTCAGTCGATCCAGCACAAGTCCTCTCAAACTCTGTCACAAATCTGCACCAAACTCGGTCCTCTGGTCTAGCACAAATATGCTCTCAAATATCTGTCAGATATATCCCAAGCTTAACCCAAAATCTTGAACAAATCAATCACAAATGCTAACAAGTCTCCACCAAGACTTCATCAAATCTATCCATAATTTCTTCAACAAGAATCTATCCAAATTAGTCCACAAATTCTCCACAAGAACCTGTCCAAATCAGTCCACAAGTTCTCCACAAGAACCTGTCAAAATCAGTCCTAGCAAGCTCACCAAGAACTTGTCCAAATCAGCTCAAGCAAGTTTACCAAGAAACTTGCCCAATATGAACACACAAATAGAATTTTTAGAGACCCAATGTGTTTCATCCAATCATATCAAATAAATTTCATAGAAACATAAAGATAATTGTTAGAGACTCAATATGTTCTATCCTTCAACTTTCAATATCAACTCAAATCAATCTCATAGAAGCATAAAGAGAATTATCAGGGACTCAATATGTTCTATACTTCAACTCTCAATCTCAACTCAAATCAATCTCATATAATCATAAAGAGAATTGTTAGAGACTCAATATGTTCTATCCTTCAAATTTCAATCTCAACTCAAATTAATATCATAGGAGCATAAAGAGAATTGTTAGAGACTCAATATGTTCTATCCTTCAACTCAAAAACAAACTCTTTCTCAAATCAGAATAAATATAGAAGTAGTATACTTTCACAATATCTTGAACCACAACCCAACAATTTTCAATAATGCAATATCAAGGAATCAACTCCTCCAACATAGAACCATAACTTGCTATCAAACCCTAGCCAAGTTAGTTTTCAAGAACTCAAAGCAAACTCTCTCTAAGCATCAAAAAGGGGTTCAAGATATTTCCAACTTCTCTCAAATGGGAATTCTCAACTTAACCACACAACCAAGTTTATCAAGCAAAGTACAACTTGATAAAATCAAATCTCAAAGGAGCAAACCCAACTCATGTATCAAGTAAAGCATAACTTGATCAACTCAATATCAATGGAAGCAATCTCAAAACCAAACTCTCAAAAACCAAACAACTCAATTAGGGTTTCAACAACTTATACCAATGACATAAGCTTCTCACTCAAAAACCCTAAAGCCAACTTCAAATGCTTCCACTCTCATAAACCAGAATTATGCAATAACTCATAAACTCATCATGATCTCATAATGCATAATCAATACTTCCACTTTCAAAAAATAAGATCCACTCCAAATAAGGAAACTTAATTTAATCCTTTTCACTTTGAACTTATTTTTAGAAAACCATCAATCAATAATAACCATGGAAGAATGTGCCCATACCATTACTTTGATGAAGGAGAACTCAAAATCTGTCACAACACTAACTCTCAATTTGCCATAAATTTGAGTTAGCAACAATGGAATAATGCACAATGATAAGAGTCCTAATAACACCTTATCACTCCAACTAATCAATAATCAAAACTCACAAATATACATATCAACAATATTCCTTTACACCTTATAACTTCTACTTAATATATCACAAAATAACTTCAACCTCAAAAAATAATTACAAGAGAATATCCACTCAATAACTCCAAAGGCTTTCTAACCCCAATATGACATTAAGCACAATTATTCCCTAAACCCTTATAACTCCTAAAATACATTTAATTCTAAATGCATTTATCACATAAACATTAAGCATCAATAATAACAATGTCAAAGCAATATTTCTATTTAACCTTATACCTCCATCCAATTACCAACAATAATTTGCCAAGTCAAATCAAATATTCCACATTATCAAAAAAAGATCTACCTTGGCCAAAAATCAATTCTCCAACCTTAGGAGAAGTGTGAAGACACCAACATAAGTGCCAAAGCGCTTCCTCCTCCAAAATCGTGGCCCAAGGCAACTATTGTACCACATGCACAATAATCCATGACCAAAAACAAAACACGCCCGACGCAAATCGATCTCAACACCTCTGCCTAGCGAGCACCTTTGCTCCACTGCCTCCGTCGTTGGGGCACAAGTGCCCAACAAAACTCTCAAGCACCACTTGTTGCTTTACCTTCCTTTTGCTCATAGAAATTAAAGATAAACATATTTTTCTTCCTCACAAGCGTATGAAATTGGAACTTAAACACAGAGTAATATGAAACTTAAAAATCTCAGAGCAATCCAAAATCGAAGGTCACAGAGCAATATGAATTTGAAGGTAATCGCACAAATCGGAGGTGTATTGAACCTTAGGAATTAATGCCCTTTAATAGTCTTTTGCATCCCATGCAAGTTGATGTCGACGCTCCTTCCAAAAAAATGATGTCGACGAGGTAAGTCTTCTACATTGGCATCGCTAAGGGTTTAGAAACCCTTTCAATAATAATTATTAAATTAATAATTATTATTTTATTAATAATAAACTTAACTTAAAACCTTTTCAAAGGTTTGATTTAATTTATTTATTAATAATCAAAATGGACTTTTAATGTTTTTTCAAGGAGCAAAAACCTTTTCATTAAGCCAATATGGTTTTAATAAAAACCCTTAATGAGTCCAGATGGTTTTAAGAAAAACATTTAACCTTGTCACCATGGTTTTAATTAAAAACCCTTAAACAAACATCATGGAACTTTCAAGATATTTTTGGCACCAAAATCTTTTTGACATCAACACAAATTCCTTTTGATATCAACACAAACTCCTTTTGACATCAATGACAACTCACAACCATGAAGCTAGGCAACATACCCAAAATTGCCAACAACAAATATTTCTCACATCTAGATACTATATTCAGACTAAACAGAGTAATTTCGATAAAACAATATCTATATTTGGAGGAAGTTCGCAAAATTTTTATTTATTTTCCAACATGCTTAAGGTAAGAGAAATAAAATTATAGTTCATATTGAGCATTCAATAAAATAAAAATATATACAAATAAAAAAAAAAAATTTCATACTAACATTTCGTATTTTCCATATAATATGACATGGGTAGGAATGAACCAACCTATAATCCCTTGGCCATAACTTTACTAACTTTTATTTTCCTCCCCTTAATTTGTTAGCTATTATTTCCCGAAAGTGCCTTCCCATTTTTTTCTCCTCCTTTATTCCCTCCCCAAATATAATCTAATATTCATTTTAATGAATAGTTCCAATTTTAATGAATGGTTCCAAAGGAGGCAATCAACAAGTGTAAAGTCATGCACTATGTAAACTAGCATAATTACTTCATGCCATATGGCAGTTTAGTAAATTAAAACTTTATTTAACATTTTCCATTAGGTGGGGTATCATCTGCTTTAATTTTATCAATGAAAAATACTTTTCTTATTATATTATAATTTTGAATATATACATATATAATTTAGTTTAATTTAATATTATTATTATATTTATTATTACAATTTTTTTAATTTTATTTTATTATTATTATTATTATTATTATTATTATTATTATATATAAATAACAAACAAAGGTGCAAAAACTCAAAATCAATGATATCATGAAATTTTGTCCTATACACCAAATATTTTCTTATACAGGTATCCTAATGATAAGTATTGTTATCATGCACCTGTTAAGAATGGTTTTCGAGCATTTTTAGCAATTTCCTTACCCCTTGGAGGATTTTCATAAACAAGCATTCATTTATTTTAATAATATGAGATATGCAACTAAATGGATGCATCTACTTGGGCTTCCATGCACCCATAAGAAATGGTGAGTGTTTTACTGCTAGGGCTACTCTGCCCTTGCCAAAGAGAAAACTTCACCATGGTGAAAATACATACTGCCATAATTTCCCTTTTTATTTTTTAAAGATATGTACTTGTAAAATAAAATCCATCAGCAATACCTCATCCAAGAAGCATATAATAAAAATTTAAATCAAATATATTTACAATTGAAATCAAAAGACTCATTCCGAGGTGGGTCATGACAAAAAGGAAATTGTGAAACTATTGATAGAAGAAAATTTGGAACTAACAAAGGCTCATGTGAATGTATGTTATGGCTTCATTCAAGAAATAAATTTAGTATATGGAAAATAGATTTAAGCATAGACAAAGAATGTACAAAAGACATTTATGTTGATACAAAATGTGTTGGTTTGAAATATATAAATAATAAACAAGAATATGAAAGAACATGATATACAAATAAATAAAATTATAAATTATTATATCCTACATTTGAGAGCATTTATAATAAGTTTGGTAATAATACTTTTAGAGGTAATGAGCCATCGTATTTATATAATAGTAGGGGTATCAAAGATAATATTGATATAAATATGGACTAAATTATTGTGATGACTTTCTTAGAAGTGTAACAAGTATAGGTTATAGTGTCAATATTGTGGCCGGTATAAGTATCTCTTGAATAAAAATAAAGGATAGATTCAATTCCCAAGCTTGAAGGATTACCAAAATCAAAATAGAAAGACCAAGACCAAAATAAAGGATTGAAAATAGATGAATGCAAAGGATATTCATACCAAATAATATAATACTAGGGGTATTGTAAGTATCAATTATTTTGGTAACATGCAATAATATTACAAATACCATGTAAATAGTTTAGTTTAGAGTGGTCAGTATTTGAGTATATAGTAGATGTCATGTAAGTAAGTGTGGAGTTATGTAAATGAGGTGTCATGTAAGTATGAAGTTATGTAAGAGCTTTTAATTTAGTATGTACAATCATTAGAGTCTTTGTCCTTACGTAGATATGTAGATTCAATAATATATTTACTATTATGTGGTATATCTCCCATGAGAAATATGAAGTTCTAGACCTCTTGTGTGTAAGAGGAGATGAAAATTTTGTGTAAGTAGAAAGGTCAAGAGTCTTGTGAATGTGAAGAGTCTCATATCCAATGTGTATATATTGAAGATAAAGCATTGTAATGGGGGATCGAAGAAGCTTTGCAATACATTGTATTTGCATTGCTTAAGGAGATACTTGTTTCAATAATATTTAGTGAGTATTTTTAATATAATTAATTGAATGTATGTCAATATTATGAGGATTTTAATTTGAAAAACTATAAGAAATTTCTAAATTGCTAACATAATAAATTAAACAATTCTTACTTTATCCAAATTTGTTTTTCATTAGATTGTATGTCACTTTGGTGTCCTGTCTACTCTCATTTCAAATTATGATACTCCTTTTAAAAACAAAAAAAATGGAAGAGTTGAATTATTAATTAGGGATTGAACATTATTTTTCCATGCCTCACAATCCATAAAGAAATGGTCAAGTTGAGTCCAATAATAAAATTTTGTTAAATAGTTTAACAAAGATAGTTAAATAATCAAAAAAATACTGGCACTTAAAGTTATATCCTATATTGTACGTGTACAACACCAATGTTAATATGTCTATAGTACTGAATCTATTTTATTGCTTGAAATGAAATTACCTTCTTTGTAAGTTTTATTGAAAACTTTGTTGAGTCATGATGAGTATCATCAAGAATATAAGGTGGCTTATATTTATAAACCTACTACTCGTTATGAGAGGTACCTATTTTCCCTTGAGCATAATAGATACTATAAAATCCGTATTGCCAAGCAACATAAGAATTTTTTTCATCACGATTTCAATCTAAGACATTTTGCTCAAGGTTGATAATCTACATAAGAAGTGCAAGGGTTTATTGAAAAATGGCTTGGGCTCTATACTATAAAATAGTTGTTTGGATCTAGGGTAATGAAATTATAAGCAATGGATTTAGTGGAGTTGGAGGAATCCACCAATTCCATGCATGTCAAATGCTTTTATGCATAGCCCCTTTTAGCCCATTTGTATAGTCTTTGCATTTTCTTGGTTTACCTGTTGGCTTTGGTGCCTTATTTTTTCTTTGATTATATATTTGTGTATGTAAACCTCATTTCATTAGGGGCATGATGATTTTTTATTTCAAGGGATCTCCCTCTCCTATGAAAATCTACAACGTGTATATTTTCCATCCATTTTTTTGCTCTTACCTTTATTTTCCCCTTGTTGTGGTGGCCATGCCTTATTGAGAAACATATCCATAATTATTGGAAGCATGTGATATGAATTTGGGCACATGTGGTGTTTTTTTCATGGAATAGGTTGGAAATCTATGAGTCATCCATATTAGTGGGTGGATGTGATTGAATTCCATAGTGTTATGCATGTCTTGTAGTTTATTTTAGAATTAGTATCAAATACCTATGTCTATACATGATGTGGATTAATTTCTTCTAATCTAACCCATTGTAATGACAAGTGTGCCTTGTTGAATAATGCAATTACTATATACTACATACAGTCTACTTACTTTAGTAGTGTGTATGAGAGCCACACCACACCATGCATTTCTATCTTAGAAGAAAAAAATATTTATCTTGTTAAGCATATCACTGAATGGTACACAAATCATATGTGTTATCTGATAATCATGCATGACTTTGAATATTACTCAAATCCTACATGCAATTCAGTAAATTATGCATCATCATGTGCTACACAAATCTTGAGTATGTATCATACAATCATTATCTTGACAAGTTATTGTATGCTATACAAATATTAAGTGTCATACATAAATAGGATGTCATCAAATGCAACACAAATCATAAGTATATGCTATGGATATTTTCTACATAGTATTTTATCAAGATTTGCAAGGATATCATAGAGATAGTGTTTCTAATAGATTGACATGGTTTGGATGTGTCTATGTACTCCATTTTGTCTCATTTTATACATAACTAGCATTTTTCAATATTTGGATCTTATAGATAAATCCACTAAAATCCACATAGAGTAGGTATAAAATCAAATTCTTTCAACGAAAATTTTTAGGGACATGTATAGGTAAGCATAAAGTATGTTTACTTGTACTCTCATATTTTTGGCTAAATAATTACATATTTTCTCCCATTAATTTTAAATAATTTGAATATATGTGTAGATAGTAGATTACAAAAAAAATAAAATTTTGTTTTTGATTCTATAACATAGAATTTTTATTTTTATTAATTTGGCTATGGACTATTGCTCTTTATATTTCTTGTTTTTCCTAATTTCTTATGAGAGGTTATCCCTTGTATTTATAAAATTACCACTAACAACTAACTTTGTAGGTGGTGGAGATTCTTATCCTCCTATTTACAAGACAAGGGTGGACTAACTTTGCTAGTCCTTAGGTAGGATGGCAATGATCCATGT
The DNA here is from genome assembly GCA_028583015.1 of Wollemia nobilis. Classification (NCBI taxonomy): domain Eukaryota; kingdom Viridiplantae; phylum Streptophyta; class Pinopsida; order Araucariales; family Araucariaceae; genus Wollemia; species Wollemia nobilis. Next base: position 4,208,678 of record JAQPPZ010002381.1, on the reverse strand, counting down.
TGACCAATGGATTTGGTTCCCTTTATTCACCCAATTGACATTTTTGCCATCTTTCACAATATTTTTTCCTTGTAAATTTCTTAAAACCCAAAAATAATAGTAGAGAAAGGATTAAGGGATGTTTTGACATGTGTCCCCAAAAGCACATTATCCTAAAAATCAATGGTTCCACAATCATTACTTTAATTGATGTTTGTGGTCATTGGTTAAATTTTATGGTTTTGATGCATAGTCATGATGCTAGTTTATTTTTACACCTACATTTTGAAAAACATGTTGTTTGGACCAATAATTGCGATTTTATGACCCTAAAAATGATGAGAAAAAATCAATAGCTTGAAGGGAAAGTTATTTTATTTCATTTGCTATAAATACCCCTTTTACCCTCTCATTTTCTCACTATTATATTACTATTCATTCAACTCTCAAAAACTACAACTACACTTGTTGATCATTAACATTGCTAATATTGCTTCCATACTTTTTAAATATATTTCTCTCTCTCTCTCTCTCTCTCTCTCTCTCTCTCTCTCTCTCTCTCTCTCTCTCTCTCTCTCTCTCTCTCTCTTATCCTTATAGCTAATACTAAATCCATTGACCATTGATTCATTGTCTTCCATGAAAGAGGACAAGACACTCTACTATGATTAATTACCAAAGGTCACTCATTTTCTTTGGGCTCTAGTTTCTAAGGCACGATATGTTAGCAATTCAATTATATTTTCCACAGGATCAATATAAAATATTCACATAAATGCATACATTCAATATCACACTTATTGAATAATATTATTGATGAATATTTTAATATCTCATTGCTACATTGATTATATTGATGCCTTAAATATATACGCACATGGATATGAGACTCTTCAAATTCATAGCCCTTGTACTTACATAAACTTTTCATCTCTTCACACATGAGAGATCTAACACTTCATATTTTGCATGAGAGAAATACCACATAATAACAAATCTATTATTGAATCTATATATCCATATAAGGACAAAGACTAATGATTGTACATGACAAACTCTTACATAACTCCATACTTACATGACACCTCACAAAACTCCACACTTACTTACATGGTACCTAATATATACTCAAATATTATTCACACTCTAAACTAAACTATTTACATGGTACTTGCAATATTCGTACAATTTACCAAATAATATAATACATCCAACACCACCTTGTATTACATTATTTGGTATAAGATCCATTTTCTTTCATGTGCTTTCAATCCTTCATTGTGGTCTTGGTCTATCTATTTTGATTATGGTACTCCTTTAGGTTCAGGCGTTGAATCTATTCTTATTTATATTTATTTAGAAGGTACCTATTTCTATCATAATATTAATAGTATCATACATTCTATACATTCTTTGTCTATGCTCAAATAAATTTTTCATATGCTATATATGTTTCTTGAACAAGGTCATAACATACATTTTTTATCATGTTTTTATAAGTACCACAATTCACATGAGCCTTCATGGGTTCCAAATTATAAGTATCTTCTACCATGAGTTTCACATTTTTCTTTTAGTATCACGTTGAAGTAAGTCCTCTTTATTTATCATTTATTGCTCACTTTTTTATCTTGTTCTTCCATTTCTTTTCCCATTCTTGTTAACCATTTTGGCTGTCTTGGTGATCTTTTTGTTGGAATGAAATCACTATTTGACATTTCTTATTTTACTTGATTTATTTATTTCAATGCTCCAGATGCCTTAGTTTGTTCCTCAATCAAGTTTGATTATCTATAAACTGCTAAAATATATTTAGATACTTTCTTGTTTATGGATGCTATATAGAAGCTCATCTTGGTTATTTTTTAAGAAATGTATATTGACTTAAATTTTTAAACTTTTTGAATGCACTTTAATAAATATTTTCTTTTTCTTATGATCTTTCCCAATTCACTTTAAATTTCACACTTTGAAATAATCTTCAATATAAAAATCAAATAAGCCTTTGAATAATATTTTCTTCAAATAATTATACAATCCCTTTGCTCAAATTTCTTTTGAAAGTCTTCTTTTAATATTTTCAATAAATTTTCCTTCTATTTTTTCTTCTTTCAAATATTACTTCCAATTTGAAAATATTCTTCTCCAATATAATTAATTATTTTTCTTTTCTAGTAGAAATCCTTACTTCTCCCAAATTCAATATTTAAATCTTCTTTTCATTCTAAAAATTATTTCTTGATTCTTCTTTGAATAATTGTTTGGCAATATTTTCCCTAAAATTTAATTCTTATTTTTATTTTTTGTTCTTCCTTTAATTGTTCATCTATCTTTAATAATTCTACATCCCTTCTTTTTCTTAATTTATTTCCCTTCTATTTTTCTTTCAAATAATATTTCTTCAAATAATTGCTGATGGGGGGACCGGAAAACGCACACCCACAATTCCCAAATTTTCTTCTATTAATCTGGAAATTCTACAGCAACAGCTCGCAGGCTTTACAATAACCAGCGCTCGGCTTGGTCTTCAACTAAACTCTATGTGCCATCTTCCAATCCCCCCTAATCTATTATAGAAACTAGGTTTTTATAGAGGCCCCGACCCTCTAAAACATCTTACACGAAAAATGGAGCAACAACCCGATTAATGGCTCCACTCCGCACGGCCCTTGTCATCGCCGCCTGACCGTCGCTTTCGTTAGATCACTCTGTGTGACCCATCCTTTTTGTTTCCCATGCTTCTTGGTATTCGCCCACTTTAACTGCACCTTGGTGCCACGTGTCGTCCTTGCTCTGCAACCGTCGCCTGACCTCTGTCGTCTTCTTCCTCCAGCTGCACTATAGCAAGGGTCGCGATATCGCGACATGTCGTGATATCGTGACATCTTCCTCATCCTGTCCTTTTTTTTTTTCGGTCGTGATATCGTGACATGTCATGCTATCGTGACATTTCTCTTCCTCGCTCCTCTTTTCCACTTCGGGTCATGAAATCATGACATGTCACAATTTTGCGACATCTTTTCTTCTTGCCTCCTCTCGCTCCTTTGGGTCATGATTTTGTGACATGTCATGAAATCACGACATCTTTCCGCTCCACCTTCTCTCTCTCCTTCACGTCGTGAAATTGTGACATGTCACGAAATCGTGACATCTTCCTTCCTTGCCTCCTTTCTTCTCCTTCGGGTCGCAAAACTGTGACCTATCATGAAATCATGACTTTTTGGCTCCCTTGCCTTCTTTTCTCCATCGAGTCATGAAATCACGACATCCTCCTCCTTTGGCTCCTTCGCTCGCCCCTTCGTCACGAAAATGCGACATGTCACGAAATCATGACATCTTTCTTCCTTGGCTCCTTCATCACCTTCTGGCCGTGAAACTGTGACCTGTCATGAAATTACGATGTCTCCTTCTCCTTCGGCTCCTTCTCGAAATCGTGACATCTGCTCCTTCCATACTCTCCTTCTGCTCCTGGGTCACAAAATCGTGACATGTCGTGAAATCGTGACATCTTTGCTTGCAGCCTTCTCCTTCCTGCTTGGGTCGCAAAATCGTGACATGCCATGAAATCGTGACATCTTCTTCCTGTTGGCTCCATTCTCCATTTGTGTCGCGATATCGTGACACATTTTCTATCACAATATCGTGATAGCTTTCTCCGTCTGCTCCTCTCTCCTCTTCGTGTCATGATATCGTGACACTTTTCCTATCATGATATCGTGACAGGTTTTTCTCCTCACCCTCTTTGCATTTTTCTATCACGATTTCATGACACGTCACGAAATCACGATGTTTTTCCTCCTTAGGAAACTTTTTTGAAGTGGCCCTCCTGCCACTGGATGCTTCTACATCAGGTGCTACTGGATGCTCCTGCATCAGACACCCGAGGTTGGTGGAGAAGTGATCTTCACTTCTGCACTATCTGGTTACTGCCTTCTGCAGCACCTCTAGACATTCATCTGCCTCTGCAGCCTGTTCCAACCCCTTCTCCTAGCCTCTACTTCTCAGTTTATCCTCACGCTTTCTACGTCGCTCCTCTTGCCTCTACAATTTTATTCTGAGCCACTCCTCTTGCAGGGCTTTAAATTGCCTCTGCAATGCCTCGAACTCTTCCATTGTCATCATATCTCTCTCACCGCCATGGCTTCTTCGTGGAGGCATTTTTCTTTGCTTTACTCACAAAGCTCAACCGATCCTGGTGTAGCTGCCTCACTTTCGGTGCTCTGCTAACATGCTTAGGGATCCTAAACTCTCTCTTCTCTCTCAGAACCCTACCATAGATCCTGGCACAAACTGCCTCATGGCCGGTGATCTATTTGCGCACTCAGGAACTTCTGGCTCTGATACCACTAATGGGGGGACCAGAAAACGCACACCCACAATTCCCAAATTTTCTTCTATTAATCTAGAAATTCTACAGCAACAGCCCATAGGCTTTATAATAACCAGCACTCGGCTTGGTCTTCAACTAAACTCTACGTGCCATCTTCCAATCCCCCCTAATCTATTACAGAAACTAGGTTTTTATAGAGGTCCTGACCCTCTGAAACATCTTACATGAAAAACGAAGCAACAACCCGATTAATGGCTCCACTCCACATGGCCCCTGTCACTGCTACCTGATCATCGCTTCCATCAGATCACTCTGTGTGACCCATCCTTTTTGTTTCTCGTGCTTCTTGGTATTCGCCCGCTTTAACTGCACCTTGGTGCCACGTGTTGTCCTTGCTCTACAACCGCCGCCTGACCTCTATCGTCTTCTTCCTCTAGCTGCACTATAGCAGGGGTCGCGATATCGCGACATGTCATGATATCGTGACATCTTCCTCATCCTGCCCTTATTTTTCTTTTTTGATCGCGATATCGTGACATGTCGCGCTATCGCGACATTTCTCTTCCTCGCTCCTCTTTTCCACTTTGGGTCACAAAATCGTGACATGTCACGATTTCATGACATCTTTTCTTCTTGCCTCCTCTCGCTCCTTCGGGTCACAATTTTGTGACATGTCGCGAAATTGTGACATCTTTCCGCTCCACCTTCTCTCTCTCCTTCACGTTGCAAAATCGCGACATGTCGCGAAATTGTGACATCTTCCTTCCTTGCCTCCTTTCTTCTCCAAAACTATGACCTGTCGTGAAATCGTGACTTTTTTGCTCCCTTGCCTTCTTTTCTCCATCGGGTCACGAAATTGTGACATATCGCAAAATCGCGACATCCTCCTCCTTTGGCTCCTTTGCTCTCCCCTTCATCGTGAAAATGCGACATGTTGCGAAATCATGACATCTTTCTTCCTTGGCTCCTTCATCGCCTTCTGGTCACGAAACTATGACTTGTCACGAAATCGTGATGTCTCCTTCTCCTTTGGCTCCTTATCTGCCCTTAGGTCGTGAAATCGTGACATGTCATGAAATCGTGACATCTGCTCCTTCCGTACTCTCCTTATACTCCTGGGTTGCAAAATTGTGACATGTCATGAAATCGTGACATCTTTGCTTGCCGCCTTCTCCTTCCTGCTTGGGTCATGAAATCGTGACATGTCGCGAAATCATGACATCTTCTTCCTGCTGGCTCCGTTCTCCGTTTGTGTCGCGATATCGTGACACATTTTCTGTCACGATATCACGACAGCTTTCTCCATCTACTCCTCTCTCCTCTTCGTGTCACGATATCATGACACTTTTTGTGACAGGTTTTTCTCCTCGCCCTCTTTGCATTTTTCTATCACGTTTTCACAACACGTCGCGAAATCGCGACGTTTTTCCTCCTTAGGCAACTTTTCTAAAGTGGCCCTCCTGCCACTGGATGCTTCTGCATCAGGTGCTGTTGGATGCTCCTGCATCAATTTTTCTTTCTTCAACTTCAATATTCTTCTTCAATTCAAACTTTCCTTTCTCTTCACACAAATTTCTTTTAATATATTCTTTCTCTTACTTTTTTTCTTTTCACTTCAAATTCTATATCTTTTCTCAATTTATCACATTTTCAAAATTTTCTTTCTAATGAATTTAATGTCACTCTAATTATTCTCATAATATTCTCTTTCTACACCTTCTAAAATTAAATCTTTAATCTCTCCTTTTTAATAAAGAAAATTTGATGGTTCCTTTTAATTAAATATTCATTGTTATTCAAAAAATTTGAGGTGAAATAAAATATACCTTATGCAATTAAGGTGGCACTTCCCTCCAATTTTCTAGATTTATAGCATCTCTTTGCTCCATGATATTTTATTCTCACTTGCATATTCTAGGTGGAATTCTAAAACTGAGATGTAGTGGTCCATTTCTAAAATACTCATTTGACACTTTCTCAACCTAATGGAAATGTTGTGAAAATTAAGCATTCTTCTTCCTATGTTTTTGGTTACATAAATAGAGTTCACTTCTCTTGCAAGTTTTCTTCTCTACCCTTTGGTATTTAGTAGGTTTATTTATCCTTTTTTTCTAGATATTTTGGTATGTTTTATAGGTACTCAAAGAATGAATGGTCATGTTCTTCTTGTCCATTTCACCTCAACATTCATTTTCTCACAACTATAGATTTACCTCAAAACTTCTCAACACTTTACCAATGTATAATCAATTCCTTCTTAATGCATTAAAATATTTCTATAGTGTTACATCCTATATGTTATAATATATAATGTTCTTTCTACTATTATGCATATTATCAACTCTCCAATATTCTTCAAATATCTTCTGGTGTTAAATGCACTCACTTCTCCTTTATTTCAATCTTCTTATAATACAAGAGACTCAACTATACATTTGCTACATTCCAAACATAGCATCGACTATGTTTTCCAAGTGCAATAAATTTTAATATATATAGTTGATTTAATTTTTATTAGAATCATCATCTCACATGTTTTACATTTATTTACTTGTGTTTTTGCATTACTTACCCATAAGAGGTAGGGATCTGCCCTCCCGAATTGGCAAGTGTTCAATCACTGTGTATAAAAGGTAATTGATTGAGTTTTTACAAGTTCTAGAATGATTGAGAGAGAGAACCCGTCGAATTCTGCTTCAAGTGGTATCAGATTTAGATGAGCGGGCAGGTAAAATAGCCTTCCAACGCAACCACCGAGCATGCAGTAGTGAGCAAACAATACCAGGTAAAAGTCAATGCAATCACCTAGTGTTTTCATAGCGCTAGACAGGTTGGAGGATTAGTAAAATAAGTTGGGATCGTCGTGTTATTGGGGAGCATCAGGCATCAAAACAATATAAAAATTTGCAATGAAAGGACGTTACAAGGAAATGTTGTCTCCAAGGTGTAACAGTGGATGTTGTAGGGTGCTAACAGCAGATAGTTTCCATAATCCACTCCATAACATCTCTATCCTAGTGTGTTACATGATAGGAAGTGTCAGGTATCCGAGGGCATTCCAAACATCATCCAACCATAGGAACAGTCGTCCAAATAACTAGAAACTAGAATAAACACAGAGCAATATAGTCACAAAGCCACCAACCAATCAGTTCGCTTGAAAAAATCATGTCATAAAATTATTCTAAGGTACTTTCGTGTTTTAAAAATTTCAATTAATTTTTTTGTTTTTTGTCGTGGGGACAATTATCCCACACATAGTGTGCAGGTGACAAAAAGGGTTTTATAATAAATAGGCACTCCTAGTTAAATGTGGTTGTGGTCACATAGCCCTATCTCCTCATGCAAGTCTCCTTGGTGTAGTTGTGTAGTTGTCATTTTGTACTTTCCTGTCCTGGTCCCTTCTACCTAGTCATCGCATCCTTTCTGTCACGTGGTCTTCAGTCCATGTATACGTGTGTCCTTCCTAGTCATCGCTTCCCTTCTATCATGTGGTCTTTATTTTGCATGTCCTAGTCTCTTTGATTGTGTCATCATCAGGTTCCACGTATCGCTTAGGTGTCATGTCGTTAGTCTTTTTGTCCTAGTCTCTTTGATTGTGTCATCATCAGGTTCCACGTATCGCTTAGGTGTCATGTCGTTAGTCTTTTTGTGACCTCATTATCGGTTTTGTGTCCTCCTATCCATGTTGGTGTCGGGTCTTACCCAGTCAATTTTATTGTTCCTAGTGTCATCCTTGTCCTGGTTCTAGTGTCCTTTGCATCAAAATCTTATCCTTCCTAGTTCCTCATGTCCACACCCTATCCACGTGTTGTTTCTCTGCCTCACATCCGCTTCGTGTCAGTTGTCCTTGGTTTTCCAGGTCCAAACTGTTCTTACTCATGTCGTGTCGGTCTAGTGTTGTGTTGTGCATCGTGTCACACCATTTGTATCGTATTGTATTGTTCATGTCACGTTGGCCTAGTAGAACATCATTCTTACTTCACAAGTTATCAAAATTTATCACACGAAATTACCAAAAAGTCATCAAAAGTTGTCAATAATTTACCAAAAGTCCTCAAAAGTTATCAAGAAATTGTCAAAAGTTGTTAACATTGTTGAAACTTGTCCAAAGTCGCTATCAAGGAGGTGATCCACAAATTCAAATTCGCGTCACAGTTGGAGCGACAGTTGAAGCGAAATACAATTTTTTTTTTTTTTTTTCAAGTCAACAAAATTTTGTAGAAATCAAAGTTCAAAAGTTGCTAAGTGGAAGATTTTGGAAAACACATGAGAAAAAAGTGGGTCAAAGGATTTGACGGTCGACTATCAAGCTCCAAAACTCCCAACAAAGATGTAAGACGACCTCGTCAAGACCTAGGTACAAAAACTTATCCTTCTCCTTCTAGAATTAGTAGTTTTAATCTGAGTCATCCATTGGTTAGCCTAATGGCCTCTAATACCTCTCCAAAATCCTCATAATAAAATCTCACTCAAATAAAAAACAATCATCAAATGATCAGTGGTGATGTGTTAAAAGAATTGATAACCAATATTTAGATTATGACTGCAAGCTTCAATGCATCTCAGGCACAACCCCAACTAAATCCTCCTAGTTCTAATCACTGGAGTACTGATGTCTACTATGATGACTATATACACCATAGAGGTCAAAATATTCAATCCTTATATTGTAATGGTCACAAAAGTAATGAGGATGGGGTTAACAAAGAAAATTTAGAGCAACAAAGAGGTTCTAACAAACCTTATCAAAATAACAACCAGCGACAGAGGAGTAACGAGGAACAAGATAGAAATAATGCTCACACCCAACCAAGAGGTCCTAATGGAGTCAATTATCCATGCATTGACATGCCTACATTTGAAGGCCAGGATCCACATGGGTGGATTTCCAAAATGGAAGGCATCTTATAATTCTACAAACTCTAGGAATGAGAAAAATTCCCTTTTACAGCAACCAAATTCCGTTGAAGCTTATCAATGGTTTACATGGTATAAATGTGAGGATCCCCATAATACCTTCTTTTGGGATAATTTCAGGACAACCTTTCTTCAAATATTCAACAAAGGTTCCACATGTTCTTACACAGTGTGGTTGTTGTCACTTAATAAAATAGGATCAGTAGGGGACTATATCTCATAATTCACCAGTATGCTTCACTATGCAGAAGACTTACAACCGGACGTGGTAGTAGCAGCTTTTTGAAATGGATTAAAAGTACATAAAGTTGAAGTGGACCTACACAATCCATCCATGTTGGATGAGTGTATAAGGATTGTTGATTTGGTAGAGACAAAGGCACACGTAGGCCCATCCACACGATGTTATTCATATGGGCAACCTCCATTCCACAACAACTCTTTCCGCATAAATGATCAACCATCATGGTACTTCTACTAAAAATGTCGCACTCATCATCAAAAATATCAAGCATGTACACCACGACAAAAATTTTAGATTGAATATGTAAATAAGGAAGAAGAAGAAATAGAGGAGTACGATGCACCTAAGGATCTCCTAGTTGAGGACCAAAATGAACACAACAAAGTTATCATTGAGGAGGATACCATGACTATTTCAGTACATGCTCTCATGGGGTTATCTTCTCACCATACAATCAAGGTGGCAAGTTTCATTTGAAAATAGAGGATGACAATATTAATTGATTCCAGAAGTACTCACAACTTCATTGATGCAAAACTTGCAAGGACATTGGGGTTGCACGTCTTCTCTTCTAGTCAACATCGGTTTCAAGTCAGAACTACAAGCAAGGAAATTTCTCAATGTCTAGGTAATACATCTTTAGTTTCATTAAAAATGGGTACGTATACTTGGCATGGTGCTATTTTTGTTATGAAATTAGGAAATTTGGAAGTTATTTTAGGCGTTGCATGGATGGAATAATTGGAAACCACAGTGGTTTTTAACCACAAACATCACTTTGTCGAATGGCAAGCCAATGGGAGGACTATTCTTCTTCAAGTACTACCCACACCTCCATAAAAATTTGTAAGGTCACATAGCATGGAAAAGATATTAAGAAAATATGGTGGGGGATTCATAGCCCGAATCAATTACATAGAGAAATTAGAACTAGATATGTCGGAAATAAAAGAGGAAGATCTTCAACACATTGTGGCTCATTATGAGGAAGTTTTTCAAGAACCCAAAGGCCTACCTCCCAAAATATCTCATGACCATGCTATCCATATTGTTCCAGGAATTCTTCCACCCAATGGTCATCCTTATCGATATCCCCAACCCCAAAAAATAGAAATTGAGAAGATTGTCCAAGAACTATTAGACCATGGTGTCATCCATCATAGTACTAGTCCTTATTCCTCACCTATCATCTTAGCTCATAGAAAAGACAATTCTTGGTGTATGTGTCTAGATTTTTGTCCTCTCAATAAAATCACAATCAAAGATAAGTTTCCTATTCCTGTCATTGATGATTTACTAGATGAGCTACATGGTTCCAAATTCTTCACCAAATTGGACTTATGCTTAGGGTTTCACCAAATCCAAGTTAGGGATGAGGATATTCCAAAAATAGCCTTTCAAACTCATGAAGGTCATTATGAATTCTTGGTCATGCCCTTTGGTCTCACTAATGCACCATATACATTCCAAAGTCTCATGAACTAGGTTTTTTGTCCATTCTTACGTAAATTTGTTCTAGTATTCTTTGATGACATACTCATCTATAGTAAATCATGGAAAGATAACTTAGCACATGTGGACAGAGTTATCCATATCCTACACAAGGAAAATTTGTTTGTCAAATGATCTAAATGCTCATTTGGTGTTCAAGAAGTTGAGTACCTCGGTCCTATTGTATCTTCAGGAAGGTGTTAAGGTGGATCCCAATAAGATTAAGGCAATACAGGATTGGCCTTTTCCTAAAACCATCAAGAAACTTCATGGTTTTTTGGGCCTCATAGGCTATTACCGCAAATTTATGCGTAACTATGGTAAAATTGCGGGTCCTCTCACGGCTCTCACCAAAAAGGATGCTTTTCAATTATCGTAAGTAGCTACCAAAGCCTTTGAGGCTCTCAAGGAGGAAATGTGTACAACTCCAGTTTTGGGCACTCCAGACTTTCAAAAAATATTTGTTATTGAATGTGATGCCTCAAGAACATGTATTGGTGTAGTACTAATGCGGGATGGTCATCCCTTAGCATTTGAAAGTAAACAAATTTCAAGGAAAATTTTGGGTATATCCACCTATGAAAAATAAATGTTGGCTATTTTACATGCAGTGGAAAAATGGAGGCATTACTTAATAAATAGTCCTTTTATTATTAAAACCGATCACAATAGTCTCAAGCATTTTTTGGAGCAAATTTTTTCTTATCCTGAACAAAATAAGTGGTTGACTAAATTATTGGAATATGATTTTGTGAATGAATATAAGAAAGGTAAATAAAATGTGGCAGCGGATGCATTATCTAGAAAATACGAAGATGAAGTAGTTCTTAATGCCATTTCAAGACCATGTTCACAGTGGGTGTCTCAGTTGCAAGAATAATGGTTGTCCAATAGTGAAACAGCTCAAATAATTCAAAAATTATCTACGGGTTCCTCTAAATACCCTCTTTTCACATATGATGACCAAATATTATGTAAGAAGAGTCACATTTACATCCATCAAAATTCACCAATCAAAGCACATATTCTAGAGGAGTCACATGCTTCTCCATCAGCAGGACATTCAGGTTTTCTAAAAACCTACATGCGGGTTAAACAATCCTTTTGTTGGAAAGGATTAAAATCAGAGGTTAAGCAATGGGTAGCCGAATGTGAAGTGTGCCAACGCAATAAGGGAGAAAAATTCAAATCACCAGGGTTGCTTAAACCATTACCTATTCTGGATCTCCAGTGGGAACATATTTCCATGGATTTTCTTGAAGGTCTTCCTAATTCGGAAGGTAAAATAGTAATTTTCATGGTAGTTGATCACCTTTACAAATATGCTCACACTTAGGCTTTACAACATCCATTCTCAGCAAGCAAAGTGGCCAAGGTATTTATGGATTCAATTTTTAAATTACATGGAATGCCCAAAAATATTGTAAGTGATCGTGATCCCATATTTACTAGCAATTTTTGGAGAGAATTATTTTGACTTAGTGGTACCAAATTAAATGTCTTCTGCATACCATCCACAAACAGATGGTCAAATAGAGGTAGTTAACAAATGTTTGGGTACCTACCTAATATGTTTTGTTCAAGATAAACAATATCAATGGGGTCAGTGGTTATCATTGACAGAATGATGGTAAAACACTTCTTACAATTATTCCATCAAGATGTCTCCTTTTGAAGCATTGTATGGAACTAAGCCACCAACAGTAGCAAATTATGTACCAGGATCCTCCAAAGTAGTCCAAGTAGATGATTGGTTTCAGCAGCAACAAGCAATGCTCACTATTCTGAAAGATAATTTGGTCAAAGCACAAAATCGCATGAAGCAACAACAAGACATGCATCGTTTGGAAAGGATATTCAATACCGGTGATATGGTGTTCCTGCATCTTCAGCCTTACAAACAGTTGTCATTGAAGATCAAGTCTAGTTAGAAGTTGGCTCCTCGATTTTACGGTCCTTATAAAATTATACGTTGTATTGGAGAAGTGGCATATAAATTAGAGTTGCCTCCATCACGAATACATCTAGTATTTCATGTCTCTTGTCTCAAGAAGGTGATCGATTAGAAAGTACACTCTCAAACCGAATTACCAGTATTGGATGAAGAAGGGTGTATACATCTCCAGCCAGAAGCAATATTACAAACCAGAACATGCACACTAAGATCTCATCACATCCAATAATTTCTCATCAAATGGCCAGACTTACCTAAAGAAGATGTTGCATGGGAACTTGACAGTATTTTCCAAACATTTCCAACTTTGAGGACAAAACTTTTCGAGGAGGGGAATCATGCTACATTCCAAACATAGCATCAGCTATGTTTTCCAAGTGCAATAAATTTTAATATATATAGTTGATTTAATTTTTATTAGAATCATCATCTCACATATTTTACATTTATTCACTTGTGTTTTCACATTACTTACCCATAAGAGGCAGGGATATGCCCTCCTGGAGTGGCAAGTGTTCAATTGATTTGTTATTCCATTCAATTTCATTTTATTCATTTGTTGTTGTCTATACCTATTGCACTGTGCATAAAAGGTAATTTATTGAGTGTTTACAAGTACTAGAATGATTGATAGAAAGAACCTGTAGGGTTATTGAACCCTATTTCCTTTTAACATGAGTTTCTCACAATATGACAAATACATACATTCAATATCTCACTTATGGAATAATATTATTGAATAATAATTTAATATCTCACTACTATACACATTACATTGTTTTTCCTTCAATATACACACATGGATACACAACTCTTCACATTTACAATTCTTGATCTTTCAATGTACACAAGCTTTTCGTCTCCTCACACACACAAGATATCTAAAACTTCATGTTTCTCATGAGATAAATACCACATGATAATAAATCTATTATTAACTCTACATATCTGCATAAGGATAAAGACCCTAATGATTGCATATGACAAACTCTTACATAACTCTACACTTACTTACATAGCTACTATATACTTAAATATTAATCATCTAAAATAAACTATTTATATGGTACTTGCAATATTCTTACAAGTTACCAAATAATGTAATACTTCCAACAGGACAAACCCTCTTTAGATATTGCAAGGTGTGATATCTCCTTACTTATAATTATGATATTGCAAGTAGGATAGGACATGAATGAGCTTCTTTACTTTATAAATAGAATGGCCCTTGATGCCCTAGGTACCAAGTAATTATTTTTATATACAATATAATTAACCCTAGGTTCCTAGAATATTATGGATAATTTTAGTGTAGTTATTCTTGAATTCTTTAAGTTTATTTATGCTTGAATTATGATAATATTTTGGTATTTATTATTAATTTATTGCTTTGATATCTTAGTTTTAACATCTTGACTTATCTGGTAATAATTTGAACAATTATATTAAATATTATTTTTTTTGTACTGTTCATTTGGAAATATGTATGATGATATTTCTTTTGTATAAATGTGTGAAGAGAAATAAAGAGCCTCAAACCCTACCAAGTATAAGTACAAAGTGTCCAGTACCTTTTAGTGTTAACCCCACCAGAATAACATGGAAAATATTCAATACATTTTCAACATTCTCCCACTTGTTGAATACTTTCCATAGGGGCTAATAACTACCATTGTCAAATATTAAGGATGTAGACACTAAAATCATGTCAATCCAATTAGACTACAATGACACACTCTTATCAACACCATATGGCCCCATTGGGCAACCCTCAAGGGTTAAATAGTGGTCCTAACCACTTTTGGGAAGGTTTATCCCAATTTTAAGAAGTTTTGGGCCATGTAACCATGGTCGTACCACCGTAGGATGACCATATTTCATGGCCATCCCTCCTAGGGATGACCACCATCAATCATCCCTAGGTGGGATGGCCATGGCCTAGGCCCCTCAAAAAATAAAGGGTGGTACAAATTGCAATAAAATTCTACCATTTATCCCGCCCAATGATCTATGATAGATTGAGGGCCTACCAAAGCCATTACAACCTATAAATTGGAGGTCCAAATGGGAGGTCTCTTTCACCCAATATATGGCAAGGGTTTTGACAAGTGGTGATACCTACCTTGCATGCCCCAACTTGCCCCTTTGACCCTGTGTCCATCTTGGGCTATAAATTGGATTCTTTCCACCAAATTCCAAAGAGAGCTCTTTGCAATAATTCACCATGAAGTTCTGCCAAGATTCACTCTCCCATTTTACCCGTGTATTTGCCCTTGGAATATTCATCAATCGAAGGAGTTTCCAAGACATCCCTAAATACGCAAATCTATTCCAAAACCCACCTATTTCTATTATTTACATTACCAAATTTGATGACAACACCCCTAGGAGTATTTTTAACTAGATCCCAGAGGAATTGGTGGTAAAAACCACCAGGTTTGGTGGTCGTCCCCACCTGGGATGGTTAACAATCCCAATTGAAACACCCAATGATGGCCATAAATAAATACATAATTTTGAGTCAATTTCAGTTTAGATCATTTCTAAATTAGTTTACATACATCATACTATAATTTGGTGAGTTTTGAATTAATTTTGGACCTTCAATTAGGGGTTTTGTGATGACAGTCCCAATTGGAACACCTAGGGATAGCCATGGGTTTTTCTTGTAATTTCATTTCAATTTCTACATAAATCATTCCTAAAATAGAAAATATGCATTATGCTAAGTATTGGTTCAATTTAGAATAGTTTTATAACATCTATTGAATATTATGTATTCAATATTGCATGCATATTTATGATTTCATCTTAATTCACACATGCTATTAATCAATCTTAGTTTCTTGTGTGTAGATCCAGTATTCCAATGCATGAGAAAGGAGCTACAAGTTTGAACATAGATATATATCACAGCGGTAGCAAAAGACCACTCTTTAAATTGTGAGTGTGAGGAAGACACTAAAAGTGTGCCTTGAGTTTCTAAAAGGATTAGATCCTTTGTACATTGTAATGGATTGTATCAATTAAGAGCTCTCAAGGGGAAATTTTGTAACCATGTATTTGACAAATAAAATAATATAAAGAGAACCCCTCGTTTATTTCACTTATTTGTCATTTATACTTACTTTAATGTCTTTTTGTATTGTTTAAATAGATATGCGCTTTTCATTTCCCTTTGCTAGGTGCAACATTTTTTCCGCTCTAAAAAAGGTAACCATGCCCATAGATCTTCTACACCAAGACAATATTTGAGCAGGTAAAACCTTTTTTAAATAATCAATAGTATTCTTTTTTACTATCAACTTTCTACAACATCACTCGATTCTCTTCAACCATCTCTCTCACAAAATAGTACTTTATATCAATATGTTTTGACTGATCATGAAAACTAGGATTATTTACCAAAAATATTGCACTCTGATTGTCACTGTTAATTCTCACAGCCTTTTATTTAATGGCAATTATTGAACACAATATTTGTAGCCACACTGCTTCTTTACTAGCATGATTTGCTATAATGTACTCTACTTCTATAGTGGATAAAGCAACAACTAATTTCTTTTTACTCATCCAACTTACTACCCCTCCAAACAAATTAAATACATAAGCACGTATGGATCTTATCTTATCAAGACCTCCATCCCAATCAACATCCACAAACCCTTGTAGATTTACAATATTATTATTTCCAAATTTTCCTTCATAACACATAGCATAATATGTAGTTCCACACAACTATATGAAGATCCTCTTCACAACAATCCAATATTCCTTTACTAGATTTGACATATATCTGCTAACTACTCCCACTGCATATATTAGACTGCCACAAGACTAGCATAAGGAACATGATACATTTCTTCAATTTCCTCATCTATTTTTAGGACACTGTTAAACATATAACTTTTGACCAACCGAATATGGAGTACATATTGGTTTACAATCATGCATCCTAAACTTTTGTAGTATCAAATCAACATATTTCTTTTGATTTAACTACAACTTTCTATTTGCATGATCCCTTATTATTTTCATACCCAAAATAATTTTTGCAGCATCCAAACCTTTCATGTCAAAATCAGAAGATAACTAATATTTTAGTAACTTTATAATCTCCTTACTGTTACCAATTAACATGTCATCCACATACAATACAATGATAACAAAATTATCACATTCCTTTTTGAAATATACATATGGATCTGCTTTTCTCTTTCCAAGTGTCAATACAAACCTATCAAATTTTTGGTTCCACATCCTTGGAGACTGCTTCAACCCATAAAGAGACTTCTTCAGCTTGCATACCAGGTCCTCCTTACATTTTACCTTAAAGTATTTTAGTTGATATATATATTTTTTCATCAACTTCACCATGTAGAAAATCCATCTTTACATCAATTCGTCCTATTTCAAAATCAAAAGCAGCATAAATAGACAACATAAATCTGATTTAAGTTAGTTTAGCTAAAGGAGAAAAAATCTCACCAAATTCAATTCCCTCAACATGAGAAAATTCTTTTTCTACCAAGTGAGCCTTGTACTTCTCCAAATTTTCTTAGTACTTCTTCTTCAATAAACACTTACAACCAATAGGTTTTTTACCAATGGGTAATTTCACAAGGTCCCATGTCTTATTTTTATCCAGAGACTCTATTTATTCCTCCATAGCCCTTTTCCAAGACTTATTCTCACTTGATTGAAGTGCCTCCTTTATAGTCTTGGGTTCTTCATTAGTAACTAATAAATTAAAATCAAAATAAAAATTTTAAGGACTATACTTGTCTGGATATCTTCTCACTCGATTTGATCTCCTCAAAATTGGAGTTCTAGGTTCTGCATCTTTAACTTCCTCCTCATTTTTTCCCTCTAGATATTCCTCTTCAGAATCTCTTTGTAATTCTCGTTCTACCATAAGTTCTTCCTCATGTTTCAATTTTATCTGAACTATTTATGGTTCTTTGCTTGGTTGCATTTCCTAATTTAGAACCCCTTTTATTTCTCTAAAGATCACATTATAACTGTAAACAACCTTCCATATTTCTAGGTTCCACAATATATATCATTTAACACTAGTACTATAACCCATAAATATACATTTTTAAGATTTATAGTCTAGCTTAGTCATTTTCTATTTTGGGACATACATATAAGCATCACAACCAAAACCCCTTTATGACTAAGATATGGTTTCTTACCAATCCATACTTCTTGTGGAGTCTTGTCCACCAAAGCTGATGTAGGAGATCTATTGACAAGATAACAAGTTGTTAACACAACTTCTACCCAGAATTTATTTTCTAACCCTACACCATTTAGCATACTTCTAGCCTTATCCATCAATATCCTCTTCATCCATTCTGCAACCCCATTCTATTGTGGAGTATACATATTTATTTTTTGCCTTTTTATTCCACAATCCTTACAAAACTGCTCAAATTCATTAGAGCAATACTCACCACCATTATCACTTCTCAAAACCTTTATTTTTTCTCTATCTGATTTTTTGCAAGAGCCTTAAACTCTTTAAATTTATTAAAAACCTCATATTTATTTCATAGAAAATATATCCAAGTCTTTCTTGATAAGTCATATATATATATGTAACAAAATATATAGATTTACCTAATGATGGTACTTTTGCAGGTCCAAACACATCATTGTGAATTATATGTAGATATCCCACTACCTAGAAACTTGACTCTAGTTTTTTTTACAAAAATATAGTGCTCACAAAAATTCAAAATTTAATGGACAGTCAGAAATTCCTTCAGCCATAACTTTCATTTTTAATGTTCAAAGTCCTTTCTCACCAATATACCCCATGCATTAATGCCACAATATTGTCTTAACTATATGGATACTCAGAGTCATTTCTACCATATTATTTTCCTATACCATTGAAGAGTCATTGCAATTAATACTTATAATGCTAGCCTCAAGTATGAACAAAGTTCCTATGCGAACTCTCATTGCCAACACCAAATATTAACAAATCATCTTGCAAATATCCTTATTGAATACCATATTTACACATGTATCATTCATCTTACTCACATATATTATATTCCTTTCCAATCCCAAAATATGTAACACACCAGAAAGGGTTTTAATTCTTCCATATTTTAGCATCAGCTTGAATCTCCCTCACCCTATTATTTTATATGTTGAGTTGTCTCCCAATAAGGCTTTACCTCCATATATATGTTCATATTCACAAAACCCCTCCCTATGAGGAGTCATATGAAAAGAAGCACATGATTCAATCAACCATGAGTTATCGCATTCACTTGAGCATGCTACAATTAAGAATAAGTCCCCTGAATCTTCATTTGTGGTCTTT
Source organism: Wollemia nobilis (assembly GCA_028583015.1). NCBI lineage: Eukaryota > Viridiplantae > Streptophyta > Pinopsida > Araucariales > Araucariaceae > Wollemia > Wollemia nobilis. The sequence goes on along the minus strand of JAQPPZ010002381.1, from coordinate 4,189,417 downwards.
GTTTCTATATAAGTTCATCATATGATTGATTATTATCAATATTTTTACATATGTGGTCTCTTTTATAATGCCCTACTTTACCACAATTCTAGCATTTTCTCTTTTTTGGAGCAATAAATTTACCCCTAAATTTTTATTTTTTTTCTCCTAATTTGTTTTACTTCTTTCTTGACAATGACCTCTCACAACCAAGGCTTCATTTTGATGATAATCGTTAGAATGTTTTTGTCTCATCTTCTGAGACAACAAAGTTCCTACTATATCCTCTACTTTTAATGTAGATGTAGTATTGGTGATAACCATAACAAGGTTATCCCATGAATCAAGTAATTAATAAAGTAAAGTAATATATTTTTCTTCTTCATCTATTTTTACTTCTGTAGAGGTTAATTGACTTACCACAATATTAAAAGCATTCAAATGTTCAGTCATAGAGTCACCATCATTCATTTGAAGTGAATATAATTTCTTTCTGAGAAAGAGTTTATTTACCAATGACTTTGTTTGATACAATGTTCCCAGCTTCTCTCATAATAAATTTTTCATGGTCTCTATAGATACATTCAATAATACCAAATCTGATAAGCACAATATGATAGAGCTCCTTGTCTTCCTTTTGATTTTTATCTAATCCTCATCTATCATTAATGTTGGTTTTGTTCTCGAGACCACAATCCACTAATATCTATCAACCAACATATCCTCCATATTGAGTTTCCATAACTCAAAATTTTATCCATTAAAATTTTCAATCTCTATCTATGTGCTTCTCATATTTCTTCTTTGTCTAGATCCTTTCACATATGGCTCCCAATCGAGAATTAATTTATCATAGGATTGAAACCCTTACTCCTCAAACAAAGTTAAAACCTAGCTCTGATATCAAATAAAGAGAAATAAAGAGCCCCAATAAACTAAATTAGAAAAGTAGTAATTGTAAAATCAAAAGAAGATAGAAGATTCAAACATTGCAAAATATTTATCTTGGAAACCCTCAATCGAGAAAAAAGCAGCATAGTTTTATCTTATTATTGTATAAACTTGACCATATCTAATATAATAATATTATTCCTCTGTCTCTCTTCGAACCCTAATGCAAGTGCGATATATATAATAAAGACACATGCACATATTTTACAATATCATGGGTGAAAAAGCATGGGTTCAAATATAGTAACCCTAAAAGCCCATATGGATCTTAAAATAACTTAAAAAACCCTAAAGTGTTAACTCCACCAAAATAACACAGAAAATATTCAACATATTTCCAATAAGGTGATATCACTTTGATTATAAGGTTAGCATATGGTTTGAGAGAACACTTTTACAAAGAGGTAGGCATATAATAAAATACCAATAAAACTATGATTATGATATTCTCTAGTCAAAATAAAAATAATCCATTAAATTTTTATTTTAAAGGGATTATTTTTCTTTTTTTGGTAATTTGGTGTTTCTATTAAATGGATTTTGACTGGGTTCCAATCCCATAATTACATAGAACCTTAAAATATCTAGATAAAAAGTTGTTGAACAATCCCATATTAGGGATGGAAGATAAAAACCACTTAAACAATCCCACGTAGGGGAAGAGAGATTTATAATTACCACGCAGGGGATAGTAGTACCGGTACTGAGAGCAAACCTAACCATGCAGGGGCAACTGATTACATGCAAAATGGGACTTAGCCAAACACTGAAAAACTAAGGGAAACTAGCCAAAACCCATGCAGGAGGTACCTCCAAGCCAAAATTAACAAACATAAATATGGTAAGATGAAGTAATTCTGTTAAAACCAAAAACAAATTAGACAAACGAGAAGAAACATAAACCTAGCCCCGCAGGTGAGCTTAGAAAGGTTCGTATTCCGAGGATTCCTTCTTGGTGTTTGTTGCATTTTGCTAGAGATACTATTTCATGGCTGAACTGGCACTCTCAAAGGCAACGATGAAACTTTTAAGGAACATTTTGGAGATCCTACTATAAATTCCAACATCAGGGATTGAGTTCTCACTGGTATCCTCAGAGACTTTGATCGGATAATTCTAGCTCAATTTCGCTTTGACCTTTTCTACTCTGGACAATATTCGAACTTGGGCTGTAATTTTTTCTACTTTGGTCTTGCGCTTAGCCAATACTAGTTTCTTACCGTTAGTAGGAAGGGGTTTAGACAGAGTGGTTGCAGATAGGTAGCATTTTTTAGAAGTAGGATTTTGGAATTCAGGAGCTTCTTCACTCTTCGAAGGTTCACTGGAGAGGGAATGAGCAGGACTGTGAGTGGGGGGGATGGGGGGGATGGGAGGTTGTATTGGAAGGGGGTGGCCAAGATGGTCAGAGGATTGGAGGTGGCAACATGGAGGAAAAGAATGGTAAATATTCCTTGATGAGTGGGATTCGAGTGCTTCTTGCGGGTGTTGTACACAAAGAGGAAAATAGAATTGTGGAGAAGCACATGGATGTTCATGGGCTTAAAACTACGAAGGTGGTTGAAGAGCGCAAGATGAAATCTCGACATGGATTTAGAAGGGTCATCACAAGCCAGGTATTGCATTAAAGGAACAAAGATGATGGACCATGGGGAAGGGAGGGATTCTCACTCCAAAGAAACTCCTGACCACTTAAAATCTTGGTAATTTGGGAACCCCTCCAGCTCTAGGTTCCAATTGTGTTTGTCGTATCGGACCAGGCATCTAGATAAGGGTAGGCCAGATAGCTCGACAATGAGAGCAGGGGTAACTTTGAAATAGATGTGTCGCACAGTGACATGGTCGTTCGACCAAGTTCTAAAAAAGTCAGTTGTAATGTCCATATCTACGCCTTTGAATTTGGATAAAAAAGGTATGAGCTTACAGGCTTGCAGAAAAGAGGTCGAAAAGGGGTCAAGTTGTAGGTTGTTCAGCTCAAGATAAGCCATGGCGGTGGGAGTAGAGAGGTGATGGAAGGTGACGGGGGGACTCAGGAATTGGTTGGGGTGGTAGGGATGGAGTACGTCGGTCTTCATGGAGTCTATAATTAAATAGGTAATAGGAAAACCAAAGGTTATGTCAAAATACAAGGGATGATGATAAGTGGAAAGGTGGTGGGGAGGGGAGAGTGATTGGGGATTGGTGAAAATTCTTGAAACAATATCCACATGGGTGGAGTTGTAAATTCGAAGAGCCTTGGCGACAACTAGAATAGATAGAAAATTGTATGAGAGAGCAGTGAAGCACTTATAACTGGGACTGTGCAACAAGATTTGGAAAATAACATTGTTAGACACACAGATCTACTCTTGAGCATCATGATTGAAAGGGTAATCTGAGTGGCCAATCATGATATGGTGAGAGGGTGCATGAAATGGAGATATCACCCAAGGATAATACCAAAAAATGACCTGCAAGAACTTGGCTAGAAAAAACATTGATTAAGGTGGAGAAAATTAAAAGCACCTAGCCTGCCAATCTGCAGCCGCTAGGTGGGAGACACTTGGCAAAATTGAGTTGTACCAAAAAAAATAGTTGATTGGGTGATGCCCAAATTGGTGAGCCAGTCATCAAGCCTATTGGCATTGCGATACACGTGGGCAACTTCCACCTATTTTTTTTGACCAATAATATTTTTGCTTTCTTGGATCAGGGATCTTATATTCCATGGTGGGATTTTATCATTGTTGATGTAGCCTATGATGTTTAGGGAATCCCCTTAAATTTGTAGGTTGATCTTCGAATCCCTGATGAGATACATGCTTTGCCGAAGCACCCACGCCTCATCTACATTGTTAGTTTGATGATCCAAATTCTTAGAAAATGCTAGAACAACTTTACCTTTATGGTTCCTGAAAACCTCGCCTATCCCTGCTAAAATTGGATTCCCTTTGGAATAACCATCGAAGTTGAGCTTTAGCTAGCCCTCCAAGGGAGGATTATAATGAGCCTTCACTCTCATATGGGGTATGGGAGGGTACATACCGAGTATAATGAGGATGTGCAAGGATTGGAGAATCTTAAGTTCTAAGCTGCAAGAGGAGGAATGAGAGCACGATAAAAGTTGGGAATTATCGACAACATAGGAGATAGCTTTGGTAGCTGTGGATGCTGGGTCACTTAATGTTGTTGAAAAAATTCTATGATTTCACTCAAGCCAAATTTACCATATGAAGTGGTGGAGGCAGACCTTCCATAGAAAGGAGACTAGGATTCTTAAACAGGGAAGGCCATTGAGTGAATAGGTCCATAAGATATTTGGGGTGGACCCATTGGATCTGAAAAGTAGTCAGCAAGTGACTCATCCCTTATTTGGTGAAGTCACAATCCACTAAGAGGTGTTGGAAAGATTCCCAACTAGATAGGTACAGGTGACACATGTTCGGGACAAGGATACCTCTTTTTATAAGATTATCAATAGTGAGGGATTTGTTTTGAATAGTTGTCCAAGAGAAGAACTCTATCTTAGAGATGAGGTGTTTGATCCACACTAATATAAAGGGAATAGTGGGAATTTGCAAGTTGAGCAAGAGGGAGTAGGCTGACTTGACAAAGAAATCCCCACTGTCATTCCCTTTCCAAATGGGGTAGTCTAGGGTGCCTATGGTTGGAATGATAGTATTTCGTAAAAAGCGGGATAAGAGGTTTCCTACTCTGGTAATGTGGCCACATTCATTCATGGAAATATTTTTCCATTTTCCCTGTTTGTCAATGTAATCCATAACATTACTCCCCCACCTCCTTTCAAAAATGGGTATGAGAATGGAGATTTTAGGGATTTTTGTAAAAGGTTTATCTTTCAACCACGTGTCATCCCAAAATTTGATCTTAGATCTGCTGCCTAGATGCCATCGGGTACCTTTGATGATGAGGGATTTTACTTGAATCACTACCCACCAAAAGGCAGATCCGTTAGTAGGGACATTGTCCTCCATCAAGGATATGTGTTGGAGATATTTGCTCTGAATTATGGAGACCCATTTCGCTTTGTAGTTGGTGAATATTTTCCATACCTACTTGGAAAGAAGGGCAAGGTTCATGTGTGTTGATCTCCTAAGTTCAAGTACTCCTTGGAATTTAGGTTGGAAAAATATGTCCCAAATGACAAGGTGAAATCTCTTCTTTTCCTCCGGGCATGACCATAAAAAATTCTTTTGGATCTGCTCAATCTTAGAGTGAATGAAATCAGGGGCCTTTAACACCGACATGAAGTAGACCGCGATACTTTGAAGGATAACCATGGCGAGGGTTGCTTTGGCTACATGGGACAGGAGGGAACCCTTCCATCCTACGAGTTTGCATTTGATCCTTTCAATGACATTATCCCACATGGATTATTTCGAGCTTTTGATGAATAGGGGGAAGGCCCAGGTAAGAAGTAGGGATATCATCTATGCAGCATTGAAGGATACGAGTAATCTTGTGTTGTCTTCTACCAGGGGTATTGAGGAAAAAACATTTGCTCTTTAGGTAGTTTATTTCTTGCCCATCTACTAAGGCATAGGTGTCAAGGATAACCTTTATGAATTTAGTTTGAAGAACAGAGGCTAGAGTGGCTATAATAGTATCATCTAAAAAATGCTGGTGGGATAGAGGATGGGAATGGGATGATGCATTGAGCCCAGAGACACATCCTATGGCACAAGAATATTTGAAAGCTCTTTCGAGGGATTCAGCAAGAATGATGAAGAGGAAGGGGGATAGGGAATATCCATGTCTAATGCCTCTATAGCTAGGAAAATAGCATGTAGTAGATCCATTAACTAAAAAAAAGAACCAAGGGGAGGTGATGTAGCCTTTGATGAGATCAATCCAATATTTGTGAAACCCGAACCTGTATAGGACTTTTAGGAGGAGATCCCTATCTAACCTCTCAAAAGCCTTGCTGATATCCAACTTCAGGGACATGGTTGTATTTTTGTTGCATAGGGTTGAGTGGAGAGTTTCATGAATATATATGATGCTTTCGGTGATCAACCTGTCTTCCATTGAACTACCTTGATAGGGATCTATGATCATGGGAAGAATATTCTTAAGTCTCAATGCTAAAGATTTGGTTAGAATATTGTAGATGATGTTGCATAAGCTTATTGGCCTAAAGTCCAGCATGTATCTACATTGAGGGGTTTTGGGTACCAAGGTATTGAAAGTGGAGTTCATCCCTATCGAAATGACCTTGGTTCATTATAGATCGATGATGGCATTGCAGATATCTTCCTCTAGAATATTCCAAAAGGTTTGAAAAAATTAGGGTGGAAACCCATCTGGCCAAGGGGCCTTGTTAGCTTCCATTGAAAATAGTGTAAGCTTGATCTCTTTTTTGTTGAGGGGTTGGATCAGGGAGGAATTCATCTCAGGGATGACTAGGGGGAAATATTCTGTAGGAGGGCCTCTTGGGCTTGAATGTGTTCAAGGGGTGAGGTTCCCATCATGTTGCTGAAATAGAATGAAGCTTCATCTCTAATTTTGAATATATCTCGAGAGACTGTGCCATAGAACAAAGTAAGCTCTTTGATCTTGTTTGTGCTTGTGTTGTGCAAATCAGAGGTATGAAAGAACTTGGTGTTAGCATCCCCATATTTTAGCCATAGGGCTCGGTATTTTTGGCACCAATAGGTCTCTTATTTGGCTAGAATGTTATGGTACTATGACAGGAGTTGCCTCTCCTCATCCCACAACTGGAGAGTCCATTGATCATGTTGAATTTGTTACTCAAAGATTTTAAGCTTGCTTAGGATTTTCTCTTTGTTCTCAAAAATATTCCCAAACACTTCCCTGTTCCATAGTTTGAGGTTTTCCTTGACTGTTTTTAGCTATTGGGACACTCGAGAGATGGCAGATCCCGAGAAAGGAATCCCCCACAAATAAAAAATTCTTTGCCTTAGGTCTGCGTGATGGATCCACATGTTCTCAAATCTGAAGGGAGTTGTGGAGTATGGGGTTGTATTGGATTCAAGTAGAAGGTAGGAATGATCAGCGTCAATCCTAGGGAGAGAGGGGAGAGAGGAATCTCTAAATATGGGAATAGCCTGTTGGAAAAGGAAGAAACAATATAGTTTGACCTGTATGTGCTCAGGGCCTTCTAGTTTGATGCTCTAAGTGAATTGGTAGCCTTTAATATGAATATCCATTAGTTCATTTTTTGTGACAAATTCCTATGAATCTAGGATGCTTTTAGAGGGGATAGAAACACTACCTTTCTTATCAGAGGGAAAGAGGAGGGAGTTGAAATCACCTGCTAACATCCAGGGGAGGTTGGAGAAGGCATCCTTCATGAAAGACAAGGATCTCCAGAGAGAATCTCTTTTAAGAGGATTTTTGAGGGTGTAGATGTTGGATAACACCCAAGTGGATTGGTTTTCTTTGCAATAAAAAACCATATTCAATGTTTTATTAGAGGATATCACCCTGCCTTCAACTTTTTTAGGATCCCAGAAACATAGGAGGCCCCCCGATGATCCATCAATAGGGAAAAAGCCCATTGATAGTTCTTACACACTGATTGGGCTATGTTGTGGGTTCTAGATGCATCAACTTTTGATTATTGCAACATGAGAATGGTAGGCTTGATGTCCTTCCTGATAGTTTGAGCTAATATTTGTTTGCTCATATTGTTGATACCCCTAATGTTCCAAGAGAGGATCTTCATTTGGAAACTTTGGTGGGTTTCTTACCTCCGTTGCTCGATAAAGGGGGAGGTTTGGGATTTTTTTCTTCATCCTTGATTTGGTTGAACATATCTGGAAACAGGGTTGTCTACACCTCATTGGCAACTTGATTATCATTATATTTATTTATTTTCTTAGATGTGGTGGATCTACCCATTTTATTTTTGCTTCTGGTGTCAATAGGGTTTATTTTGCTTCTGGTGATGATGGAACTTTGATCTGTTCTGAGATGGGTGTGACTTGAAGCATCCTCCATGGATTCAGCACAAGATTTGGTTAGGGATGGGGATTCTTTGGAGGGGAAAAAGGGGGGAACATTACCTTGAAGGGGATGGATTGCAACTTGAATAAGGGGTTTCGAGGTGGGTATGAGAGGGGGAGATGGCGCAATCAAGAAGGGAAAGGATGGTCCCGATTTGGATGGGGAGTGGTGGGAATGAGGGAGGGGGGATGGGGGGTAGAGAGGGGTAGATTCAGGGAAAATGACTTCATCATTGGTGATATATAACGATCCAAATCTATTAGGGAAAGAAAACATGAAATATACCTAGTCTGATACTAATAAGCATTGGTTGAGGATCAGCTCCTAGCAGGTGACTTGCTTCCCTTTGACCTCTTTTTCCCACCTGTTTCTATAGGGGACTTTGGGTCTTTCTTTGCGTATTACCATTTGGGTGTTCTAGTTTTGGGTAGGGGGGAAAATAGTTCTTGGTGCTTCTTTTTGGGGTCTGAGGGATGGGCATTGGGACTTGAGATACCCTTGGGATTGGAATTCAATGTAAAATATCAGTTTGTTTTCATACTCGATTACCTGGCACCATTGAAAATCTTTATAGTTGAACTTAATATGGGTTGGGAGCTGAGAAGCCAAGTTAGCATTGACACAGATTCTAGCATGAGCCATGTGTGATCGGGCCTTCATTGCAGGGTCAATGGCCACAATATTCCCAATGTATCCTCTAATCCCTCGTAGGATATCTTCATGACAAAAATGGATGGGAATATCCGGGAGGTAAACCCAGATAGGTGTAAAATTGATGTCTTGGATTTTGGGGTTGAAATCTTCCTCCCATTTTTGAGGAACAAACTCTTTCTACCATAAAACCACGACCCTTCCGTGAGGATTCGTGCATAGTCATTATAGTTGTTTAACTAGATAAAAAAAAAACCCTCTAGATAGGGCTACCAACTGGATGCTTCCTACTATTAACCATTTGAAACCAACCCATTTTCTTATATATTCCATGTCGGGTCTGCCCCCTACAAATTTCCCAACAAGGGAGAGGGATTCAATAACCAATTTATTTGTCATAACGAAAATTGGGATAATGAGGTTTCCCCGAGAGGTGACCAGAGGAGGATGGATCTTAGTCCCAAAAGAACTGGGATTTCGAGTGCCTTTCACCTTCTCGAGGTAAGTTTGTGGAGTTGAATCCTTCGAAGGAGGATTGCTGTTTTGGAGGGGGGAACAAAGTTTTCCCACGGTCGGTCATTGTTCAGGCTCTCCTTCCCACCAGGGTCTGGGTCGGACCCTTTTGGGTCATCCACCTTGGTAGCTATGTCTGAAGGGGTAATCTCTCCTTGTTCCAAGTCAGAATACCCAGCCAGGGAAATCTCACCTAAAACCGCTAGATTTTTTGGGGTCATTGTTGTTGTTGTCACCATCGAGAGCCTTCTTCTCCTTAAAGGGATTATTTTAGAAGGTATAACAAAGTATAAATATCATTAGATAGGATTCAATAATAAGCTTAGTTGGCAACTTGTATAATGAATATTTCACAAGTGTGGCATGTTGGTTATTGTGAATACCTTCCTCTATTTGAGATATCTTGATTTTAAATCCCTATACAGATGTGAGATCGAGTGGATACACAAAAATCTCCTATGACTTCCCTCTAGATAGTGGTATACCCTGATGGGATGATATTGTTGGCCACCTAAGAGTGGCTTTGAAGATTTCTCTCTACCTAAGAGTTTACCACAAAGGACTAGGTGGTTTGGTAATTGTCTATCTAGCAAGGCACTTACCAAGAAGATATATCGGTTCAAATATCGAGGGCATACATATTGTAAATGTAGTAGTCTAATCTGAATCCTCTCTATGCATGCTAAATCGATGATAATAACATGACTCTTGAGCGACTAGTGGTCCCCCTCACATAAAGTCAATAATAACAAGGTGGTATAGGCTTATTGGGAGCAATTCATATGGTTTGAACCCTATACTTGATAGTTACTAAAAATAATGGATGTAACCAACTCCCCTATATATAAAAAAATATGTATAATGAAGATAATATTGGGAGGATGGAAAATATTTTTTGTATTATAAAATAAAAGTAGAGAGGTTGAATTATAGGTCTAGAAGATTATACAAAATTTAATTGGGCTACTAATGATACCCATGATTTTGAAAGAGTGTGGAGTGTGGACTAACAACACTTCAAACTCAAAATAGAGATAAATATAAAGAGTTCAAAAACTCTTTATTAAAAATAAATTCAAAATAAAAGATCCAATTCAATGTAATATTCTTCTAGCAAAAATAGGTAAGTTGTCTACAGATGCAATTGCTATGGTTATTCTTCTAGGATATCTAAATAAAATCAAATATATGGTTGCAATATATGGCCTATAGTTGTAATTGAAGATGGTCTTGACAAGATAAGGAAAATAATATTGAAGCAAAACAAGTGGATGAAAAAATGGAATATAAAGTTGCATGAATGCCTAACTAATAAGAAAGACATAAAGGTATTTATTAGGGAAAATCTAGAGTAACTATGTAGAAAAAGAAGTTAGAATATTTTATTTTCGAATTTAACCCTACATACAATCTCCATCAAAAGGTCTATATAGGGTTAAACATCAATTGGAGAGCAAAGATGCTCATGACCCAACTAAGGACTAGTGAACACCAACTAGATGTGAAATAGACATATGGTAGATACCGAAAGAAGAGTGGGAGAAGAGGATATGTACCTTTTCTACATCAAGGATAATTAACACAAATAAGCATTTTATTTTAGAATGTAACATATATAATGATATTTGAGTCAGCTGTGTTGATACATAAAGTTCCAAATACATGAAAATAATTATCAAACCTTTACAAATAAAAAATTGAAACTTAAATGCTTAAAAACAATTGCTTCAAATTAAAAATAAAAATAAAAAATAGAAAGTTTTATACCATAAATATACCATGAACAAACCACAAGGTGGTGCTTATGTGTGTTAGTGAGATTGTGAAAAAAGAACACTTTAATATCTTTTAATGAATAATCTTCTATTAACAAAAGTTTCACTTCAATAAATTATCATTAATTTTTCAAGCATAATATAATTTATTTTTAATTTTCTATTATAATTTGTTTATATATATATTTATATTTATTGATACATAGGAAAATTTTGTGTATGTAAACCCTAATCTATTGGGTAAATCGAGGAGGGATCCCCGACCCTACAAGGCGTCAAATTAGGCAACCAATCAACAAATAGTTGGCCACTATCATCCAACCTATCCCGTTCTAGGTGCACCATGGTTTAAATCTTGAACCTCCTCAAAAAAAAAAGCCAAAGCCTTAACTACTAAGATGTCCTAGACAAACATAATTAATTAAAATATTATAATATTACATAAATTTATACTAAGGATGAAACTATGGTATTTGAATGAAAAGGAATTTGATTTTACTTTAAAATGTTCTCAAATGCTTTAATGCAACAAGTACCCAATTTCACCAACTTTTAAGGCTTCATCAATGTTTGGGCCTCACGTACGGAATATTTTGCGTTGAAAAATATGCGACAGAATTTCAACCAGCCTTCACTTGGGTGATCGTGATCAATAGAAATTTGACAAAATGCGTGCAAACGACAAGAGAATCTATACCAACCATTGAAAATAGACCGTAATGGTTAAGAATTTTCTTTATTTTTTCTAGAAAATCTAGATCCATTGCTACTTTTGTTTTTTTTTTCTTAAAAAAAATCTAAGCACGAGATGTACAAGTGTATAAGTAAACTCGTTACAAAACCCCAAGAATGACATTATCTCTTTTACTTGTTGCAAACCCCCAAAAATAACATATCTTTTTATATGCAAAGGTAGGCTTGCAGTGTAGCTAAAAATAACACTTAAATAAAATAAAATTTAATTGTTATTTAATACTGTTTTAAACAATTAAATGAAAATTAAAATAATTTTATTATATTAAAATTTTATTAAACTTTTTTATTTTTTATATAGAAAAACAGTTAAATAATTTATTTTAAATAATTATAAAAAATATTTTAAAAAAATTATAAATATTATATAAAAAAGTTTGCAACTTTTAAAATTTTAACAAATCATATTATTATATTTTAATAGTCATATAACCTATTTCATTATCATTCTTTTAAAGCTTGTCTTTAAGTGTGCTGGATATTATGGAGGGCAGATTTTAATCCTCATAAAACCTATTTCATTATCATTCTTCTAAAGCTTGTCTTTAAGTGTGTTGGATATTATGGAGGGATATTAAGATTACTCAGAAACATGACCCGTTAAATAATTTATAGATCAAAAAAATAATGAATGACATCATAATCTCAGGTTACAGATAATTTATTCTCTGGATTGTATTAAAGGGTGTTCGAATTGTATTAAAGGTTTTCGACTTTGTTCCGACCTAATTGAGAGAATTACTATGGTTGGTTCTCTCTGTAGCGAGTTAGGAAGAGATTCATAAGTTTGCATCCCTCGACAGACAGAGGAAGCCACTCCGTAATCACAAATTTACTTCTATCCGTCAGCGACATTAGACAGAGGAAGCATCTCAGTGGCTCTCTATTGAAGTTGATATAAGTTTTTATTTTTTTTGAAATATGAAACAGATCATACTTCGTTCTTAATATCTTTGGTGCAGTAGAGTTAATTTATTTATATGATAAAGATTTAAAGTTTAAATATATAAAAGTAAAACTATTTTTATAAAGGATATTGTTTTCTTGATTTTTTTAATTAGTTACTTCAATAAAGTAAAGTTCTTAAAGACCATATGAATGAAATTAAGTGGTTTAGTTATCTATTACATTAACTATTTATTTTTTAAAACTGAACCATTTAAAAACCCATTATATGATACTGAATAATTTCATTTTTATAATTATCAATATGATTAACTTCATTAACTATTATACCAAACCATCTCATCTGAAATCACTAACCTTAATGTAAAACCTTAATTTAAAACCTTAATGTAAAAGCATTAATGCTCTTGTATTTTCCATAAGCCTTCAAATGGAAAGGCAATGGTGGCATTATTTTGGTACCATGAAACTGTTGCCATCTACGACCAACAGCGTGTGGCACACTCCTAGGTTGTCTGTCACATTAGCCTAGTTGTCGAATTGATCCCAAAGTTTGTCGTTTTAAGTGATGACTATCAGTATTGCTGGTAAAACAATCGATTAAATTGTAAAATTAAAAAGCTCATAATCGATGAGGTTATAACCTTATGCACAGTTATATATAGTTCCGAAGTTTCAGTCCCTTGACACGGAGAAGCCCATTATTCTTTTGATTGTACTCAACTATTCTCGTTTGATCATGGCCCAGATGTTGTGTAATCCCTTCTTAGTTTACAATACTAAATCTTGCGGATGGTTATTTTCATATAATACAAAGAAACTTAATAGTCTTTTGGGTTCGGGAAAAACTCGTCAATTCCGTGGAACGAGATTAATGGAAATTAGAACTACAATAGGTATTGATGTGTATGGTTTGAGGTCAATTATTGTTTCCTTGTGTTGATCTTCTATTTTGAAGATAATATTTTTTGTATAATATGCAGAGTGCACGAACACGGCAAGAGGTTTTTTTGGAGATGAATTAGAATCTCATTGCAAAGATGATGGGAAATTACAAGGTATGTACCCTATGCTATGATTTTCTTTACTGTGGAATTGATATTCATTTTTTAAGTTTTATGATTGAATATTGTGCTTAACCGTCCAAACCTTTCAGTTTCATCATCGACAGAAAAAATAGAACCAAGATCATATCCCCCAAATCAATGGGAGGAACAACTTTCTTCCTCTGTTGTGACTACTGACACGGTATTCTATTTACATTTTGCATATTGATTTTCAAATCAAATAGTTCGAAAACCCCTCATTCCTTCCCTGCCGTTTGCTCAATTGACTACTATAATTCTTGTTTCAGTTATATTTAATTGACAAAGCAATAGACGATGACAAACACATGGAGATGTTGATTGATGAGATTAAGAGCATGTTTCTCTCAATGGAGGATGGCGAGATAAGTCCGTCTGCGTATGATACAGCATGGGTGGCCAGAGTGCCTGCCGTCGATGGATCCAATCAACCCCAATTTCCCCAAACGCTACGCTGGATACTTCACAACCAGTTGCCCGATGGTTCTTGGGGCGAAGAAAGTGTCTTTTTAGCATGTGATAGAATTCTCAATACCCTTGCATGCCTCATCGCACTCACTCTATGGAACACTGGCAACGTTCACGTTCACAGAGGTTGGCGGTTCACTCATTTTCTTGTTATTTTTTTTGTTCTACATCGTATTTATCTGCAAATTTTTTACTATCGTTTCAAAACGCTTTCTAATTGCAGGGCTGCAATTTATAAAAAGACATACGGAGGAAGCACTTGACAATCGCACATTCAAAGCATTCGAGATGGTGTTTCCCACACTGTTCTATGAAGCCAAACTACTCGGCTTGGAATTGGATCTAAACTCCACCTTAACCAATCAAATATGGGAAAAGAGAGACGCCCACTTAAAAAGGTCAAATTCTACATTCTATTTCAAAGATTATTAGTATATTCGGTTTCCATTTCTGCCCATGTTTAATAAACGCGGTGGAGTAATTAGATAAGATTGTTTCCACTCAGAATTCCTATTGAACGTCTCCACGGGGAGCCAACAACTTTGTTGTACAATTTGGAGGGCGTGCAAGACGTAGTCGATTGGAAAAGCATTCTCAAACTGCAATCCAAGGATGGCTCTTTTCTTGGTTCGCCAGCATCTACGGCTTGTGTGTTTCTGCACACTGGAGACCAGAAATCTTTTGATTTTCTTATTGGTCTTCTTATGAAGTTTAAAGACCATGGTAAGTCTCTATATCTTTGCACCATAGAAAACTATTATTATTCATCGATGGAAAAATAAGTAATATTACGAAGGATTTGCAGTGCCATGCATGTACCCAGTGGATATCTGTGAACGTTTGAGGGCAGTTGATACTGTTGAACGCCTTGGAATCGACCGCCATTTCCATACCGAGATCAAACATGCATTGGATTACGTGTTTAGGCAATTCTTCAACCTATCATTACTCTTTCTAACGTTTCATGGTAAATTTACTCCAAGTACTTACGTTATAGGGACACCATCGACATTAATAGGTACTGGAACGAAAGTGGCATTGGATTTGGAAGGGGAAGCTCGGTTCCCGACATTGATGTCACGGCCACGGCTTTTAGGCTTCTGAGATTGCATGGCTATAACGTATCTTCAGGTATACATAATTAACAAGGTGGTTATTATTAATTAATTTACACCTAAAGAACGTTGGAATTTTTTTCGCTAGAGGAGAAATTCGGTCATGGTTATAATCTTTTTTTGCTTTTTCCATTCATTTGGCAGACTTTCTGACGAATATGAAAGCCGAAAATGAGGATTTCAGTGACATATCCGCCGATGAACACGGTCGAGGGATTTCGGATATGCTAAGCCTATACAGATGTTCAGAGATCAGGTTTCCCAAAGAAAGAGTAATGCAAGTGGCGAACGAGGCTACAAAGTACTACTTTGCTAAATCCCTACTAAGCCAAGACTCTTCTCTGGAATGGACGTTTAAGAAAGACCTTCGGGGAGAGGTACTAACTATTGCAAAATCAACCTTGACGATAATTGCTATCTTCACCATATAGCTTGTAACAAATTTATTTTCCTCACTTTCTTTCCCCCTTTCCGTATATGCAGATCGAGCATGCTCTGGCCTATCCATGGCGTATGAGTCTTCCAAGGTTGATGGCAAGAAGTTACATGGAACGGTTTAGATCCAAAGACTTGTGGATTGCGAAAACTCTCTATCAGTAAGAAGAGTTTTGTATAACTAAATTCGATTTCTTTCAAAGCTTGCAAATGATTCGTTCAGGGAACTGATTGAAATCAATTGTTATGTTAGAATGCCGAACGTGAACGACGATAAGTATCTCGCACTTGCCAAACTGGACTTCAACCAAGTGCAGGCTTCACAAAGAAAGGAAATTCAAGAAATTAACAGGTGATTTTGCCGAAAGCTAAGATCCAATTTCTCCTCTTGCTCTTTTACAAGAAACTTTCCTGAATTACTTGACAATTATGGTGTTTGTCTGTTTGTGTCGTGAAGATGGTATAGTAACTCGGGTTTCGCACAGCTCGCATACTCTCGTCAGCGAGTAGTGGAATTATACTTTGCCGCTGCAGTCGTCATGTTTGAACCAGAATACGCTGCATGCAGAATTGCTTACACAAAAGCGGGTGTCATTGCAACTATTATTGACGACCTTTACGATACCCATGCATCTTTGACGGAGTTACAACTCTTCACCGAAGCAATCAAGAGGTCTCCGCGATGCCCCACATATTTTTCAAACCCGATATCGATGTCAAGTTTACTTTAAAATATATCTAACTTATTTGTTTTTTGGGTTACACCAGATGGGACCTTTCTCTTTCAGACCATCTTCCTGATTATATGAAAATTTGCTTCCTTGGCTTGTACAATACAATAAATGATTTTGGGAAAAAAGGACGGGAGGTACACGGACGTGATGTGCTTCCTTACCTTCGCACAGCAGTAAGGAGCTGTTCTCGCATTACCAGTTTATAACTAAGGTTTTTGTCATGATTATTGATACGTGAGAGTAACTCTTTGTTTTGGTCTCCAGTGGGAAGACCTGCTTACATCGGTGTTAACAGAAGCAGAATGGGCGGAAGCAAATTATATACCGCCATTGAAGGAATATTTGGAGAATGGGAAACCTTCAGCTGCAGTGGCAACGCTCATCCTCAACTCAATATTTTTTACAGGAGTGCTTCTTCCAGACAGCCTTCTTCAGTTGGTTGACTTTCGAGGCAATTTCCTCCATCTCGTATGTCTAACAATGCGTTTAGTGAACGATATTTCAACTTTCAAGGTTAGTACTGAATTCAGTTTAGTTTGTTTTATTTTTATTTCACTTTGTAGCAAAATGGTTTTGCGCTACGTATGTATTTATTTATTGTGTTTAACATGATTTTGTTTTCCATTACCAAGCATGAGAGAGATCGCGGGGAATCGGCTTCTAGCATACAGTGCTACATGAAAGAGCATCCTGGATGCACAGAGGAGGAAACTCTGAATTATTTATATAAACTAAATGAAGTTGCTTTCAGTGAATTGAACAAGGAGTATCTGAAGCCTGGAAAAGTGCCAACATGTTTAAGAAAACTGCTTTTTGACAATGCAAGGTCAGCTCAATTGTTTTACAAAAATAGAGATGGCTTTGGAATGGTTGTTGAGGACATGAAAGAGCATGTCAAAAAGCTTCTATTTGAGCCAGTTGTATGAATCTGCCGTTTTATTAGCACTTCTTCTGCTGTATTTTGTTTATGTCAAATTGCACCCGTATCGACGAATGATGCAGGGCACCCCATGATCTTGTTGCTCATTTATTTAGGTGCGCGGTATCTTTGGATCATTTTAAGTCTTGTCAATCAAAATTGTGGATTTTTTCTTTTATTGGACTTGACTGTACAAAATAATTAGGTTTTCTCATAGTACCATAAATTTTGGTTAAACAAGGAAATGCTAAGCGATTAGGGTTAGACTTGGTTATTTTGTTTTAATTTTCCGATCGCCTTAAACGGTGCTCAACCAATGAAAAGTTTCGTTTGAATGCTTTTTAAATCATACGAAGATGGCCTCCTTTTTTAATGCTTTTTGAATCATAGGAAGTGGGAATTTTATTTTTATATCAATTACATAAGTTCTAACATCTATTATGATACATTTATAATTATATTTATTATTACAAGTCAATAAACAATTATTAATTTTAATATAAGATTGAATATCATAATTTTAAAATTTTCATATGTTATTTATCTATTTATTTTAATAAATATGTGGTTTTTATTGGGGTTATTTTTATTAAATTAATAAGACATTATATTTGTTGACAAGTTAATTATATTAATGTGTTTTTTATCAAATATATTCTTTATTTTCATTTATTTTATCAAAATATTTACTTTTTTCAAATTGTTCTGTTTTTGAATTAACTCTGTGACATCATTTTTGTTAAGAGATAAAATCTCCTTAACATAGTTGCCTTTGAATATTTAAATTTTGCTCAAATGAAGATCAACACTTGGATTGGCTAAGTTATTTGCTACATAATTTTCTTATCTATAGATATATTCATATTTCCAAGAGTCTACCACTAATAATAATTGATGAAAATAAGCAAAAATTTTATTCCCACATCTATTTTTATTGATGGCATTAACATGTTGAGTATATTACATTGTTTGGTACATGCTAATATACCCCCATGGTACCTTCATGGTACATCTTGTAAATATTATATTAGGGTGTGAGTAATATTTTATGTAATGTAATAATGTGTAGGAAATAGAGTGTTATGTAAGTGTGTATGTGTAGAAAATTCATAAGTTTCATGTGAGTAAGTGTGCAAGTGTAATGTGAGATTATGTGCACACGATATGTGCAAGTGTCTTATATGTAAGTGTACACAAGTGTCCTTATATTAGAGTGTGCAAAGTGAACAATCATGTCTACGTATACATATAAGATAGAGTCATTTGTATGTAAGTGTCAAGTAGAGAAACCAAGAGTCATCATACTTGGCATATAGAAATAAATATTCAAGTAGCCAAAGAGTCATATTACTATGGCTATATATTACTCCATGGAGGAGTAAAAATCAATCTCAATCCAACTCATTCAATACATTATATAATTTTCAAGTATTGTATTTGTAAGAGAAAAAAGGAGTAATAAAGTTTACATATATTTTGAGCAACTAATATTGTAAGTTGTGTAATATGCTTTGTACATGTATGATTCAAGCTATTTACGTTCATATTTTTGCTAATAAAATGTTAGAAGATATATTTTAAGCCTTGATATTCATATTAGTTAGCTCAAATTGTTCTACTTACATCATTATCTTGACCTTACTATATTGTGTCTATCTTATATTTGATCCTATGAAATGTATCCTATGAGTTTTATATTAACATTAAGGTTTAAAAATCTATAAATGGTATTAGAGCTAATGCATGTCATTTCTTGCATAGGTTGAGTTTATTTAGCTGCATATAAAATCAATTTTATCCAACTTGATAAAATTGATTTAGATTTTATCTACTTTAAATGGAGTTAGACTTGGACTCTATTCTAAGCTCAAAGTAAGTAGAAAGGCTAGAGTATTTCTATGGTTGCAAGAGCAATTAGTGAAGATTAGGACTTATCTATAGAGTATTTCCATGGTTGTAGAATAACTAGTGAAGACTAGGACTCATCTATAGGATCTTTCCATGGTTATAACTAGTGAAGATAAGGACTCATATATTGGAGGGTGAATCAACTTTAAGATAGTTGATAATTCAGGAAAATAGCCAAGCCTTGAGATTAGAAGGATTTCAAGGACACAGATAATCCTTGCTACTAATTTCCATCAACTTAGAAATAAGTTGAAGAATTTAATATAATCAAAACATCTTGGTTTTGATTGAGGCATTAGGAAAATTTAATGTCACCTTGACATTATTTATATTCTTTGGTGTAACCTACGGTATTGCTAGAATAGATATTGATTGTTATAAGAGTGAAGAATTTCATCTTCACTCTAGAAGAATTTCATCTTCTAGTGTAAGAGTAAGAGGAAAAAAGGCTATATCAAGGGTTGATATATCTATCTAAGTGTAAGCTTTCATCAAGTGGAGATTATTTTAAGTTGCAAAATATTGAGAATTTAGGTCTTGAAGATAGACTTTGATATAAATAAAATAATTTAGGTCTTGAAGATAGAACTTGACATAGATAAAAGTATTCAGGTCTTGAAGATAGACCTTGATAGAAAACAAATTTATGTCTTGAAGTGATACCTTGAATTAAGAGATATTGAAGACTCAAGTCATATAGACCTTGAAATAGCTAAAAGAGTAGAAACATATTGAGGTTACCTATTCTAAAATGCTATTTAGAATAGATGTGATCTATGGAAAAATAGGTTTTTAAGAGAGGCTTGATAATTTTTTTGAAGAATCGGATCATTAGATATTGACCTTGACATTGGAAGCCATATGAAGATTCAATGAATAATATCCCAAAGTGTAAAAAGCAATCATTAGCAAGAATCAATTTTAAGAAAAGAAGAATATTAAAGGACCATATTAGTGCATAAGAGTCTTATAAAGTGCATGCATTTGGATGTATAATAGAGTGTAGTATCTAGTACCATAATAGTAAGATAAGAAACAACAGGCCAAAGAAATATTGAGCAACCAACAAGAAGGATGTCTATACAAGCATTAGAATATAGGTTATCCATTAGAAACAACTACATCATATAACATGCAAGACTAACATAAAATCCAAGACAAAAATATTACGTTAGGAAAAGCACAATCACATGTTGATCATGTTATTTGCCTCACATCTAGGAAAGATGTTAAGTTTACAGAGAAGTTGTTTCAAGAAAGCTTAAGGAGCTTGAGAATATTCCAAGCCATCCAAGAGAGCTCAAAAAATCCCAAGCACACCTAAGAGCTTGAGAAGAACATAGAATTTATAGAGAACCATCTAAGGAACAATAATATGACATCCAAGATATAGTAAGGTGTAGTGCAAGATGCAACATGATATCTGAGATAAACAAGTATACCAAGCATCCAAAAACAAGGTCTAAGTGGAAGCTTGAACATTAGAGTTATAGAAGGAGAATATCAAGTAACACATGATTGGTAATTCATTCACCACCTTAGCCATACATCGTTATGAGGAATCAGTAATGACTATCTTTGAAATATCTCTAAGGCATCTGATGTAGCACAATTCACATTTTACCTGAAGAAAAATTATTATCCACATGTATGCAACTTTTTCATATTCCATTTGAGGAGGATTCACTTGAGAACTATAATATTTTGTAGACCTAATCAATTCAGTTTGCATGAGTAGTTTTCATTCTATATTACAATTGGTAATGAGAAGACAAGGCACACATAATTTTTGAAAGGTAATTTCAAAAAAATTTAAGGTTTACAATATTTTAGGAGTTATAAGGTAGGAATTAGAAGGTTTATTGAAATGTTAAAGTTTAATTTATTAAAGGAGCAATATATTTTATTTATTTTGGTTAGTTTATATAGTTTACTTGGAGTTATAAGTGATGAGGGTCGTTGATCATTCATCATTTAATCATTATGTGTGTCAATCCAGGGCGGTGTCCAGAGGTTGTATACGATAGGAAGTGTCACAGTTGCAGGTTTAGTTTATCCAAGAACAGGTTTTATTGGTGGATCAGTTAGCATTTGGGGGTTTTTTTGTGACCTTTAACTCCTAAGAATTGAAATTAACTCCTATTTACTTTTGCAGAAACAAAATTGCAGGAAATGAAATTGCAAAATCTGGAAATGACAGAAAATGAAATGTTGCTAAATTGAAATGACAGAAAAGTAAAGTGCAGAATTTAAAACACACACACTCTTGCATGAAAGTAAATCAACTGGAGAATGTCAAAATAGAATTTCAACTACTGCAATATTGAATCAACAAAAACTGCCAAATTGCAAAATGACAAGATATCTGGAAATTGTTGTGTAATGCAAAATTGAATCAACAATTACTGTAAAACTGCAAAATGACAAAATATCTGGGAATTGCTGTAAATACAAAAAATGTTGTCCACTACTGAAAACTGTATTGAAAACTACTAAAGAAATGAAAACTGGCAGAATTCTGCTAACCTGCTGCAGCAAGAATTCAACAAGAAATTCTGTCAGGAACTGCCTTCCTCTGGCCTGCAAGTGGCCCTTGCTTCCAGAACCAGAAGAAGGTGAGGAGTTATGCTAAGAGAATCTAGCTGTTAATCATCAACCTCAACATGCCAATTGAAAACTGAAGATTGCACCTTTTTATTCAATCTAAAAATGCATTACAGTAATGCAGGAAAAACCTGCAAATTATTGTTCTGCTACAGGAAAACTTTACTCTATGCTAATTTCGGTATTCTATTGCCTATCTATCTATATGTCTATATATGCTCGACCATCTGGGAGCTTTATTATTTATAATATAATACTGATATGCTTGGTTACTGCTTTGTAGGGATTTACAACTGATTACATAACTGTTTCCTAGACTACAGGAATTTACTTTGTCAAAACTTTATCCATTCATTATTGTTGGGCTGCATTTGTTGAGGAAATCACGTTAAGATGAGTTGGGACAACCTCCTGGTCAATTTCCAATAATTTCCTCCACTGGTTTATCGCTTTTTGACCACCTTCAGTTGTTCCTGCGCTATTCCCTATTCCTGCATCGCTTATTCCTGCACTGCTCCGAACAACATGTAGGTGACCGTTTGTTGCTGATCTGTGGTCCAAACGCGTAGGGAGTAACGTGTTGACTTCTCCTCTCTCTTGCACACCCTTCTGCATTGGTGGCATGTGCTGGAGTGACTAATTCCAAGCCCTATTGTATATGTACAGCTGGCTGGAACTATCATAGTTACAGCCTATTTTCCTGCACAGTCAGCTATAGTGGACAAATTCTTGGTGCCCTTTTCCATTTGAATTAGTTTAACCAAAGGAACACAATATTACCAAGCATCAGATATTCAAACAAGGTCTGAATTGCTATAATACTACTGATTAATTAACTAAAAAATAGGTGAAATTGCAGTAAAAATAGTAAAACAGAGTATATGCACTTTGTCATTTCAGAATATGCAAACATCATTATATAATGCATTTTTCCCATAATTAACATAAAATCATAGTAAAAAGGGTAATTCAAATAGTTTAAAATGTATCAAAGAGTGTTCATGGATGAGGCAATTCCTGGCCTCATCATTCCCCCCAACTTATGGTAATGCATGCCCTCATGCATTTTGTACAACGACAATGACACATAGATCCAGGTCTAGACATCTTTCATGAAATTTGAGTAATGCGCCACCAATTTTATAGAATCCACTGACTGCTTTGATGGACTGAAACCACTGTTGGAAGTGCATATCAGGTTGTGGGTCAGTATCAAAGAAGTAGGGGACAGGAGTAATAATTATGGGCATCCTATATCTCAGACCTATCCAAAGCTCCTTGATTTCTGATATAATTTGGACAATGCCCTCTGCCCTTCTCCTTGACCACAACAAATTAGTGGGAGAAATTGGCTCTCTTTTCTATAGAGAGATAGATAACTCACCCCATCTATTTTTACAAGCTGCCACAACATCATCAAAGAAATCTGCACAAAAATTTTGAAACTGGATTATACATTTCTGAAGGTTCCCTAGATAGATCTGTTTCATTCTGATATCCCTCATGAAGGTATAATGAACATTTGTACAATCCCTGTGATTCAGAGGAGCAGGTCTGATAAGTAAAACAACTTGTGATTCCAATTCCTTAGTGAACTTCTTTTTTGTGTCCCAGTAAATCTGATTTTGCAGAGTGGACATGAAGGCTCTAAGCTGTAAGTCACCTATATAAATGTGAGGCGAGAACATACTTTCTATTGGCAAAAAGAAATTATGCAAAAATAACTCACATAACAGGTTTTGTTGCTCTATTGGACTCTGCATAAATGCCTCTATGAATTCTTCAGGAGTGTTCAACTGATGAGGCAGCTCATAAGCAAGTCTCATGATTTGCCAATGAAGGTATCTCTCCTTGAGTAGGAGGCTATAAAACCTAGGTGGTCTTCTGCACTGTATTGCATATTCTGCAATCTGACATACATCCTGCACCTGTGTTTTTAACCTATTCACCTCTGTTTCCTTCTCTGCTACTTTGGCTGCTTCAGAGTTTAAAGTGGCAACCTTGCCCTCTAACTGGTGACACTGAGTCATCCAATATGCCAGGTCTTCATTGTACCTAGTTAAAGGCACTATGTCTAGGGGTCTTACAATAGGTTGCATTTGTGCCACTATATTCACTTGTACACCAACTTCCACAGTTGGTATTACAACAGGAAAATCTGTTTGTGTTCCTTGTTCTGTTGTAATAGAAATGAGAGGAGAGAGTGTGGATACCTGATCTTGTGTTGTAGCCTCTTGTTCCTCTATAGAAGGTGTCTGTGTTTCCTACTGAAGTGCAGTATCATTTGTCAACAGAATTCTTGATGGACTCTCATCATCAGATATTGCCATTCCTGCTTCCTCTCTGATAGGTGATCTCTGTGCAGGTGCTATGTTTGCTTCAGAATGTTCAGCTAAATCTAAGAGAATCTGGGCCCATTCATCAGGTGATGCTTCTGGTAACTCTATAGATTGATATTCCAGTTGAGACAACTGGTTCTGCAAATCTTGAATTTTTTGCTGAAGCAGATCAATTTGTTGATCCTTTTGTTTTATGGTCTCTTCAGCCTGCTCAATCCAATGGGTCTGGGTTTTAATAACACTCTTTGCAGCATGCAATTGAGTGTGGATATCGATTTCCTCTTCAGAATCAGACTCATAATACTGCTTAGAATCATCATGCATTAAAACATGCACATCATCCTCAACTGGTTCAGAATCAAATTTTAGCGGCTCCTCAAAATCAGAGTCAGTATAATCAACTAATGGACATACAGGGCTTATTGAAGTTTCATCCATAGTTGTATCCAGTTCCATTGTCTGTATCCCTGTGTCTGTCATTTCTATTTCAACATTTGGTTCCTGTGCATCCTCTGTTCTATTTCTCCTTCATTTGGGTCTGTGATATCTATTAGTTCTTCTGGTAGGGTTTTAGTTTTCTGAAGTCTAGCAGACCTTCTTAACCCTGTAGACCCTGGATACTTCTTAGCAGGTGTAGGTTTTGGATGTTCTGGAGCAACTGTAGATGTTGCTATTGTTTCAGGAGCAGATTCTAGAGCAGGTGCATGTTCACTTGCACTTCCAATTTCTCCGCTGGATTGTATCGTATCTGCAAATGTTACCCTTTTTCTTTTTGACTGAGAACCAGATGTGGACGCTTGTTGTTTTTGAGTTCGTGAAGATGGGGGACCATCTGGAGAAGGAGAAATTCTGATTTCAGGGGTTTCTGGACTAGGGTTTTCTGCATAGTCTTCCTCTGCTTCTTCTTCCTCTGATGCAGGATTAGGGTCATTTGTTTCTGCCCAAGGGGCAAAGAAGCGGTCAAAATTTCTAGGGTTGCCCCTAAAGTGATACTGGAAAATCAATTTGATGAGCCCATGGTGCTTAGGGCTTCCCTTCCCTGCTTGGTATTTGATGGCCATAGCCTTTAACTCCTGATAAAGATATAAGGGCATATTAACCCTACATTCTGGTTTGACTGCTCCATGGCGCAGATGGTTGAGGATACGAAGGTGTGGGCCAGATACAATAGGAAATTGGCCATCACAAGTGATGTATCTCATAACCCACATTGCAACTTCATTCCAAGGGACTGGTAAACTAGGTCTTTTTACCCCCTTACAAACATTTCTATGCATTAAGAACTCAATTTCTCCATCCCCTTCTTCCTTAAACTGATTAACTAGGTCATTTAAAATATTTCTCCCAGTTTTTACAATCTACAAACCCTGAAGAGGTAATTCAGTGATTTGGCTGAGTATTTTGGGAGTTACCTGGATAGTCATCCCGTTAATGTGCACTCGATTGTTGCGGAAGGTGCGTGCGAATTCTGTCGCCAAGCCCTCGGAATAGCCATCAAATTTTTGTAGGAATGGCAGAAATCCTCCATCAGTGAATATTTGCAGGGATGCAGGGTCACTTTCCAGGTAGCTAATATTTTTAGGTTCGGCTCTTATTTTCTTTCCCCCCATGGCGTAATTTCCTGCCTTCTATTCTGTAGTTTCTGTAAATTGGTGGATAGTACGAGCGTGCGTCTGGTTTAGGGTTTCAATCATCATAGCAGGAATAATAGCAGCACAGGAACTGCTTGAAACTTGCAGCATAATGACGTGGTAGCGCATGTGAAGTTACCACCCTTAATTTCACTCATTTTTGTTATGGACGCCAACTGTCACATGCAACCGTGAGTCGGTGACCTATCTTTTTCCTTCTAAACCAATTAACTCACCGTAGGCCACGTGTCATAAATAATTTTTACACATAATTTCATTCTTGCGCTTAGTGATTTATTCTTGCGCTTAATCAATCATTCCTACGCTCTGGAATATAAACAGTTTATTCCTGTGCTTGTTAAATCATTCCTACTCTCTGGGATATAAATAGTTTATTCCTACTTTATGGATTATTCCTGCGCTTTGGAATATAACAGGTTATTCCTACGCTTCCCTATTCCAGCGCACTTCTATTTTTTCATTCTAGAGCAGAATTAGGCAGAGGCATTACTGACAAGGACTTTCCATGTTTGATTCCCCCTTTTTATATGCTTTTATACTAATCAAGGATATATACACTATATACTAATGATTTACATTATTCAGAGAATGAAAAAGACACATACCTGTTATAACCATTTTATCTACATTTCGAGGTGCTCCTACTGAGATTTCCAGCTAATCAATCTTTAAACTAAGGTAGGTGCAATCTGAAAATAGATGAAACAACGGTCATGAGACAAGACCGAACAATGATAGTGAAACCAACTAGGTAAACATGCCGAAAAACCGGTTTTCATGTAAACCCAACTCAGGAGTGCCTCAAAGAGGTTTTCACTTCCTGAATTATTATTTTTTTTATTTTTTTTAAATCTTGTGTCAATCTGCTGAATTTGGTATGGAAGAAGTGTTTTCTTCCCAAATGTGTACATCCAAACTTTCCACTTGCTTGAGAAATTCTGCCCTGTTGTATGGTTTGTGGTACATACGAAGACGATGTCCATTCACCACCAACTTGCATTGTGAGTCATCAATAGGTGTAAGATGAACAACTCCATTGTCAAACACTTCCTCAATTTGGTAAGGTCCAAGCCATCTGGTCTGCAACTTTCCAGGGAAATCCTTGTATTGTGAATCAAACAACAAGGCCCAGTCACCTTGCTGAAATTTTTGCTGCTTTATGTGACTATCATGCCACATCTTCCGCTGTGCTTGGATTATCTCCGTCTGATGTAGTGCATCCATGCGCAGTTCATCCAATGCATCAAGTTGCAGAATACGATCTTCTTGTGCCTGTGACAGATCAATACCTACTTCCAAAGCAGTTCGAAGAGTTAGTAATTCAAACTCAATAGGCAAAAGCGGTTTTTTTCCATAGACCAATTCATAGGGCGTAAATCCAGTGGTAGATTTCCAAGTGGTATTATAAGCCCAAATAGCTTCTGGTAATTTGTCCAGCCAATTTCTTTTATGGACTGCTACGGTTTTGGTCAAATTCGTTCTAATTCCCTATTGGTCACTTCAACTTGGCCATTGGCTTGTGGATGATAAGGTGAGGATTTTCTGTGTTTGACTTGATAGAGGTGAGTGAAGGCTTCAATAATTTTGGAAGTAAATTGGGGTCCGTGATCTGTGGTGATAGATTGTGGGGCTCCAAAATGCAGAAAAATCTGTGAATACAGAAAATCAGCAACTTTTTCTTCTCTAGCATGTTTAAAGGCACGAGCTTCTACCCATTTGGTAACATAATCAGTACATACCAAGATATGCACTTTGCCTTGGGAAGGAGGATTAATGGGTCCTACAAAATCTAAACCCCATATTTCAAATGGTTCTGTTCCTATTTGAGGTTGTAATGGCATTTCATTAGTAAAGGTAGGTTTTCCCATTCTCTCGCAGGCATCACAATGTCTAATGTACCTCTTTACATCTTTATGCAAAGATGGCCAATAGTATCCGGTTCCCAAGATTTTGCGAATAGTGCTTTTGATTGAATAATGCCCTCCCGATGGTTCATCATGGCATGCCCGTAGGATATCATATACTTCATCCCGGCGGATACACCTACGTAAAACATGATCAGGACTGCATTTAAACAGTAAGCCCTCTATCCATTGAAAAGAAGAACTTTGCTTGATTAACTGTTTCTTTTGTTTAGGGGTAAAGTGAAGAGGAATCTTCCCTGTAGCTAAGTAATTAGCTATGTCTGCAAACCATGGAGATTGTACAGAGACAGCAAACAACTTTTCATCTGGAAAGGTATCTTCCACCACTTCCCCTATATCTGCATTTGGTATTCTTGACAAGAAATCTGCAACTACATTAGATTTCCCAGGCTTGTTTACTATGGTAACATCAAATTCCTGCAACATAATCAACCAACGAATAATTCTTGCACTAACCAATGGTTTATTCATCAAATATTTGATTGCGGTATGATCCGTATGGATGAATACTTGGTACCCGATGATATAGTGTCGAAATTTGTTAATAGCATAGATTACAGCCAAGAATTCTTTTTCAGTGGTAGTGTAGTTTTTCTCAGCTCCTATCAAGTTTTTACCGATATAATAAATAGCATAATGTTCCCCATTTTCAATCTGTCCTAACACAGCTCCAATAGCAGTATTGGAAGCATCAGTTTGAATATGAAAAGGTAACTCCCAATTAGGACCTCTTAATACAGGTGGAGTGGTTAACTTTTCCTTTAAGTCTTCAAAAGAAGTTTGACATTCGAAGACCAAACAAATTCAGAATCCTTCATGAGTAGAGCAAACATAGGATTTGCTATAGTACTGAAGTTAGCAATGAATCTACGATAAAAACCAATGTGCCCTAAGAAACTGCGTACATCAGTTTGAGTTTGTGGAGGAGGGAGGTTTTTGATGACTTCAACCTTCTTAGGATCAACCTTGATTCCATAAGAAGAGATATGATGTCCAAGGACAATTCCTTCCTCCATCATTAAGAAGCATTTCTCAAGATTCAGAGAGAGGTGGTATGTTTCACAATGAATCAACACTTTTTCAAGTTGTTCTAATGCATATTCAAAACTATTTCCAAACACCGTGAAATCATCCATATAAATTTCAACACTTTCATTGGTTAAATAAAAAAAATTGCTAAAACAACTCTCTAAAATGTTGCTGGAGCATTACATAAACCAAAGGGTAAAACCCTGTAAGCAAAGGTTCCCCAAGGACATGTAAAGGTAGTCTTTTCTTGATCTTCTGGCACAACTTGTATCTAGTTATACCCACTGAAACCATCAAGAAAATAGAAAAATTTCTTTCCAGCAAGGGTATCCAATACTTGGTCTATGAATGGTAATGGGAAATGATCCTTATGTGTGGCCTTATTTAACTCCCTATAATCCACACATACTCTCATTTTACCATTTTTCTTTGGAACGATGACCAGTGGTGAAACCCATTTATTGTCTGAAATTGGATAAATGAATCCAACATCTAAGAGTTTTTCAATTTCCTCTTTCACAATTTCCTTTAGAGCAGGATTCAAGCGTCTCTGAGGTTGCCTTACTGGTTTTATGTTTTCTGTGTATATCCTATGTGTACATACCTCAGGATGAATGCCTGTCATGTCTTTATAGTTCCATGCAAAAGCTTGAACATGTCTTTGTAAGACTACAAATAATTTGGTTTCCTGGTCCTCAGTTAGCCAACTATTAATGTTCAAAAATTTACCTGGCTGGATTTCAATTTGTTTGATCCCTGGATAGATAGAACTAGCTGCTTCATAGTTACTGATTAATGCATTTAATGGACAATGATGTGGTTGTAGAGTATGAAATACTCTAGAATCTATCTCAGAAATGATACCTGGTGGAATCAGAGGACATTTGAAGGTGTTAAGGAGATGATGATGCCATCCATGTGGTAGAATGAATGATCTTTCCTGATTAGGCATGGATGACAGAGGTTCTAAATTTTGTTCCTCCTCTTGCCACAACAACCGATGAACAAGAGTTTGATCATCATTTAGTCCTTCTGATTGTAATGTTTCAATTAGGACAGTTTCATTCTCGAATATTTCTCTCTCAGGTGTAGTGATTTCCTCAATATGTTCTTTTACTACAACTGTAGCCAAAGTGGCAATGGTTTCTTGTTCTTCATCCGATTCAGGATACCAAATTTGTCCAAAAAATTTAGTTGAAGGTTGAGTTGGTGGATACAAATAAATTTTCTTTAGGTCAACACCATTAGAAATGGTCATTTCCCCCGACTCGCAGTCTATAAAAGCAGCTGTAGTAGCCAACCAAGGTCATCCTAGAATAATAGGGTATCCATTGACTGATTTTCTAGGCTGCAACACTAAGAAGTCTACAGGATATTCCCAAGAAGAGACTTCAATGGCTACATCTTCTAGGATACCTTCAGGTTTAGCAACGGACCTATCTGCCATTTCCAAAACTGTGGTGGTAGGATTGAGATTCTTGAGCTACAATTTTTGCATTGTGTCCTTAGTCATAACATTAATTGCAGCTCCAAGATCAATTAGCACATTAGGAATTTGCATTAATCCAATAGTAATTGTAACTATTGGACTATCGGGGTCACTATATTTGGGAGGAACTAGTTTCTCGGACAATAAATCAGCTAATTTTCCTTCTACCTGAATGGTTTTAGGAAAGGCCTTCTTTTTACCAGAGTTTCTTGATACATAACTCTCGAATAGTTTTTTTGAGTGAAGGCACATCCCTTATTGCCTCGCAACAAAGGGAGAGAAATTGACATCTTTTTAAGTTCTTTACTAATTCTGATTCAGGGGCAGTATCAATATGATCAAACCTTTCAGGGTATGGTAATGCTACTGGAGAAGATTCCTGCATTTTTTTTGTTACTTCTTTTTGTTTTTGTTGCACTGTCTCCTATTTTGGAGGTTCTTGTTTCTCACTTATTTCTTCAATGGTGGGTGGAACAGGTTCAGGTAAAACCTTCCCTAAACGTAGCTGGATGTTACTACAATCAAGTACATGAACTACAGTAGAATCTTCAGACTCAACCTCATAAACAGGGGTTGTTTGTCTGGTATTATTTGGGTTAGTCACAGGCTGAGCTGGGAGTGGAGGTTGTTTCACTGGTTGCATTTGTTGATGTTGTGTTCTTCCCTAAAAATTTGGATTAGGAGCTGGCAGCAAGTTTTGAGCTTGCCCTTGATACCTTTGTTGTCCTTGATATGGTGGATATTGTTGTCCCCATCTTTGTCCTTGCTGTGTCCACTCGTGGATGAGTTGCATTCCAAGGTGGGTTCATCCATCCAGGATGTGACCAATCTGGAGGAGCTGTCCAAGGTTGGTTCCAAGGTTGTGCAGGGACTTCTGCATGTCCCCATGGCATGTTCATATTCCAAGGAGATTGTCCCCAGTTTGGAAACCGAGGAGCATTGGGATATTGTGTATAGCCACCACCGGATCTCCGCCCAATAGCATTAAGTTCTTCTGTTTGGGTGCCTAAGATAGATTTTAGATGAGGCAACAAAGGACATCTATCTGTTGAATGTTCCTTGGAACAAATTCCACAAATAGAAGTTTTGTTTAAAGGGCAATCCTGCAAGGCATGCTTATTCCTGCATCTCGGGCAATAAATTGCCAAAGGTGGTGTAGAATTGGATTTTATGTTTCTCTCACCTAATGCAGAATTAAGTTGAACAAGGATATCAGTTTTTAAATTAGCCATTTCCTCCATCAACTCCTTTATGTCATTATTGCCAGAATTCCGTTTCTTTCTCCGATGGTGAGTACGGGAATAGTTTCTACATAACTCCACAATATCTTCAAGGTCAAGTTGATCTATGTCTCCTTTTCCCATTAAATCTAACACTTCCCTAGATTCATCCTGCAATCCTCTTAAGAAGATAGGCTTTAAGAAATCAGGTTCTACAGGACCACATCTCTTTTGGACAAAGGCAAAGCGATCAAGGTAATCCTCTAAACTCTCATCTTCTTCTTGCTTGATCCGAAACAACTCATCTTTTCTATTTCGTACTCGACAGTAATCCTGATATTTATGTAAGAATGCAGTCTCCATGTCATCCCAAGTATGGATTGAATTAGGTTCAAGATTACTCATAAACCATCGGAGAGCAACATCCTTAAGCGTAGAAGGAAATAATTTCAATTTTTGATTATCATTTATGTAGTCATAAGTCTGACATAACACTTTGAATTCAAACAAAAATTGATCAGGATCTTCTGAAATAGCTTCCCTAAAAATTGGCAATATGGATGGAGAAATAGTTTTCATGGGAGCATCTAGATCTGGATCCAACCGTATGGGATATTCAAAAGTCCTAGGAGGATCATCAAGTATACCCACCTGGTGGTGCTGTTGTTGCTGCCATAGTTATTTTCTTTGAGTTTGATGTGGATGGTTCAGTCTTAAGGGAATGTTTAGCGTAAAGTGCTGCCAAAAGTTCTTGTTCTAATCTTTCCAAAGCTTCAGTTGGTGAAGAAGGTATTTCTTGCTCAGGCAATTCTTCATCTGATCGTGAAGAACGCCTTGGTGGTTCAGAACTAGTTCTGATAAACCTCCCTCTTTCGTCTCTTGGCCTATGCATTCATGCCTATTCAATAAATAAACTAAAATACAATATTTCAAAAATTGTAACACAATTCTTGACCTGTGTCACTTTTCCTAACAACACCGTTTGTTCCCCGACAACGATGCCAAAAATGATGAGGGTCATTGATCATTCATCATTTAATCATTATGTGTGTCAATCCAGGGCGGTGTCCAGAGGTTGTATACGATAGGAAGTGTCACAGTTGCAGGTTCAGTTTATCCAAGAACAGGTTTTATTGGTGGATCAATTAGCATTTGGGGGTTTTGTTGTGACCTTTAACTCCTAAGAATTGAAATTAACTCCTATTTACTTTTGCAGAAATAAAATTGCAGGAAATGAAATTGCAAAATCTAGAAATGATAGAAAATGAAATGTTGCTAAATTGAAATGATAGAAAAGTAAAGTGCAGAATTTAAAACACACACACTCTTGCATGAAAGTAAATCAACTGGAGAATGTCAAAATAGAATTTCAACTACTGCAATACTGAATCAACAAAACTGCCAAATTGCAAAATGACAAGATATCTGGAAATTGTTGTGTAATGCAAAATTGAATCAACAATTACTGTAAAACTGCAAAATGACAAAATATCTGGGAATTGTTGTAAATACAAAAAATGTTGTCCACTCGCTGAAAACTATATTGAAAATTACTAAAGAAATGAAAACCGGCAGAATTCGCTAACTCGTCGCAAGCAAGAATTCAACAAGAAATTCTGTCAGAACCGCCTTCCTCTGGCCTGCAAGTGGCCCTTGCTTCCAAAACTAGAAGAAGGTGAGGAGTTATGCTAAGAGAATCTAGCTGTTAATCATCAACCTCAACATGCCAATTGAAAACTAAAGATTGCACCTTTTTATTCAATCTAAAAATGCATTACAGTAATGCAGGAAAAACCTGCAAATTACTATTCTACTACAAGAAAACTTTACTCTATGCTAATTTCGGTATTCTATTGCCTATCTATCTATATGTCTATATATGCTCGACCATCTGGGAGCTTTATTATTTATAATATAATACTGATATGCTTGGTTACTGCTTTGTAGGGATTTACAACTGATTACATAACTGTTTCCTAGACTACAGGAATTTACTTTGTCAAAACTTTATCCATTCATTATTGTTGGGCTACATTTGTTGAGGAAATCATGTTAAGATGAGTTGGGACAACCTCCTGGTCAATTTCCAATAATTTCCTCCATCGGTTTATCACTTTTTGACCACTTTCAGTTGTTCCTACGCTATTCCCTATTCCTGCGTCGCTTATTCCTGCACTGCTCCGAAACAACAGGTAGGTGACCATTTGTTGCTGATCTATGGTCCAAACGCGTAGGGAGTAACATGTTGACTTCTCCTCTCTCTTGCACACCCTTCTGCATCGGTGGCATGTGCTGGAGTGACTAATTCCAAGCCCTGTGTATATGTACAGCTGGCTGGAACTATCACAGTTACAACCTATTTTCCTGCACAGTCAGCTATAGTGGACAAATTCTTGGCGCCCTTTTCCATTTGAATTAGTTTAACCAAAGGAACACAATATTACCAAGCATCAGATATTCAAACAAGGTCTGAATTGCTATAATACTACTGATTAATTAACTAAAAAATAGGTGAAATTGCAATAAAATAGTAAAAGTAGTATATGCACTTTGTCATTTCAGAATATGCAAACATCATTATATAATGCATTTTTCCCATAATTAACATAAAATCATAGTAAAAAGGGTAAGTCAAATAGTTTAAAATGTATCAAAGAGTGTTCATGGATGAGGCAATTCATGGCCTCATCAATAAGTTTTATCTAGAAGTAATTATTTGAGTTTAATGTATTTTTGGAGTTATAAGGTTTCTTTAATAATTTATTTATTATTTGAAATTAGTAGATATTTGAATATTTCTAAAATAATTTGGGAGTCAAAA
The DNA here is from genome assembly GCA_028583015.1 of Wollemia nobilis. NCBI lineage: Eukaryota > Viridiplantae > Streptophyta > Pinopsida > Araucariales > Araucariaceae > Wollemia > Wollemia nobilis. Next base: position 4,155,180 of record JAQPPZ010002381.1, on the reverse strand, counting down.
GAAGTTCAACTTCAAACTTAGAAAAATTTTAATTTACAAAATTATTAGTTTCTATAAACCTAGGGAGATATAAGGTAGTCTACATCAAAGGTCTTATGAGTACTACTATGTCAAAAAAAAAAATTATTTTTGAGTCTCAACGTTTGAATGGACCAAATTATGCTTCATGGAATAAGAAAGTAAAATCAATTTTAATAGTTGAAAAAATTTGGGATATAGTTAGTGGAGCAAAAATAAACATGACTGAACATATATGAAGATAGTGAAGCAAAGGTAGTTATGATAATAAATTTTGTAATTACTGATGAAATACAACCTTATATAAGTACAACTAAAACTTATATAGAAGCTTGGAATGCTCTAGGAATAATATTTAAATGGAAAAACAAAACTACTATTTTCAATCTTCAATCTGAGTTATACTCTATAAAGGTTAACAGTGGTGAAAGTATTGAATTATTTCTTAGAAAGATAACATATATAAAAGCAAAACTATTAACTTTAGGAGAAAAATTGGAAGACAAACTTCTTGTTCAAGTGACATTGAGAACACCTCCAAAAATTTATAAGCATTTGTTACTTTGTTGCAAGTTCTAAGCAAATATACTTAATTTGATGAGCTAGTCAATATTCTACAAGAATATGAGGTAAAAAATTCATCCAAATATGAAATGAGTAACAACACCTTAGTATCAAAGGATAAATAACAAGGTAATATTACTTCAACTCTAAGATATTGATCCAAATGGAAGAATATATATTGTCAAATATGTAATAAAAGGGGACATAGCACTAATTTTTGTAGATACAATACAAGGAATCAGCCCTAAGGAAATTAGATGAATCAAAATGGTCAAACAAATAAGTCAGTACAACAAAGACAATATCAATCTTAGTACAATCCATGTCAACAAAAATTTCAATGTCAATATCCTTCTCAATATTCATATAATAAACCTCAGTTGATATATATCTAGAGGAAAATAAAAAAGAACATCTAGCTCAAGAAATTAATGAAATACAAGAATTAGAATAAACTACTAAAGAAAATGAATTCATCGCCCTTTTGAAAAAATTGATAATCAATGAAGATAAATTTCTCTCACAAATTTTGAAAGTTATCATTTTTTTAGTTGATAAGGATACAAGAAGGTAGAAGAAGAAGATAGCAAAAAGAGAACAAAGCAAGCCAAGGTTCTAGGATCACTTGAAGGATGAAGACCATGATTGAAGACTAAAGTCTTCAATAACCAAATAATGTAATACAATGGGGGTTTTGGAGTATATTACATTATTTGATACATGCTAATATACCCCCATGGTACCTTCATGGTACAACTTGTAAACACTAGATTAGAGACTGAGTAATATTTTATGTAATTTAATAATATGCAAGAAATGCACAAGTGTCATGTGAGTAAGTGTGCAAGTGTAATGTGAGTTTATGTGCACAAGTATCTTATATGTAAGTGTCCACAAGTATCCTTAGATTATAGTTCACAAAGTGAAGATTCATGTCTAGGTGTGCATACAAGATAGATTCATGTGTATGCAAGTTTCAAGTAGAGAATCCAAGAGTCATGAGATATGGTATATGGAAATGAATAGTCAAGTAGCCAAAGATTTATTCTACTATGGCTATATATTACTCCATGGAGGAGTAGGAATAAGAATAAATCCAATCCATTCAATCCATTATACAATTATCAAGTGTTGTATTTGTAAGAGAAAGAGGAGTAATAAAGTTTACATACATTTTGAGCAACTAATATTGTAAGTTGTGCTACATGCTTTGTACATGTATGATTCAGGCTATTTACATTCATATTGTTGCTTAATAAATGTTAGTTGATATATTATAAGACTTGATATACATATTAGTTAGCTCATATTATTCTACTTACATCATTATCTTGATCTTACTATATTGTGGATATATTATATTTGATATTGTGAGTTTTATATTAACATCAAGGTTTAAAAAGCCATCATGGTAATTTATGATTCTCCCTTAGTTAAATTTTCTTTCCATCCTTTTTTAGACGTTTGATCCCTATAATAAGTGTTGTAGCCTTTGTAAAGTTTCTAGTTGAAGCCTTTGTAAAGTTTATTAATTGAATTTCCATATGATTCTAAGTGAAGAGAATATTACCTTCATTATTTCAAAAACATCACCTCCATCAATTTCTCTTGTATTTTCTTTGGGAGCACATCAAGTTAAATTTTAATAAAACCAGATTTTTGACACTTTTATTTTACCATAGATCAAATTAGATCCTTTGTTAACTCCATTGTCACATATGAACCTTCCATGTATATTCAAATCCTATAACCAAGAGGCTAGCACCTTTTTTTGCATTTGAGAGTTCCCATAATGAGAGAGAAATAATATGCTTCCAAACTTATGTATGATTTTTAGATAATTTTTAAAAGTCTTATTGTTTATATTAAGCCATTAAACCAAATAAATAATGATAGGACCAATCCTTCATAGAATATATAATGGTTTAACTTTGAAATAATTATCCAATATTTCAACCAGCATTTCAATATTGATAGAATTGCTTAATATACTCTTATTTTTTTTAAAAGTAGCTCCAAATTGTGTAATCAAAGGGATAATAAAGAATTAAATAATATTATGCTTTTAATCCTTCTCATGCAGAGCACACTTGAAATGTCAATGATATCCTCTTTTCTATAGAATCTCTCTTGTAAGAATATTGCTTTAGACTGGTAACCAAAGGAATGTTAGTGGAGGCTCGCGTAGCTTATATGGGGGTGAAATTGTTAGTGGATGCTGGCTGTCATAATGTGGAAATCGAAGGTGACTTATTGAACATAACAAAGATGCTCAAAGGGGAGTGTACACCTAGCTGGAATGTTCTCAATATTATTGTAGAAGCTAGGAGATTGTTGTATGCTTTTGAATAGGTGAACATTCACCATGTGTTCCATGAGGGGAATGCACTAGCCGATATGTTGGCCAACCGTGGTGTCCACTGTGCTACTTTTTTGGTGTGGAAAAATGATGTCTTGAATGACGTAGTCTCCCTTGCTAGGAAAGAGGCTCATGATGCTTTATTTTTGTAAGGAGTCGGACATCCCTTTGGCTCTTGTTGGAAGGGGTGTTCAGTCTCACTTTGCCCTTTGATCGAAGTTTTTTAGATTTTGTTTTACCTTCAAAGCGTTGTGATTTTCTAATTTCTCTCCGAAATAATTATGGTTATTAGGAATTTAACTCTCTCGGTTATTCCTAATAGGTATAATATTTTGGATATTGTTATTATGGTTGAGAGTTTGGATGTTTGTATAATGTTGTGGGGACCCTTTCAAAACCCTCTCTTTAATTTAATACCAAAAAAAATGAATGTTCAGGCCTTAGGGAGGGCCTTAAGGGACCAAAAATTATTCCTAGGGAAATAATTTAGAATAGAAAATTTTGATTGCTTGAAATCCTCATATACCAAATTGATTAAGTATCCACCATATTTTTATAGATTTTAAACCAAATAATCCTTCTACACTAAATAGGTAAATAAAACTCTTCAAGCATTTTTTGAAGCTTACTTTTTATTTGTTTAAGTTTCTCTCTTTTTCCTAGGTTATTAATAGAAATCCATGATCTAAAGTTTATGATCACATTAATATACTATTTAACCTTTGAACCTTTACAAGATAGACATGCGTGATCCAACTATTACCATTTTGAACTAGAAATAAAAGGATAAGGATTAAACCAAGCATTGAACCAAAAATTTGTATAATCCCCCTCATTGATTGTGTTGAAATTCACATCTATTTCTAGAAATGAATAGAAGCAATCCATCTACTCAAATATTATATAGAAAGCATAAAAAAATAAAAAAGAGACACATAATTGGTGTGTGTCCTTGGGTACCATAAATTATCATTGTATTATCCATGGATAAGGATATCAATCATATTATATAATGTATGGATTTGTTGGGGGATATTTATACGAATACCAAAAATCTAATTACATAATTCAGTTAACCTAAGTCAACATAAAAATAGGTCTTTAGGTTATTTATAAATTATAATATGGATTTAACCATAATAAAGTTAATTGTGACCCATAGGGATTACATAAATTAATAATTAAATACATTATATAATTTATTTCGACATGCCTATACAAAAATACATCATATAATATCATTTTTATGCATTTAGACTATACTTTTAACACCCCTTGATAATCTGAATTAAGGGAAAAAATAGAGAAGATATTATTGATAATAATATTTGGAACACTTGTGTAAATCCTCATCATCATCTAGAATATGACCACCCATATTATTAAATTCAACTTTAATCCTTTGCTACAGCAAGTAATTTCTAGTTGGATGTTCTTCCTTATAGTATTCGCAAATGATTTTTTGACTTCTTTAAAGATATAGCCTAGACCTTGGACCCCTAGGTCTTTGTATCCTTATGTTTTAATTTATTTACATGAGCTTGTAGTTGATAAGTACCACCATAATTCCTCATTGCTACCTAAAAATTAACAAGGAGAGAAAATAAGTTCATTAAAAAAGAGACTTTTTTGTGTCTCCAAGAATATATAAACCACATGAACCATGAGGCTCAACATCTGAAAGGGATAAGAGAGATTAGAATGGAATATTTTATACATGCTACATAATTTTTATTTTTGCCTTTAGAAGATTCAATATTTACTCTTAATTCCTTGAATATCACAATATAGTCCTCAATGTTATTAAACATAGCTAATTAGAGAGAAGAAAATCCTAGTTCTAAGTGTGAATTTAGTTGTATTAAATTTTCCAAAAAATACATGTTATTTTGATCGTACCTTCATAGGTTCATTCTCTTAGTTCAAATGGAAAATACATTATAGTTTAATCAACAAGGATAATAGGCCAAGAGATTTTTCATGCTTATTTTTGTGAGTTTCATCATTAAGGGTTGCTACTTTCTCTACTTGAAATATGCACCATGACTATTTACTGTGTAATAAATTGGTCATGTAGGTTGACCATATGCTATAATTTCACCCATTTGGATGAGTAACATAATATTAAGAATCTGTATTACATATTTCAACTCTTAATGCTATAATAGGTGCTTGAATTGATATCACCAATTTGAAGATCTTGAAAAAACATAAGATTTAAGAAAAATAAGATCAAAATACTTTTGTATGTAAAATACATGGACTCTAAAATTTTTATCCTACTAGACACCAAAAATAAAAAATAACCCTCCAAACCTTAGAAATGCATTTGCCAATCACAATTTCCCACTTGACATCTACTGGTTCATTGTTGGTTACTACTACTTCTACACCACATATTTACTACTATATTATTATGATCAATTCAAATTTGACACTTTCTAATGTTTAATTAGACAAAGGGCTATAAATATGGTAAAAATATTTTATGAAATGCAAGGGTGTCATGTCAATTACAACATCAATCAAGGATTCATTTCTTTACATTGCAAACTATAAAAGCGAGATTAAAACTTGGTTGATTGGAAATTAATAATTTCATGCAAACCACACTATCAACCTTCCTAGTGAGATATGGAAGATATTTCTCCCCACTGTGATATTTGAAAGCAAAATAGATAGTAAAAAAATTTTATTGTAATAATTTGAACATGCACCCTACCATCTCTAACACCCTTACACAAGCCAACAAAGATAAGTGAGTAGATAGATAAATTTAATTGACATCTCCTTGAAGAGCATCATACATAGCAAAGTTGAATAAAATATGCAAAAGCAGATAGGTATGATTTTTGAAACTTGTACCCCATTCCACATAAACACTAATCAAATCCCCATTCACCAAATCACCATATCTATTGGTTGGTCAGAGACATGGCAAAGTACATGTTAAAAAATTCCTATTCAATGAAGAAGAAAAATGCATGGGGTTCAACTTGAAACTATAACGAATACTTTTTCATCATTTTGAGCATGCCTAACTGTCCACCTTAGATCCTTTTTATGAATGCAATTGGGATTTTCTTCTATAAAATTCATGCACTATGAAATTAATGCCAAAAAATAAAAAAATGGTGTCCATTGAAGATTACATAAATTTAAATTTAAATACAACTCCCTCTAATTTTTTTCTAAATATAGTTTCATAGCAACTATGTGAGACAATATTGAAGTGCTAATGATGTAATATTGAAGATAAATCTACATAAAATCCTCCATAATGGGAAAAAGAAGAGTGATAAAGATACAAATTCTCTATAATAATTGGAACCATTAATAAAAAAATGGAATATATTCTCTTTGTTTTTTATGCTAAACATTTTATGAATATTTGAAAAATAGTTGGATATAAAACTCAAAAGAATTATTAGAGGCTCCAAGCTAACTTTTTGCATGATAAAGTAATGTTGCTCCATACCCATTCTAATATCATGTGGAAATTTATCTTTTTTATAAGTAATCTATACACTCAAATCTTACATAAAAGGTATAAAAGAATAAAAAATATGGCAAGACACAAAATTGATGGGTGTCCATGAGAACCATAAATAATCATTATATTATGGATGGATAAGGATCACAACACTATAATGCAATGGATGGTGTGGTTGAGGGTATTTATATTAATACCTAAGACCAAAATTACATAATTAAGTTAACCTAAGTTGATATAACAAGAGGTATTTATGCTAATTATAAATTAAAATGGATTTTAAAATAACAAGGTTAACCACAACCTATAGGGATTACATAAATGAAAAATTAGATACATTATACATTGAATGCCTATAGGTCTATACAAAAAGCACATCATACAATGTTGGCCTTGGCCATAAGTCAAATTACACATTAAAAAAATGAACCATCTAATACATTTTTTTATTAATTACAAACTATCTAATCTAAAATTCCATGCTGACAATCCTTTAGATAGGCATTGTTTCCTAAATAATTTTGTTGTGTGCAAAAAATATAAATATTTTTGAAGTAATACTTTTACCCAAATATTTCCTTGGTCTTTGAATAATATCCATCAATTTTTTTCCTCTAATGAAAAACATAGAATTCTATAATTTTGAAAACCAACCTCTTCAATATTCTTTCTTTTGGATTTCCACATACAAAGAGGAACCTAAATGCTTTTCACATGCTATCCAAAGAAAATATATTTTAATTTTATCAAATTTAGATGTTGTAGCTATTGGAAATATTGAAAGCAATGCCATATATAAGTATGGATTCCAATGTTGTCTTTATTATTTGTAGTCTTCCATCCCTGGTTAAAACCTTTTAACTTTACATACATGATTTCATTCTATCCAAAATTGAGTCCCAATTGTATTTTTTTTGTTTTTGGGATAAAAGGATACCCAAGTATGTTGATGGAATTTTATATTCTTAAACCTAAAATGTACATAATAATTCATTACAAATTTAGGGCAATATTAATGAAAAAGATCCTAGATTTTTTAGTACTAACCAACTATCGAGTAGTCTTCTCATAGCATGATAATATTGATATAAAATCCCTGGTCTTAATAACTTAGGAACAACCCAAAAGGAAACTATCATAAACAAATACAATATGAGATTCAAAGAGACCATTTGTTGCAACCTAAATAGCTTTGACTTTTCCTTCCATATTTGCTTTGAGAAAGTACTTCCCGATACCTTTGTAAGAACAATAAGTAGATAGCAGGCCATCCTAAGAGATTCCATAGGATGATTCAAAGTATCTATCACACGATAATTTAATTAATATAAAATATTTTAGAGTGCTATAACAACATCTAATCCATTTATACCAACCTTAATTCAAATAAAAAATTCAAGAATGTAATTTAGAAAACTCCAACACACCCTTTCATATGTTATTTTCATATATGATTTCATATACCTCGTATTTTCATGGAAATAATATAATGTATGGCATCTTATACAATGATTACCCTATCTATAATTTATATACTAATAATAAAAACTACCTTATTCCTTTGAGATAACACAATCTATTTGCCATAACTTTTGAAATGATCTTATAAATCATGTTATAAATACTTACTAGAAGAAAATTATCAAAATATTTTTTCTCATCTTCATTGAAAACTAATGTAATAAATATGACATTGATATCACTTATCATAGGCTTATTTTTTTTGGCCCTCTTCAACTACATTCAATATATCACTCTTCAATAAATCCTAAAGTTTTGAAAAGAACATTAGAAAAAAGCATTGATTCCTAATTCTCTATTAGGGTGGATATTAAAATCTATCTCATATATCTCCTCCACAAAATTCTTCCTCATCAAGATTTTATTTTGTCCTTATGCAATAATTGATAGAATATTTTACAATAGTTTATCATAAGCCTCCTTATCTTGTCCAACATCTCACAAAATATATTTGAAATAATTATTTGCTTCATTCTTGATATCTTCTTCTTTCTCAATATTTTTTTCATTCATAATTGAAATATTTTTTATGCAATGAAAAAATAATTTTTTTTTGTTGTAGCATGAAAAAAATTGATATTTATATCTTCTTTCTTGATCCATCTCTCTCTAGATTTTTGGTACCAATACAAATCCTCCTTTTTCAATACATTATGATAATTAAAAAATAATTTGTTTTCTTGCATGTATATATTTTGGTCCATTTCATTGAATTTTAGTGTCTCTTGTCTTTTTTAAATTTGGATTTAATTTCCTCCTTTTATTTAAATATTTTACTAGAAAATATTACATTTTTTATTAGCCCCTTTATATATTTTATCTTTTGAATAAACCTATAGATAAATTATTTTTCAAATTTTGGTTCATCTCACCATAATATATCCATTTCAAAGAAATCACGGTCTTAGATCCATATATATTAAATGTAGAATAGATTTGGATAATTATTATTGAGTGAATCATGACAAAAGAGACTAGGTTTATGATTTTATCTTTCTTGCAATAAAATATTTGAAGAGATTGTATACTCTATTTGAAACCATATGTTGCATAACAAAAATCTATCCAATATTTTTACTATATGAGTTTACCCAATGCATCTATTAACCCATATATATTATGAAGAAATATCAACACAAAGGTCATTTAAATTAATAAATAAAGCAAAATCCATATTGATTTAGACCATTTAGGAATACAACCCTTATTTTTTGAAAGGGTTATAACTTTGTTGAAGTGCCTCGCAAGAATCCATAGATCATAATTATAAATTATCATTATATTTGAAAAAAGTATGCCAACATCCTTGCAACATCTTTCACAAGGACTGACTATAATTAGAGCATATAAATGTATAACCAAAACTTTGATATTTTTTCCTTTACTGTAAAATAGACTAACAACCCAAATAATTTTTGCTTATACCAATTGGCCATCCCACTTGTTTTCTATCCATATTGTTGTAATACCTCCAAAATATCTACAAAATAAACTTCTAGATAATCCCCCATATTCCAATATTTTTGAATGTATCCTTACATTTCTTATAATTAATTATGTTTCTTGTATTAAAATAAACTCATGAATATAACTACAAATTAATTATTTAATAGTGTTTTTTAGAGGTCTTATTCATACAATGATATTCTATGATATCATTTTCATAATTTTTTATTTTTATTTTTGGGCATATTTACACTTCGTGTCAACACCTATGATATTTACTTTTGGTTTTCAAAATAAATTTCCCTCTAGGTTTCTTTTTCTATTTATTACTAATTTGATGGTCTTCCTCTCCTTCCATTTCCACCAACACTTTCATTTTCATCAATCTTTGGTAATTTTCCATATTGTTCATAATGAGATTTATTTTCTAAAGGTTTATGCTACACTAGAGAATCTAAAGTGTAAGAAATAATCTCAGAAAAAAATTATGTTGTTATGAAAACACTAAAGTGCAAATATGGTTATCTATTGTAATTTATGTTTTACACTACTATAAGAATCCAAAATGTTGTACTCAAAACCCTAAAGTGTAAGAATGATCCTTTATAGTAGTTGCTTTCTTATGATACCTTGAAAACCCTAAATTTCTATGGACACCCTTCATACCTGTATCTTCATTATGCTACTCTTGAAACCATAAATTCCAAGGGATATACTCTAAACTATATTCATTTTTATTGCGAGTAGGATTATACTACTTGAGTAAAATAGAGATGATATACTTATATTAACCTTAATCTCCTTCACCCCATTTACTTTAAAATTTGTTCTTCCTATCTTTGTTACCTTTAATTTATTCTAATTTGAACTTACACATTGTACTTTCTCATTTATTATGTCCTTGTTTGTTTATTCTAATGGTTTATTTGATTAAATTCTAATGGCATTCAACATTTGATGATATAGAGGGGATTTATTTACCACTTTTATGTGAGTGGAAAGTCCTTTAGATGATCCAAATTCTACTATACTATGATCTCTTTGATTCAAATTTAATTTTGTCTTACACCAAATAATTTTTAATCTCTTTATTCATTTTTTTTGCCTTGCAATTTCTTTCCATGTGTATAGTATCATAATGTTTATAACATCATAATGTAATATTTTTATAATTAACTTCTTGATCCCATTATCTTGATTTAGATTTAAATATAATGAATTGTAGAAAAAATATTTAAAATATACATAGTGTCACAACCCCTTTTTGGGTTAGAAAAATAGTAATTTTTAAAAATAAATTTATTATTTCATGTTGTAACATCCACATCAATGACTTGTTACTTGATTGAATCCAATAATAACACAACTATATAAGCACATACATGTGTATTTATCAAGGATTGGTTTACATCCAACAACATCAATCATCACCATATTGTAATCAATCAATCATTGTATTCAAGAGATAAACAACATTTATTGAGTTCACAAATTTGATTATGACTCTAACCCCCTATATTGTATTTTGAATACCCTTCCATATCTTAGTCAAATACCCATCATGACTATCTTATAGGGCTATTGAACATGTTTTTAACCAAAGGAAATTTGACCTTGTTATTTTTTATCAACTAATAATTGATTGATTGTGAGTTAGTATACCCATACCTATAGAATTATTGTACCATTTCAGTAATTGGGTGTTCCTTATTAGATATATTCTAACCCAACCCTCTTACATCCTTGAGGATTAACTTTTGATGTCTAAATGATATTAGTAATCACATTCAACTTTATATGGGTACTAACAAGGTGTTACAAGTTTATGTAGAGGCCCCAATAACTATTTGATGTCTTGATTATCCTCAATATTAGTGTAAGAGTAAATCTGTTTATCCACAAATGAGGACACTTCTTACAACCTTAATACTTTCCTCACTAGAATCTATAAGTGAAGGTTATAAGCTATCATGATCATATTTTAATCACATTATTTAATTCAACTTCCAAGTAGGCAATCTATATATGTAATTCACATGGAGAACAATGTTAAATATAATTATTTCATTCCTCATATATGCAATTGGATCAAAAGGATATTAAACATTGTATTGTAACACATTCAGTCATTCCTATCCATTACCATAATGTGTACGAGTGTGCATGAATGAATATTCACTAAATCGATCCATTATTTAATTATAATAGTTTAGATATCATTGTATGAGGAATTTTTCCTTAGATCATGTTATACTTAACACAAATGCAACATGGAAGGACTATTAATTCTAAAATATTCATAAGCAATCATTTATTGGTTAGTATACATTAACATATAGTTTAACCATTAGTTTTGTTATAATGTAAGAATAGTGATATTATTCAATCTTATAATGACACTTATGCAAAGAGGTACTGATGTGGATTACATTCAAAAATTTGATTTTCGAAATATACCCTTATTCATACTTGGCAAAATCAACAGTAAAATTTTAAAACACAAGAATTTTTTTTGGTAAATTAAAATATTATATTACTAAAATGGGTTTAGGGTTCCCGAAACCTTGGTACAAAACCAACAGTGCTTGTTGTGAATAGAAGATAGTAGTAATAGGGACAAATCACTGACCTTAAAACAAGAAGCCAAAACAGAGGATGCAACCTCAGACTTAAGGACATAGAAGTTAAGGACACACCCTAAGACGATAATCCCGCATTGCAAAAAGGAATAGGCTCCATGTAGGGTAGCCATGGGAACAGGAGAATACCATCTATCAGAAGAAAAATAGGCTCCACGTAGGGTAGCCTCTAAAGCAAAAACTAAGGAAATGAGGAAATTAATCCTTAGTAAGGATCTTGTCCTCATCCTTGGTGTCATCCTGATCAGCTTCCTTGGGCTCTTCTTTAACCACAGTCTCCTTCTCAACTTTAGACCCGCCATCGACCTCCTGGCTACTCTGACCCCCAAAGAATAACTTCTGAAGTCCTTCCCGGATGTCAATCATCGAATTGACCATGGCATTCATCATGGTAGTAGTCAAGGAAATGATGAATTCCTTCAGGCGCTTTGTCTCATCTTCAGTTTCCTCCTCATTTTTTATTTCAATTACTTTGCGCCGAGCTACCAGGTTTTGAAGGTGGGAAAACTTCCTCACAGGTTCTTTCGCACTTTCAAAACTGATACTTTTCCTTACCTTCAGTTCCATGACAGCCTCAATGGCCTTCCTCTTTTTTTTGGCAAGGGTAAGGTGGGACCCGCCAGGTTTGGCAGGGCTAGGGATGCTTGGGTTGGGTTTGGGGTTGTTGGCCAGGACATAGGTATAAATGACCTTGAAAAGGCCCTGATGGAGAGGAAGGTCATGGCTCTTTTTGTTTCTATAGGTATTTATCAAGAAATTAATGGAGTTGAGGAAAAACTAGGGGATACTGAGGGGGTTGATGTCATGGAAATGATTAACAAAGGCCAAATGGTAGGTGTTGAGGGATTTTTTGGGGTCATCGACAATGATGAATTCCATAATTGGTTTCATCACATCATCCCAAGGGGTATTCAGGTCACTTCTGTAAATCCCAGGTGCCTTTGCATTTTTGAGGATCTTCTCATTCTCCTTGAACTCCTTGAGTTCAACCTCCCAGTTATGTTTGTGCCTGTGGATGGAGCACCCTTTAAGATTCTAGCCAGTAATTGTAGATAAAATATGGAGGTCTACCATGAAACTTCTTCCATGCATGGTGACAAAACCATTTTCCCAAGTCTCTAGGAAGGCTAAAGTAATATCTAGCTCATCACCATAAAACATATGGAGAAAGGGAAAAAAGTGGTGGTCCTTAAGGATTTTCTCCACAATGGGGTCGCAGATGAAAGAGTTGGGTTCAATGAAAGGCATGGTGGACAGGCGTTGGGGTTTGAAGTGGAAATGGATAGGAGAAATAGGGGTGAGTGATAGGGATAATAGACTACACAAGAAAAGGGGGAAAATCTAGGAGGCGATGGCTAGGCGAGGAGGAGCAGTGGCATATAAATGGAAGGAGACTTGGGAAAAACACCACGAAAGCCGAGGGATGCCAAAATTAATCATAACCGAGCAAGGGAGAGAGCCAAAAATGAAGACATGGGAGCAAGGAAAATTTGGCACACAGGGATAGGGTGGCTCGCACTTGAGAAGGGCCTGATTGCTCAGAAAAGGACACTGATCGAGGATAATGTGAAGGTTTGGAAAAATAACCTTGACAAAAATTGCATTGGAACCTGGACTAGGGTTTCTAGAGAGATCACTTGCACCTCCATGATTTCTTGGGATAGTGAGCTTCAGAATTTGGGGTGCCAGCTTGAGACGATCATTGGTAGCATTTTCCTTACTCTTGCAATGCCATGTCCTAATCCTGTGTTTGGTGGTGATAAAATTTCTTTGAGCTATAGTTTTGTGTTGGGATTGGAGGTTACTAGGCCCAAGGATGGTATGATTCTGATGCCATAATGAGCATATAGTGTGATTATGGTGGAGACCTCTGAGAAACCTTCTATTATTGGAAATCAACATGTCATTTTGGTACCTGCACACGTTTGACATGGATTGCTAATATTTAAAGCACCCATTAGCATACATTCCAATAATGAAAGCCCAGACAAAGGTGACCTTTCAATGGTGGGTGATGTGGATGGGTAGCTGAATGATCTGATGGTGGCAATGATGGATGATGTGGATGGACACCTGGACCCCACTCTTCAAAAATGTGTTAAGGAGATCACATTTGCTGTGCTGGTTAGGAATATTCATGGGGCACGTGGATATCCCCTAGATTCTATTGATGTTACTCATGAGGCAAAGGATGGAGGTCTTGGAGGATAGCATCCTAGTGAGGATGACTAGTATGATTACTCCTTTGAGGTTTTTCTTGGTCAACAATAGCATGAATATCCTCAGGAATGTCATCATTCTAGGTCTGAATGTTGATCGTGTGAACTTCGATGTTAGCTAGCCTGTCCGTAGCCTTGTTTGCTTCTCTGTAAGCATGTTGGAAGATGACTTCTTGCATGTCAAGTACTAGAGTCTTGGATCCTTCAATATAGTCTCTGACTCTCCAGGAAGGACTGCTATTGTCATGTCTGAGGTAATTGATGATGTTGAGGGAGTCTCCTTCGACTATCAGCTTGTTGGTAAAGTTCTTTGCAAGGGAAAGCCCTCTCCACATGCTTTTTGCTTCAGCAACATGGTTGGTCTGTTCACCCAATCCCTCAGTGAAGGCTAGGATGACTTTTCCTTGGTGGTTTTTGAGGATGCCTCTTGCTCCTACTTTCCCTAGGTTACCCTTAGCAACTCCATCAAAATTTAGTTTGAACCATCCCATCGGTGGAGGAATCCATTTGGAGTCTATTCTGTGGTTGGTAGGAGGATAAAAATCCTCTAAGGATAGGCCAAGAGTCTTGCCTAGATCAGTCTCAAACCTGGATGTCGACTTGGGGGAAGGGGGTATGAGGGAAGCATTTTCCATTGCATTGAATAGGATTTTGTTGGTGATTAGCTTTGGAATCCTTGGCCTTTGGGAGAAGACTCTACTATTTCTTTCAAGCCAGACTTGCCAAAGGAAGTGGTGGAGGCAAGTCTTCCAAAATAATTTGAGGTGGGGGTCATGAAAGGGGGAGGGCCAATGGGTAAAGAGGTCACCAATGGAGCAAGGTTTGGCCCACTGGATGTGGAAGGAATGGAATATGGAGTCAAGGATGGATGAGGAGAAGGGGCAGTGGAGGAAAAGGTGAGAGGTGGATTCCCAGGCATTTAGGCAGAGAGTACATCTATTAGGGATGGGAATACCTTTCTTGATTAGGTTGTCTATAGTCAAGATTTTCTCTTGAATAGCTAACCAGGTAAAGAAGGAAACCTTAGGTATGAGTGACTTGATCCAGACAAGGTTGAAAGGCAATAGGGTATCCTCATCATCAAGGAGAAGGAGATAGGCAGATCTGACTATGAAATCCCCACTTTCTGAAGGTTCCCAAATGAATTGATCCAAATAATTAATAGAGGGGATGATGGTAGAATGTAGGAGGGAGTTCATGGTAGATGATTCATTAGGGAAGATAAGGCACCTAATGATTTTCCACTTGGTAATGCTATTCTGAGTGTAAAGGAAGTCAGAGACTTTGTGCCCTATCCTAGAATCAGTGAAATATTTGAGTCTAGATAGAATAGGATCCTTAATGAGAGGATCTTGGGTGATCCATTTGTCATCCCAAAAATCAATTTTTCTTCCATCTCCCAACTTCCACCTTAGGCCTTTCTTGAGGAGAGGCCTAGTGCTTATAATGGAGTTCTAGAAGGCCGAACCTCGGATGGGGGTATTATCACTAAAAAAGTTGCCATCTTGTAGATATTTCCTTTTGACAATAGAGGTCCACTCATTTCTGGCACCAGACACAAGTCTCCATGCTTGCTTGGCTATCAATGTTGTATTGAGGGAATGGACCCTCCTTAACCCCACACCTCCTTTGTCTTTGGGTTTGTAAACTTTGTCCCAGGCCACTAGATGGATCTTTTGTTTATTCTCAGTTCCTATCCAAAGAAAGTTTTTTGAATCTACTCTATTCTATGGGAGACTACAATAGGGGCTCAAAACATAGAGAGGAAATACACAAGGATGCTTTGAAGGGCAGCTGAAGTTAAAGTGCATTTGGCAGCTTGAGATAGGAGGTTACCCTTCCATCCTACAAGTTTTTTTTGGATTCTCTCTATAACATTATTCCACATGGAAGTTGTAGGTTGACCACAAAACAATGGAAGGCCAAGGTAAGTTGTTGGTAGGATGGCCACAGAGCATTCAAGAATTCTAGAAATCTTACTCTATATTTGGATAGGTGTATTTAGGAAATACAGTTTGCTCTTGCTGAAGTTAACCTTTTGCTCGGTAGCTACTTCGTAAAGCTTAAGAATGAATTTGATCACCTGTGCCTCAAAAATAGAAGCATTAGTGGACAAAATAGTATCATCCACAAATTGTTGATGCGAGATAGGGGTGGTATGAGATGAAGCTTTAATTCCTGATAGAAGACCTATTCTACAAGCAGCTTGAATGGTTCTTCCTAGGGCTTCGACAATGATGATGAATAAAAGGGGTGATATGGGATCCCCTTGTCTAAGGCCTCTGCTGCTTTGGAAATATCCTGCGATGGATCCATTGATGAGGATAGAAAACCAAGGAGAAGATATGCATGCTTTGATGAGCTCAACCCACTCGAGATGGAAACCAAATTTAAGCAAGATGGCTAGAAGGAAAATCCCAATTGACTCTATCATAAGATTTATTCATGTCAAGTTTGAGAACAAAGGAGGACTTCTTAGTCTTTGAGGTAGAATGCAAGGCTTCATGGATGGAGATGACACCATCTAGGATTGATCTACCTTGGACAGAACTTCCTTGGCAAGGATCAATGATTCTAGGCAAGATACTCTTCATCCTATTAGCCATGAGCTTGGTGAGAATCTTGTATGCAACATTACATAGGCTAATGGGTCTATAGTCAGCTAAGGATTTAGTAGTGGGGTTTTTAGGAATGAGAGCAATGAAAGTGGAGTTATAACCCCATGGAATTCTCTTAGAAGACTAAAATTCTCTAATGTCTAGGCACACATCAGGACCTACAATGTCCCAGAAAGTTTGAAATAAATGGGGGGGATAACCATCAGGTCCTAGGGCTTTATCAAGATTCATAGAGAAAAGGGTAGACTTGATTTCTTCATCCTGAAAAGGGGCAATTAAGCTAGAATTAACATTATCTGAAATAGAGTGGGGGATGTGATAAAGCATGGAGGCTTGGGTAGAGGCCAAGCAGGAATTGTCATCCTCAAGGAGGCTTCTGAAGTAAGAGCTAGCTTCATTTTTGATTTCCTCTAAATCTGAAGTGGAGGTGCCATCATTTTTAGTCAATTCTTTGATTTGGTTGTTGCTTCTGTTCCTTAGAGTAGACACATGGAAGAATTTTGTATTAGAGTCTCCTTATTTGAGCTAGAGAGCTCTAGATTTCTACTACCAAAAGGAATCTTCATAGGCAAGGACATTGTGGAGCTCAGCAAGGATTTGTTTCTCTTCATCTCTAGTCTGATCATCCAGCGCCCCATCTTGAATTTTTAGTTCTATATTTTCAAGTCTTTCTTTGAGAGATTGTTTGTTGGCAAAGAGGTTGCCAAAGACTTCTCTGTTCCAAATTTTTAGATCTTCCTTGAGACTTTTGAGCTTTTGAGCAAGTTTATAGGAGGGGTGTCCCTGAAAATCTTGTTGCCAACAATGGGAAACCCTCTACCTCAGATCTGGATGGTGTATCCACATAGCCTCAAATCTGAAAGGCCTTTTGTAAGGATTGGATTTTTCAATCTCAAGGATGAGGGGATTATGATCTGACCCTATTTTTGGAAGAGGATGAAGACAAGCATCCCCAAACACCTGAACTGCTTCTTGGGAGAGGAAAACCCTGTCTAACTTGACTTGTATGTGTTGGATTCCCGCTCTTCTATTGCTCCACGTGAATTTAGCCTTTTTTAGTTTTATGTCCATTAGGTTGTTGGAATTGACAAAGTCATTGAAATCCTCCATGCTTTTGACTAGGATTTCAGTCCCCCCTTTTTTATTTGAAGGATATATGGGGGTTTTGAAGTCCCTTGCCATAATCTAGGGGATGTTTTAAAAATATTCCTTTATTCTACTTAGGGTTTCCCACATCTGAGATCTCCTATCAATGGTGTTAGGAGCATAAATATTAGTGAGGATCTAGGACAAGTTGTTGTTGCAATCATGAAAGAGAATGCTTAAGAGTCTATCACTAGAGTGTAGTAATCGGCCATCTACTTTTTGTTTGTCCCATAGACACATAAGGCCTCTAGAGGATTCTCTAGCATCACTGAAAACCACACCTACTTTTTTCCAAATCATGTTGGCTACTATTGTTAGCCTTTATCTTAGTTTCCTAATGAGAATTGAGGGTTTAATATCTCTCCTCATAGACTTAACAAGTCTTTGTTTAGCTGGCCCATTTAGGCCTCTCACATTCCATGAGAGGATCTTCATTTAGAATATTTGGGTGCTTTTTTACCTCCCCTTCCTTGATGGTGGGGGGTTTTGGAGCTTCTATTCTCCTCTCTAGGTTGAGAGGTAATGGTGGGAAATAGGGTTTTCTAAATTCCATTGGCTATGTCATCCGCAACACCTCTCTTCCAAGTTTCATCTTTTGAAGGTCTTCCTCTTTTTTTCTCGCTTCCAAAATCAATGGGTGATTTGGTGGTACTTCTGGTTTGCTTTGGGCTAAACTTATACGGAATGATCTGCTCCAAGATGGGGCTTGAAGGTCTACCACTGTGCTGACTCAGATGGGGAGATATCATGTCTACCACGAGATTTTCATGAAAGTTCTCCATACTTCCATCCTGAGGGCTATGAGAAGGTCCTAACTTTGAGGGGGAGTTGACAAAACTTAGGTCTATGTTCAGGTCAGGAGGGACTTGGGTATCTTGAGGATACTTATTGGTTCCTTCTTGAGACTTTTTGGGAGGATATTTCCGCTCTTCCTGAAGAGGAGGTTTGGATAGGGGAAACTGGGTATTCTAGGGATTGGATTTTGGGGGACAATTCTTTGTTCCTATTTGGGTAAGGTTTGGGGTACCTTTTGGAGTTTCCTCAGGAGGAGAATTCAAAATAGAGGATATCATAGTATTTTCTTCTAATATTTTATCATATTCATCTAGGATGTTAAATCTATTGGAGATAGCAAGAGGGGAACTTACTTGGTGATGATCTGGATTCATCATTTCCTTGCCTTTGTGTGATTGTGAACCTCCTTGGGGTTTTGGTATCTTTTGTTGTTGGTGAGGACCTTTTCCTGTCTGAGTATGATTCTACCATTTCTTTTGTGGTTTAGAGAAACCACTATTTGGTGGGTTTCTACTACCTCTATTTTGGTCTACAGGGGCCCCTTGGGAGCAGGAAGCACCTTCATTTTGCCTCTGATTCTTCTCCATGGTAAACTAGGATTTGAGGATAGGGCACTGAGATCTGAGGTGCCCTTGGGTATGACACTCGACACAAAAGGCTAGTTTATTCTCATACTCTAGGGGTTGCTTTTTGCAATAGGATTTATGAATTAAGTTGACATAGGTTGGAAGCTCTAATGCTAGGTTAGCATTGACATAGATCCTGACAACATTCATATGCTTGTGAGATTGAGTGATAGGATAGATGGAAACTAGGTCCCCTATAATGTGGTAATGACAAGGAGGATATCATCATGCCAGAGGTGAAAGGGGAGGTTTGGAATGCGCACCCAGATAGGGGCGTAGTTAATATCCTGGGTGTCAGGATCAAAATCCAGGTCCCATTTCCTCAGGAATAGGCTTTTGCGGCCTAGGAACCAGGGTCCCCCTGTGAGGATGCGGTGGGTGTCTTCATTGTTGCTCAGTCTAATTGCAAAGAAGCCTCTGGAAAGGGAAATAAGCTCCATATCTCCCAGGGTCTTCCATTTGGTGACAGCCCATCTACGGATGGTCTCCATATCGGGCCTTCCTCCAACAAACTTCCCAATGAGGGCATATCATTCCATTGAAAGATAGCTATTGGCTATGTTTTTAGGGATGCAGATGTTTTATCCATCAGGAATAATAGTGGTAGTAGGAAGCTTGTGAGGACAACTTCCTTCATTGGAAAGGATATTAGCATAGGATGCTACCTTGGTGGGATCAGTAGTGGGTCCCTTAGAGCATTGGGGAAGGGGCCCAATGTCGGGGGGTTCTTCTCATTGTCGTTCTTTGTCATTCTTGACCAATTATACCCAAGAATTTTACCAGTTATATGACATATTACTAGAATCATACCCATTTTCATTCTTGAAAAAATCAACATAATTTTAAAATACAAGCATTTAATGAATTAGATGACATACTACTAAAATCATACCCTTATTAATTCTTTTTAAAATAAAGAACATAAATTTCAATATTAATAATTCTCAAATTAAAAAGTGAATTTTGTTGTAATACAAATGAAATTGACATATAATCATTTTATTCTTGGATAAAAGAAGCTACATACTTCAAGTACCAATTTTCTATTCAAATTTCAACGCATTAAATAGAGAATTGAAATTTTGTTATAGTGATAACCTCTTAGGCAATAAGTACAATAATGTATTATACAACCGTTGAATTTAAATATCAATAAGGATTCTACAACTAGAAAACACACCTCACAATACCTTTTTAAAGCAACCACAAACTCGACCGAGAAATTAACTCATAAATAACCATTTACAAGTAAAAATATAGATGCTTAAGGAATAACATTATTACCAATATTTGACAATATACAACCATATAAGCTCATACAAATGGTTACAAATTATCAGTACCCAATATTCCACATCTAACTTGTATTTTTAGGGAAAGGGTCCAATACATGGAGAATGTTTTCTTAGAATAAATATTTAAAATAGTTGTAGCCAAAAAAGTGCTTTAACATACATGGATGATGGCTTGCTACTCAAAAGAAAATGTGAACCTTATAGATTTTTGAGGTACCCTTACATGTAGTCATTTTAGTTCAAAAAAGTAATACTTTATATGTTACAAATATAACAAGGAATACATAGTAAGGTTCGAGGCGTAGACCAATTGGTTCGACCAAACCCTATAAGGGGGATGGAGGTCCAAGGTTCAAATCTCAGGTCTAGTCAAACTGAATGATTTTCCATTTTTTGGTTCTTTTAGTGGCATAAAAGATTTAAAATGATTATGGTATGATGGTTATAGGGGCAGATTGCATTAAATTTGTGTCGTGACTTTGGGGACGGATAATGTAGAATATTGTGGTGGCCATAAAATCCAAACAACCTACCCATATTCGTGACGACTATCGATTTCACAATGTAAATTCAAAATAAAAACAAGGAATACATAGTAAGGATTCAAACTATCATTATAATTAGTTGTATATCTATTGATAGTCAGCCTTGTCTTGGACCACCCCTTAGTGATCTTATCTAGTGTTTCTCACCAAGAAACATATAACTATATGAAAAGTATTTATGAGCCTTCCAAAATTAATGGTCCTTATTAGTATTTACATGTTAAGTAATAGATAAGGAGGGAGGGAATCATTAGAGTAATATACCACATAGTCAAGGAATTATCACCTAGAATTCCCCTTTGGTTGTATTTCCTACATGGAGAACAATGATGAGGTCAGATACAAAGTGTAAGCTTGTCATAAATTATGAACTTGTGGAAGTGATAATATATATACATTATATCACACTACCATACAATATGAAATAGAGAATGCAACCTTAAAAAATAAAATATAGATGCACATATTCATGCCTTGATATCAATCCATTTTCTATATAAAATAAGTAATTCATGCATATTGTGAACATAATGATT
Source organism: Wollemia nobilis (assembly GCA_028583015.1). Classification (NCBI taxonomy): domain Eukaryota; kingdom Viridiplantae; phylum Streptophyta; class Pinopsida; order Araucariales; family Araucariaceae; genus Wollemia; species Wollemia nobilis. The sequence continues at coordinate 4,133,360 of JAQPPZ010002381.1, read as the reverse complement.
ATTTAATTCATATTTTTTATAAATTTATTGATGGAAAAATCCTCCAAGTTATTCCATAGGGTTGATTTTTTAATTATCTGGCATATATCTATGTCCCTCCTTCAACATGATACCTCCATTTCCACCCTTGTAGGAAAAATAACTATATGTCTATTTGTACTTTCATCTAGGTCATCCCATATTTATACCTCCCATCTCATGAAGTAAAGTTTTCACTTTGTATTATGGCTATGAGGTTTGATCCCTCTTTAATGTAAATTTATAGACACAACTTGAATTTACTTTTTTCATCAAAAAGTCCTAGTTTTATATTTTTATCCCAAAGGTAAAGAGTAAACGAAAGACCAATGTTCATATGGTCCTAGTCAATCCACTTCTAATAGTGAAGTCAACCAAACCCATGCAGAAAATTCTACAAGCACTCAAAAAATTGTTACTATAATCACATAGGGTAGTCTTAGCGCAAGTTTTAAAATACAACTTTGGATAGTCTTACTAACCATTATCCTTTTTTAGTCAAGAGGTAGATCAAAACACATAGCAAGAGAAAAAGGTCAATTGACTACAATCTTATTTGAATAGTAAGGTGAAGGCTTCAAACACAACCTAAATTTTTATTCCCATGGAAAGTGTGACTGCTTGTTACAAATTTGTCATGCTTTACCAACTATAAATTTTAAAAACTAAAAAAAATAAAATAGAAATGTTTCAAAGCTATCTTTACATTTGGGTACAACATGATTATTTTATTAGTGGTTTTTTCTTGGTAGAAATTGAAAATGTTCTTTTCATTGTACTTGTATTTTCACAAAGCTCCAACTAAGGTATTAGTTTTAGCTACAGTAATTTATTAGTCATAATGATTTTTTAGTTCTTAATTCAAATCAAATAAAGCAGGATGTAGAAGCATCAACTCAAAATAAATCCTTTTGTGTTATAAATACTTAGTAAAATCCTCTACAGCATAATGAAATCAATAATTTTCGTTTAGATACCCTACATTTTTTGTATAACTTATACAATAAATAAATATTTATGGGATTTTAATAAAATCAATGAATATTATAGTAGGATGAACAATTGTCTCTAAGATCATGTTCACTCATGTTGATAATTGTTCTTCACTATTATCAAGCCCATTCATGCTTAGTAAAATTTTTATTTCCACTAAGTTCATTCATGTTATTAGAGGTCTTGGTTACTATCATGCTCATTCATGCTAAAATAAGGGTCTAGTTATTGTAAAATATAATCATGTTAAAATAGGATTTTAGTTATTATCCAATTTACTCATGGTTTTAAAAAAATTTACTACTACCAATTTAATTTACACTAAATAGAGATTTTAGCTAGTGTTAAACCCTTTTATGTTAAAACAATGCTTTAGTTACTAACATTTTCCTTCACATGTTGGACAAGATTCTAATGTTCCACCATGGATGTTCACAATCAAATAAATACAATAGTAGTTGATATTTCACCATGCTACAACATCCATACTAGCTCTAAAGACTATTTTACCCACTATGGTGATAACATATGTAGAGAAGAATTTAAGGTCCATACACAAATATGTGTTTGTTATTAGAGAATATTACATTATCTAGTACATGCTAATGTACCCCATGGTACCTTATGGTACAAATGTAAATATGTAATATATTAGGGTGTGATTCTATAGTTTAGGAGTGTGATTTATATTTCCCCTTTATGTATGTGTTCATGTGTAGGATGTGCACAAGTGCCATGTAATTATGTGTGCAAGTGTGATGAGTGATAAAAGGTGCAAGTTTCATGTAATAGAGTGTGCAAGTGTCATATAATAAAGTGTGCAAGAGTAAATATAGAGTCAAGAGTCATGTATACAAGTGGCAAGATGAGAAGCCAGGATGCGTGGAGGTTTATCTTATGCATGGAATAGGAAAGGTTGCATATCCTAGATATGTGAGGAGAGAAATAGTCAAAGAGTCCAAGATTCACATTTCTAAGGTTATATTATGGAGACAAAGCTCCAAGAAATATATTGAAGAATATATATATTTCAAGCATCATATAAAGAAGCTTGTATATAGTTTGATCAATTCTACTGCAATTTTTCTTCATATTACTGCATGAATAATATTGGCCATTTTACTTCATACTATTATTATTTTATATAAATGTTTGTTTATTAATATTGTCCACATATATTGAATGCTCAAATATTTAATTATTATATTTGATCCTAAATATTGAAACATATAATAATCTTGTTGAAAAGCCAACAATGGTATCAAAGCTATCATACTCTATTTATTTTTGGAATAGGCATATTCTAAGCTAGCATTAGAAAGAAGATCTGGTGATTTTTTGAATTTAAAACTTTAAAGAAAAAATATCTAAGATTGAAGAGCTTTTGAGGCTCATATTATATTTTGAGTTTGACTCAAAATCATTGATTTTGGAGAAAAGTTGCTTAGTTTTTTGGGATTGATATTATCCTAAAATTATAGAGATTGAAGACTAACATTGATAGGAATTAATATATTCTATTTTGAGAAAGAAGTAGAAAGAATAGAAGGGTTGAAGACACTAGGAGAGTATTTGAATACAAGTTGAGAGTAAACATTTTAAGCCACCAAGAACCATAGAGTTTGAGCCATCCAAAGTCAATAAATGCATTGATAGCATTTGTCATCAAATTAGACAAAGAAGATATATATTTCTATAGAATAAAGATAAGATAGAGTGGCAAAAGCCACCAGATAAGAAATAGTATTTAAAATAAAAATAGGAATCCACTACAAGTATCCCAGGGAGAAGTCACCTAAACTCATTAAGTAGGAAAAGACTCTCTTAGAGTCTTGTGACATTATCGAGACGCATCATGAAAAAAAATAATTAAAATATGACACGCCTTCTTCTTTCAAATAATTTTATAAAAACCTCCATCCTAACACATGGATACTTTACTTTAATGGAGCATGAAATAATTTTAGAGTAGGAGTTGGTAGCTTTATCAAGTAACCAATAGGTCTAGTTGTTCCTATGGCCTTTTTCTTGAACTTTTATAGCATTACTAACGATTTTGAAGAATATGAGACTCTAATTTTAGGTCTTCTAACTACCTTATGTATGAAAGTTAAACACATCAATGTGTTAGATGATTTTTAAATCATGACTTGTTAGATTGTTAGTATGTTGTCAAAGCTCCTTGTTTGATTCCTTACCACCAAGTGGATACCAACTTGATCAATAGTTTTGAGTCCTTTACCATTAGGAATATCATTAGGGATAAAATGATGAGGTTGACTCCCTAGTTACTTCAACTAGTAAATTTTTAGCATATGAAAATATTTCAAAAACTAATCTTGCGATAAATTTTGATGATGAACCTATGATTTTAATGACTAATGGTCTGATGGATATGCATATGATCAAGGTCAATTCTATTGATTTCCAAATTTCTCTTTATTATCCTTGGTATGGTAGTAGTTTATGCTTCCTTGATGATCAATCCTACCCTCCTACAACTAATGTTGAGTAGTGAGCTCATGTTTGTAAGAGAGCATTTAATTTTGTTGTCCTTGGTAGTGTCTTGTTCTACTGTAATTTTGATGTTGTTCTTTTATGATACCTTATATAAATCGAAGTACCCAAGGCTCTTTTAAATTGCATAGTGAAAATTATGGAGGGCACTTTAGTGGTCATTCCATAGCTCATAAACCATTAATAACAGGTTACTTTTGGCCAACAATGCAAACTGATACTAATATCTATGTTAAATTGTTTGATAAATACCAGTTTCACAAAGATGAAATTCATGTTCTATATAGGTTTTTCACCCCATCAAATATTTTTGGTCTTTATCCACTTCAGACCTTGACTTTGTTGGACCTATATATCTTATATCCTCAAATTGGTATCAATTTATTATCATAGACATAAATTATTTTATAAAATAGGTAGAAGTTATACCACTAACATGTTGGAAGTATTACATTATTTGGTAACTTCCAAGAATATTGTAAGTACCATGTAAATAATTTGTCTTAGAGTGTGGTAAATATTGAGTATATAGTAGGTGTAATGTAAGTATATGTGGTTTTAAGTGATGTGTCATGTAAGTAATGAAGGAAATTTCCTTGAAAGTGAACCAACTGAAGAGAATATTGGGAGGATGGAAAAAAATTTCTGCATTATAAAAGAGAAGTAGAGAGGTTGAATTATGGGACTAGAAGACTATGTATTTTTTTTTTTTGATACTAATGGTGCCTATGATGATGTACTAGTGTGAAGTGTGGACTAGAAACACATCAAAGTCAAAAACTCTTGATTGAAAATAAATTTAAAATAAAAGATCCAATTCCATATAATATTCTTCTAGCAAAAATAGGTAAGTCCACATAAGTATCATAAGTTAAAAGAAAATAAACAAAGGTAAGTCCACATTTTACAAATTCATTATGGATGTATTATGATTTTAGAAAGCAATGTTTCAAAATAAAGGTAAATTTTCTATATAAGAATTACAAGATAAAGCCAAAAATAAAGAAAAAACAAAGGCAACCCCATTTTTAACAAACTTCTTGTTATGGATGTACTGTATTTTTTATCATATTTTTATGAATAGTTAATAGTTCTACATTGATTATGGAACAAGTATATTCTATAAGTTTTTAAATTATATTGAAGGTTTACATGCAATAAAATAAAATATGAAAAAAATAAAATAATATTGTATTAATTTATAATCATAAACATTATGATTTATGTTCTTTTGTTTAATAAATTTGATTTTTTTCTTTAACTCCTATGAATGGTTAATAGTGATCCAATGTTTATCTTGAATAATTTATGTAAAATAACTATGGTTGAAATTAATATAAAGGAAGATATACTTCAATGTAGACCCACTATTTGGGTAATTATACATGGATGATATTGCAATCACTCATGATTAACATCCAAGAGAAGTATTGGAGTAAGATGTAGGATCAAGCATGAATATAAAAATATAAACTAAAATATTTACTTATTCTTAAAAGCACAATTTAGATACCCAGGTGTTGTAGGTGAGTTGGAGAGGAGAGGGCAATCCTCCAAGGGAGGTCCCAGGTTCGAATCTCCACCCTACCAAAAAGCTGAATTGGGTACCCAAAATTCAATTGATAATGTTGGTGCGAGCAGGGCTGGGTGTGACCTTCGGGTGACTTTGACGGTGTAGAACCCCCTGTTCGTGGTCTCTTAGACCAAGGCGGCCCCGCAAGGGTTTTTTCTCTTGAAAAAAAAAACACAATTTAGATAAAGAAATAGACTTCATATTCAATTTTTTTCTTTATTTTTAAAGTATTCTTAAGTTTCCTTTTTTATTTTTAATGGGGTAACAACAAAATTTATAAACAAATTATATTTGATCATGTCTATTGATTTTGTACACACTACTTACATCTAACCACATAACTTGCATATATCACATCCATTGAATTTACCCATGACTTGCACCTAGCAACATCTATTAGAGTACATTGCACCTAATCTTGGATCTATGATAACTTATACAATTTTTATTTAAAACTTTAACAATTATATGTTATGTACACATATAAGTAATAATTTATCCTATATTCTACTCAATTTTTATGTAGTTTTATACATATTGGCTACCAATATTTGAATATGGGTATTTGCAAAGGAAGCCCATTTTTCTAACCACTTATGATCAGTTTATTTGATTAAATTTTAAGATTAATATTGGATAAATATTGTATAAAATGTGAAAGTGAGTTTGGTTGTATAATATGATTATAGTTGATTCTATGTCTATAACTATTCAACCCAAGGTTCATTCATTGTCATAAGATCAACCCTTATATCCAAGTATCCTTAATACTTCTACAAAGTGCTTGTTTTGGACTTTATACTTGTATTACAAATGTGATGTAGATCTTATTCCCCACAACTTTTTCAAAATCCATTGGGCTAAATTTTAAGGTTATAATGGGACAGATTTTGTAGAGAACATGAGGACGGGATTGAATTTATAATATGGTGTAAACTCAACCTTATATCTATGTACACTAACTTATGTTCATATATTTTTATTAATTCACCACTTTAGGTATCCTCATGGCCCTAAACATACCCTTTGATGCCATTTGAACCTTGGATTATCATATGAAAATCCATGCTTCCCATCTCTTGTTCTAAACCCATTGGAATAAAATATTACTTAGTTACTATTTAATAGGAACTGTGTACAACATGATGGTAGATTTAGATGTATAATATGGGTATAGTCAACCTAGATGTATGGTCACTCAACATTAGGTCCATGAAATATCATAATCTTAAGCATTGTATCTAAGTATTCTAATGACTCGAGAAGGTGCTTAGTCATAGAATTTGAATACTATTTTATGATGTGAAACTCAATAACTTGTTAAACTATATGTAATTTAATATTATTAGGCCAAGGCCAAAAATGTGGAAGAGTGCTTATGAGAACTATTAATATAACCTATAGGTATCTTTATGTAAGACTAAGGGTATCCTTCACATTTCACCCATAGTGATATTGTTTAATTCACCTTTATGGATAACCTTGATTAAAAGGTTTAATTTATTATTGTAATTTAACCTCAAATTCATGTTATGGAAGCTTGAGGTTATCTATTATTTAAGGTTTTGGTATCATTGATTTAGTATATCAATAAGTAAAATATTATGGAGTGTTTATGGGTATCCACCCTTTAATCCTCTTGTATCATTTATCCTCTTTATCTCTCTCATTTATTTCTATCTTTAAATCACTCTTGCATCTTTTCTATACGTGAACATAGTGAATGTATGTTTCAAAAAAAAATTGGAAGGTATTATGAATCAACACATAGTATTAGAGCAAGACCATAACTACATCACTCAGCTATAGAAACGTGCTTCATCTCTTGGCAATTGAATATGCTTCTTTAAATATTTTTGAGGAAAACCTTCACTTGTAAACTTCAAATTCAAATTGACAATGGTGTCATTTTATTCCCTACCAAAATAGTACCCTATATCTTCCAAAATTACATTATATAGTTAGTGACTACCATATATATAATAATTGAGTATTGTGATAGTCATTTATAGTGGTAGTGCAATAATTATGGAATGTGTTGATCTACATCAAGTATATATATCAATTCCTTGTATCATTTTCCTATTTTTATCACATATTTTTTCCTTTTCAATTTATGCCCTGACTTTGCATTTGTCTAAGAGGGTGGTGTAGTGGTAGGAGAGTTTTTTTTTTGGCTCACATTTGAAGTTCAAATTCTAGGATTGCTAGTAATTGAAGAATTCTTTTCTTGAGTATTTTGGCCATGGGTAGCATTGGTATAAGCATACACACACCCTTGAAATTTTAATAGAATAATTTCTTATAATTTTAAGTTTATATATTGCTATGGTATAGTAATTTGAGTATTTCCATATCCAAAGGATGTCCTCAAATCCTAACAATAATGATTTCTATACTAAGGTTCTCAAATTGAAAAGGCTCTATTTACTATTGTTCTTTCCTATTCATCTCATTAATATCCAATGGTATAATGGTTAGTTTGATTATTTGTGGTTGTGTGGTTAGTGGCTCAATTTCATTTTTTTGGGGGGGGAACTATCTACTTGATTAGATGTATATTAAAGTGTAGTTCAAGTTTCCTTCCTTCCTAACTCCAATAGCGATTCTATCACAATAGTTGTCAATATGGATTATGTATCTTAGTTACCAAGGTCAACACTTGGAACTAACCTCTCTTTTAAGGTATGCAAACAAGTCTTCATATTCTTCATGAGGTTCTTCCTTTGGTAGTTTTAAAAGGCATACACAAAACAATGGTTTACTTACTTACTATTGGGACAAGGCAATAGGTTCAAGCCTTATTGTCTTCAAACCCATTATATGTAATGTTATTTATGTGTGTGTATGTGTGAGTGAGTTGCATACTTCAATTACAATATTCAAATTACCAATCCATGATTCACCAATTAACAAAGGTAGTATCTATTTTGAATCAGACAATTGTTAGTAAGAGATTGTTGCAAGAAACAAAAACTGATGAGATTCAGTCAAAAAAATAGCAAAAAAAATATGCAATCAAGGGTATATGGTTTGCAAATCATCCAGAGGAGCATCTGGAGGCCTTCTGACTTTGTGGGATCCCTGGATAGTAGAAGGCACCATTATTCAAAAATATGACAGGGTTCTTAGTGTTTTATTTAAGGAAATAAACATCAATAGGTCATGGATCCTTTCAAATATTTATACCCCGACTTCAATTCAAGGGAGAGCTCTACTGTGGGAGTACTTAGGAAATATGAGTGAAATATTCCATAATGTCCCCTGGATTCTGGCTGGGGATTTTAACACTCCTCTTTACCCTTCAAACAAAATGGGTGGAAATGGACCACCTATCAGGAGCATGGATGAGTTCAATGACTTTGTGAACTCCAACATGTTGATGGATGTAAAACTTAGAGGAGAAAATTATACCTAGAGCAATTGACGAATAGGGTGTCATCTCATTCAAGAAAGGCTTGATAGGTTTTTTCTATCAAAGGAGGCTACAACTTTGTTCGGTGATTCTACCCTGCAATCCCTTCCTAAAATTACCTCTGATCATAATCCCATTTTGTTGGAGATCCCTAACTCTCTGTCCTTCAAGAAACCTTTTATATTTCAATCTATGTGGATCAAACATTCCATTTTCAGAGATAACTTAAGTCAGTGGTGGCAGCAGCCTGTCAGGGGTAGTGCAACTTTTAAACTTACTGGAAAATTAAAGTTTGTTAAGGAAAAGCTTCGAAATTGGAACAAAGAGGTCTTTGGGAACCTCTTTGAAAATAAAAAATAGGTTGTTGAAATTTTGAAGATAATTGATCAAAGGATCCAACATGGTGATGCTGATGAAACTACTAGGCAGGAGGAACGAACAAAACTAGTAGAGTTTCATAACATTTTGGCCTGTGAGGAAATCTATTGGAGGAAAAAATCATGGGCTCTTTGGTTGAAATATGGAGATTCAAATTCCAAGTTTTTTCAAGTCACCACAATTAAAAACAAAAGCAATAACAAGATAAAAATTTTAAAAAACGCAGATGGTTCTATTACTCAAGACTTAACAGAAATCAGAAAGGAGACAGTAACTTATTTCAATTATATCCTTGGTCAGGAATCGCAGTGCAATGAAGAGGCCAAAGATATTCTCTTGCAATACATTCCTAGTATAATAAATGAGGATATAAACCTTAAGATTCTAGCTCCCTTTTTTGATGAGGAAATTAAGGAAGCCTTGTTTAGCATGGAGCCAGACAAAGCCCCGAGACCCGACGGCTTTCCCCCTCATTTCTATCAAGCTTTTTGGGACATCGTAAGTGAGGATGTAATTTTTGCTTTCATAGAATTCCAAGCAAGAAATCATATCCCAAAATGTATCAACTCTACTTTTATTTCTCTAATTCCTAAGAAGCAAACCCCTGAATCTATGGCTGACTTCAAGCCAATCAGTCTGTGCAATTTTTCTTACAAGATCCTAACTAAATCCATTGCAAATAGAATGAGATATATTCTGCCCTGCATCATAGATCCATGCTAGGGAAGCTCTATCTAGGGTAGGTCAATCTTGGATGGAGTTATCACAGTTCATGAAGCTCTGCACTCTACTCATAAGACTAACAGGTCTATTTTTGCCCTCAAGCTTGATATGAACAAAGCATTTGACAGGCTAAATTGGGACTTTCTGATTGTTGTCCTCCTTAAGTTTGGTTTTCACCACCAATGGGTTAATTTGATCAAATAATGTATTTCTAAAGCATGGTTCTCTATTCTAGTTAATGGAACAACTGCTGGTTACTTTCAAATTCATAGAGTAATTTGATAGGGGACCCTATCAGCCCCATGTTATTCATCATTGTGGCAGAAGCTTTAGGCATAACCATAAAAAATGCTTGCAGTTCAAGGCTAATATCAAAAATCAAGGCAAAATCTCTCACTAGGGTTGTTTCTCACCAAAAATTCATTGATGATACCCTTATATTGACTAAGGCATCAGTGGTTGAGGCTAAAATAATTAAATACATCCTGCAACTCTACAAGGACGCTGCTGGTTAGAAAGTTAATTTCAGTAAAAGCAAGTTATATTTCTTGAACACCCCCATTCAGAGGTAAGGAAGGATTGTAGAAATTTTAGGGTGTGATACAGCAAACCTCCCCACTTCGTATCTTGGTCTCCCTCTTTTCATTGGTTCTTCGAGAGAGTCAATGTGGGATAGGGTTATTGAAAGAATTCAAAAAAACTTGTTGGATGGAAAGGTCATCTTCTATCTCAAGCAAGAAATTTGACCCTCACTAAGGCCTCTCTTCAAAGCATTCCAGTCTATTTCCTCTTTGTTTTCAAAGCCCTTGTGAAGGTTTTCTAGAAATTTGAGAAACTCCAAAAAGAATTTTTATGGACTGGATCAGAGGATTAAAAAAGGATACACCTTGTAGGATGGACCAAAGTGTGCAGACCCAGGGAAAATGGGGGCTTAGGTCTGAGGAGAATTGCTCATATAAATTTAGCTTTACTAGCTAACCAGGCATGGCATCTCATTTCTGGTGAAGAAAATGAATGGACAACTATCGTCAAATGAAAGTATCTTCAAAATATGGAATTTCTAAGTGACTCAGTTCTAATCAGAGGTTCTGCTTTTTGGAAAGCAATTCTTAATTGTAAGGAAATCATCAAAAAATATTTAAGATGGGTTTTAGGCAGGTGAGAGGATAAATTACTGGAATGACAAGTGGGCTAAGGATGAACCACTGATGCAATATCCTAACTTAGCCCGAATTAGAGATATCATAGAACTCATTGGCAAAAAAGTCTCTGATTATATGATTTAGGATAGAGGTAGAATGAAGTGGAAACAAATAAGAATTTAGGGATTTCAAGCCGAATCAAATGATCTTTGTAACATTCTCGGGCAACAGTTTATCTTCATGAGATCCAAGGAAGATCAAGTGACCTGGGCTCCTATGGAAAATGGGAAGTTCACTGTTAAATCAGCTTACAAGCTTCTACTTGATGACAAGGATTTTATCCTCCAAAAGGACTTAGTTTGGATAAAAAATTTAATTCTAAAAATTATAGTCTTTTCATGGTTGGTTATCCAAGGAAGAATTCTAACCATTGACAATATGATGCATAAAGGTATTTGTATCACTAATCATTTTTATATGTGCAGGGCTAATTGGGAGACCATTTATCACATTTTCCTTGAGTGCCCTTTTTCCTTGACTGTCCTAAGTGGGGTTTTTCAGGCCTTCAATATTTCATCGGTTAAACTAGCCACCGTACTTAATTTGTTCATCCAGTGGCCTTGCCCATTTTCAAGTCAAATACTTAGATACATGTGGAAAATTTTTTGCAATCACTATCTTTGGCAAGTGTGGTTAGAAAGGAACCATAGAGTCTTTAATGAGTCTATCCATGATCATAAAACTATCATTGCTAGGATCCTATCCTTTGCCAATGAGAATGTGAACCTTATCCCTTTTGATAGTTGTAAACCTCATCTGCAAGAGACCACGATTGCTCAATATTTAAGCTTAACCTTGTTATATGAGTCTGTGCCTAGGGTAGTCAACCCCAGAGCCAATGTTAAGTGGTCTCCACCTCCTACGGGTTGGTTTAAGCTTAATTTTTATGGAGCATCTAAGGACAATCCTGGAAGAGCAGGCGCTAGTGGCATTGTGCGAGATCATAATGGAAATATGATGCTTACATTTTCTGAATATTTGGGAACAAGGACGAACAATGAAGCTGAAGCTAGAGCTATGTGGAGAGGCCTTCAAATGAATCAAGACTTAGAAGGCAATTTGATCGTAGAAGGAGACTCTATGCATGTTATAAATCTCCTCAATAATTGGAAAACACCTCCTTGGAGGATTAAAACAATTGTTGAAGAGGCTAGGATCCTTTTCCAAGGAAGATAGGACAAAAAATCCCAACATGTCTTTCGGGAAGCTAACAAAATTGCTGATAAGCTAGCCAATTTGGGTGTCTATGGTGACAAACTTTTCAAATGGAAACACGATTTCCCGAGTGAAGTAGAGGAGCTTATTCAACAAGAATGCCAAGAATGATAGTCAAATTTACCAACATGGAAGGCACTGTAAGTTCAAAGGTTAGGAGTATTCCCGTCTCTTTTTTGAATTGGACTCACAATAAAAATTATCCGAGTTGTCAGTCTTCGTGGATGTTGCTTGGAAATACCACAAAGACTAATGGGGATAGTCACATGTCAGATAACATGGCTCCTAGTTGTCTTAGTAATTTGAGGTTGGTTGATAATCACAGGGAAGGAAATAAATGGCAATATAAGACTTCAAATCAAAGCCACGTGGGCCACCAAATAGCCACCGCCATAAATCTAGCCAGTAGGTTCACTTCTCCAAGTCTGATTGGCCAAGATATGTGGTACCAAAGCATGTCATATATGGAAGAAAGCAATTACCAAATAATTATTAAGAGTAATTGTCAATATAAAGCTTGTGGGAATTTTTTTCAGTACTCTGCTATGTGTGTCTGCAACTTCTCCATTGTCTCAAGGAAGGGATCTGTGTCTGTTTCTTTTTTGTAATGATGATGAATGTGTGTTTTCTCGGGGTATACCCAAAATTTTGTATGGGAAGTTTTTTTTTGATAACATACTATGTGCCTTACCGGATGTAATGGCTTTGGCGGCATGTAGATTTTACATATATAGGATCTTTAGTAAGGATATGTTCATCAACAGCCCTATGCTGATTTTTATAAAAGGTTTTGGGTCAACCTGTAAAACCCGGTATTAATGCTATAGTATCTAATCTACCAAAAAAAAAGGTTATTTTTGATCAATTGGTATAATCTCCCAACCTCATACAACAACCCTTAAAGGAGGTATTGTGTTATGTCAACATAATATTCATTTATTGTGCCCCTCATGACCTCCATTACCTCTAGCCATTTTAGGAGTCTTCTCCCTATGAAATCATTAAGTAAGAAAAGGCTCTCATATATTCTTATGACACTATCAAGAAATATCATGAAAAAAACTAAATCTAATGATGATACACCTTCCTCTTTCCAATAATCTAATAGAAACCTCCATCCTAATAGTTGGATTCTTAACTTTAATGGAGCATAAAATGATTTTAGGGTAGGATTTGGTATCTTTCTCAAGTATGTTATAGTCCTAGTTGTTCCTATGGTCTTCTACTTGAAATTTTTTAGCATTACTAATGATGTTGAAGAATATGAGGCTCTAATTTTAGGTCTCATAACTTTCCAATATATTAATATTAAACACATCAAAGTGTTGGATGATTCTCAAATTATGGTTCAACAAATCGTTAGTGAGTATGTTGTCAAATATCCCCATGTAAGTCCTTACCACTAAGTGGCTGCCAACTTGATCAATAATTTTGAGTCCTTTACCATTAGAAATTTTCCTAGGGAGAAGAATGATGAGGTTGGCTCCCTAGTTGCTTCAACTAGTAAAATTTTACCACATGAAAACATTTCAAAAACTATTTTAATGGTAAAATTTCATGTTGAACCTATAATTTTACCACTAATGGCCTAATGGACGTGCATACGATCAAGGCCAATGCTACTGATTACCAAATTCCTCTTGATGATCCTTGGTATAGAAGTATTTTATACTTCCTTGATTATCAATCCTACCATCCTATAGCTAATGTTGAGTAGTTAGCTCATGTTCGTACAAGATAACTTAAGTAAGTTATCCTTGCTAGTGTCTTGTACTACCATAATAATGATGGTGTTCTCTTACAATACCTTATATAAATCAAAGTACCCAAAGCTCTTTTTGATGTGCATAGTGGAAACTATGGATGACACTATAGTGGTCATTCAACAGCTCGTAGACTATTTAAAATGGGTTACTTTTGGACAACAATGGAAATTTATACTAATATCTATGTTAAATTGTTTGATAAGTACCAGTTTCACAAAGATGAAATTCATACCCCTGTGCAGGTTCTTCATCCATCAATTTTTTTTGGTCTTTCTCTACTTTAAGTCTTGATCTTGCCGAACCTATCTCTTATGTATCCTCAAATGGGCTTATTATGGTTCCAACATGTTACCAAATAAGATTCCATTATCATCTATGGATTTACCTATCTCTTTTGTATCCTCAAGTTACCAAATAATTTAATATTATGGTTCCAACATGTTAGGTATCATAGCCATAGAATATTTTATAAAATAGGTAGAAGTTATAGCACTAACATGTTGGAAGTATTACATTATTTGGTAACTTGCAAGAATATTGCAAGTACCATGGAAATAGTTTATTTTAGAGTATAGTAAATATTTGAGTATATAGTAGGTGTCATGTAAGAAAGTGTGGAGTTAAGTGAGATGTCATGTAAGTATGGAGTTATGTAAGAGTTAATAATTTTTTATGTACAATCATCAAAGTCTTTGTCATTATGTGGATATGTAGAGTCAATAATAGATTTATTATTATATGGTATTTCTTCCATGAGAAATATGAAGTGTTATATCTCTCATGTGTGTAAGGAGATGGAAATTTTGTGTAAGTATAAAGGTTAAGAGTTTTGTATATGTCAAGATTCGCATATCCAATGTGTATATATTTAAGATAACATTGTAATGGAGGATCAAAGAAGCTTTGCAATACATTGTATTTATATTACTTAAGGAGATACTTATTTTAGTAATATTCAGTGAGCTTTGTTATTATCATTGATTGAATGTATGTTAATATTATGATAATTTTAATTTAAAATTGTGATAAATTTCTAAATTGCTAATAGTGGTATCAGAGCCATGTTACTCTAATTTAAGTTGATGTTGTGAGAATCAAACATGATTAGCAAATTAACATTGAAATTAGGTTCATGGTGTGATAGATTCCAAGAAGTTGGAGAGCCAGTACTAGATCAGTGAAGGAGACAAAGACGAAGAATATTGAGCATGAACGAGTTTGGTTGGAGCATAGACAAATATTGAATAAAGGAAGGCTGAAAAGTTATAATGTACAAAGGAATGAGAAAACCACCATATTACTAGAGAAGATATAATATTAGAAGCATGATGTATTGATGTTAGAGGAAGTAATACTCCAGGTCAAGACGTGGCAATAAGTCAAGCTTACATAGAATGTAGGAGATTAATGTGTTAAAAGGTATTTTTTTAGCATCAAAGTTAATTATATTCATAATATTGAAAGGATAAAGGAAGTATTTATGCATTAAGGTTGAGAACATTTAAAAGGAGTAAGAGATTATTTAAATATTTGAAAGGAGAATTTAAAAGAGAGTAGAACAAAGAGGAAGTTAATTACTATGAGTAGTATTATAATTGCTCAGAGTTATAAGGATAAATTACTATAGTGAAGAAAATAAATATTTGAAGAAAAAATATTTTAAGAAGGGAAAATTTTGAATAAAGAAAATTATTAATGTATTTGAAGGAAAAATATATTATTTAATATATTTTAAATTATTGAAGGAAGAACAAAAAATTTGAATTTTTTTTTTTTTTTATTTGTGGAAAACATCCCAAAAGGGATGCCACTTTCGGGTAAGACCCAAGGAGGTAGGGGTATCAAATTTGAATTAATTTCAAGAATTATTTGAGTGAAGAATAAATATATTAATTTTGGAGCTAAAATAATTTCAACAACAAAGGAAATTATTAAATTTGAAGACCAAGTGAATATTGTAGAAGAAAGAAGATTTTAAATTTTGGAGTAATAAGGAACTACAAAGGACATTAATTACACTGAACATTAATTTATTGAAGTTGAAAGAAGATTTTAAAGAATGAAGAAAATATTGCTATTATTTAAAGAGTTATTATTGAGTTAAAGCAAATGTATAATTAAGAAAATTGAAGATAGAATAGTTAAATATTATTTATCATAAGAAAAATAGATAAAGAAAGAATTTGAAGAAAGAAAACTAAGTTAGAAAATATTTTATTGAAGGAACGGGTTAGTGAAGACTGACATTAGAGATAAGAGCATTCAAAGGTTTAAATCAAAATGGAATCTGAGATAACATATATAAATAATAAAGAAGCTAGATGATACCTTAACACAATAAAAGAATCTAGAGGGTTGAAAAATAAATCAAGCAAAAGAAAATATCAAACAATGATTTCATTCCAATAAAAATATGATAGGGAAGCATTTGCCAATAGGATAAATGAACAAAAATGGTTGGGGAAACCATTCAAGCAACCATCCAAATGGTAAGAAAAGAAGGAAAAAAGAAGCAAATAGGACACAATAGTAGACAAAGAGGGAAGGAAACTAGAAGACTAATTGTCCCAAGTAGTTATGTAACTATTTATAAAATTATAAAGTAGAGAGTTTATCTCCAATAATATAGGGGAAGAGAGCGGATAAGTGAAGAAAGAGAACGACCAAAGGAAATGTCAAGTTGGAGGAATAATTCTAACTATGATTGTATATGCTAAGTGGTAATAAATAAAATTATGTTATTTTAATATGAGACCCCATTGATAAATGTTTGAAGTATATCTATGCAATTGTTTGTTGTGGATTTTCCATTTGTATTTGTGTATATTATGTTTATGTAGGGAACTATGAAATTGGACCAATGGTTCAAGCTAGCATGCCAAACCATGATGCAAGAGATCATACAATCCAATTGTTTTTTGAAGAAGAGAACCTAATAGAATTTTGAGTGAAGGGAAATTCAATGATCTTTCCATTCGGGTTTTGAGTGAGCAAAATATTGTAGGCACGAGGAAAATAGAACATAATGAAACATGAAATTTATATTTCATTCATATAAGGGAAGAGTAAATTTATCTTCATGCAAGAGAGAACCCATGTGATAATTCTTGAGGAAACCTAGAAAAGCAAATAAAATATATTTGAGTGATGCAAGTGGAAGAATCTGGTTGACACACCAACATCATCTCAAAATAGAGGACATAGTCATTGAATGGTGGGAAAATCCTATGTTTATATTTTTATTTATTTTTGTTTTACTATCATAAAGGAAGTATGTACTGATAAGAGGAAGCTATTGTACGAGGGGAAGCATTGTGTGGGTGAAAGCTCTATATAAGAGGAAGTGTCATACAAGCAAATTTATGTACATTGAATGGTGTAAAGATAATACATTTAATAGTTGTAAGACTATAAAATTAAGAGGAAATCATACAACTAGATTGCTAATACAATTGAACAGTGGCATAGACGGTACATTTGATGATGCATTTTGAACATTTTAACGAAGATAAAATTTACCCTATGATAAGATGGTTGTACAAAGCATTGCATCATACAATTGTATGGTAGAGAATATTGTACAAGGAATAAATAGGGTCGTACGATAAGATCCTAAGCATCGTACGAAGGGGAAAATGACATCATACAATAGAGAATATTTTCTTCATACAACTAGGAAAGTCAATATAATACAAGAGAGAAATTTCTAGTTGCATATTGCTACTACATCATTCTAGCATTAGAGCCAAAATATCTCTGAGGATTGATATGGGCCAAAGGAGATATGACACTATGGTAAATAAGAATACCATAAGGCCCTTGAGTAACAAATATAGTTGAAATTCTAAGAGCAATTACTACTTGACTTGACACAATTGAAACTACCCAAAGGATGGGCATTATAATAGAAGATGTGAGTGAAAACGAAGAATAAGTTGGTCAACAAGGTCATAATAAGGAGTGAGAGGAAGAACCGAAAGAAATATTAAACCAATAAATTTCTAACATGGATAAGAATCCAAAGTTAGAAATCCCATTAGATGATAAAATTTTAAACCCTCTAGGAGTCATTGCTTGGATCGTGGACAAGGAGAAATGTTTTGATTTTATATTAATAGAAGAGCTCAAAAAGGTGAAGTTCGCTTGTATGAAACTGAAGGGACATGCATCCTTGTGGTGGGGCCATGTTCAAATAGAAATACAAATAAAGGAAAATAAAAATATTAGGACATGGGAAAAAATGCTCCCCTAATTGAAGATCAAACTCCTCTCATCGGATTACCAAATAGGCTTGTTCAAAAGACTTCAAAGCCTCGGGAAAAAGGAGCTAGGAGTGAAGGAGTATATGAAAGAGTTCTACAAGTTGACCATAAGGGTAGATAATGTTGAAGATGATGACAATAAGGTGGATAGATGCATAAACTAATTAAGGTTATCCAAACAAGATTAAATTGGTTTGTTTTGAATCAAAACCATTGAAGAGGTATATTAGTATACGCTCAAGGTAGAGAAAATTTTATTGTGTAGGTAATAAATAATGTGAGAGGAAGAGGATGATCCTCTCATATAATATGATAATCAAGTGATGGTATAGGGTAGAATTTGTAATAAGGAGAATTTAGTACTTCTCAAGGTGATTTCAACCAATGTACCTAAGAAAGGGGTGAATTGTCAAGAGGAAAAAGTGGATTTGGTAGAGGTAGAGGTTGTGGTTTTGTTGGCAACTACAATAGATTCTTGGAAGAATAACATGGGGTATTTGAGCATTCTCAAGCATAATAGATTAGTGGGTATGGAAGAGAAGATCATAACCAGATTTTACAAGTAGATGAAGACAATGATGCTACACCAAAGCACATGGAAGAAACCTAACAAGGAGCATCCCTTATGATAGAAAGGATATTGTTAAAACCTAAAAAGGAGGTGCATGAACTTGAGAAAAGGATGATCTTATTTAGAATGATTTGCAAATTAGGAGGGAAATGTTGCAAGGTGATTATAGATAGCAAAAGCACATAGAACTTGGTGTCAACTAAGATGGTGGAGAAACTTGGGTTGAAGAAGATTGAACACCCCAATTTGTATAAGGTCTCTTTGTTGCAAAAGGGATACCAAATTTTAGTCATTGAATAGTGTAAGTTAAAATTCTGAATTGGATCTTACAAGGATGAGGTCTTATGTGGTATTATGCCTATGGATTCTTGTCATGTATTAATGGGAATACTATGGAAATTTGATAGAATAGAAGTACATTATGGTAGGGATAACACCTACACTATTGATAATGATAGAAAATGGTACACCTTAAGTCCATTAAAGAAAAAAGGAAAAAGGTGGAAAACAGTCCTATAGTGTGCCCAAATACAAATAAATAATCCCTGAAGGATTATGAGACCAAGTTGAAGGAATAAAAGGTAATATTGAAATAAGTTGTGAAGCACGTAGAAGAAAATACAAAAACAAGTAAATGAATAAGTAGAGAGAGGAGACAGTTGGTCTAGATCACTAGTACTAATGATGAGGGTGGTGATGGTGCGGCAATGGCTATTGTTGATAAGGATAAAGAGAAAGATAAAAATAAAGAGATGTGAGAGGAAGATGAATGTCATGATGTGTGTTGGCCATGACAAAGGCTATGTTGTCAAATTTGATAGTGACAATGATATTTTAGAGTTTGGTGAAGGATATTATGATAATGATGGTAGAGATTAAAATGATGATGAATATTTTGGGTGCTTTGAAAATTACACCATAGGCATTGACTCCAAATTAATGAGAATAATGGGGTAAAATGGTGAAGGATTGGGAAGATATGGTAAATTGTGAAAATATTCATAATGTTAAAGATAAGGCCAAAGAATAAAGTCCTCAAGTATGTGGATCCAAAAGGAAGCAACATGACTAAATTTGTGAGAGGAGAGAGTAGTACAGGAAATGAATGTTAGAGAATGGTATTCAATATCGAATATTGGAATATGAGACAACTAGGTGTTGGAACCTACATAATTGTGGGAGTTTTGAATCATGTAATCACTCCACATGTGAGTTTGGCACCAAGAGAAAATCACCAACAAAGTGTATGTTGATTATTATTGTATGGATGTGCTATAATGGGATAAGGTGAGACGAATGTTGAATGCATTCTATAAGAAGATATTTGATTCTCAGAGGAAGGCCAAGAGAAGAAAAAAAATTAGCCTTGTGGAGATAACCAAGCTAAAATAGTAATAGCACAAAAGAGAAATTCATGTTCATGAGTTGGAGATCATCAAACATTTCCTCTTACTTGGTGAGTATGATGTGGAAGCATTTGCCAATGGGATCAATGGATAAAAATGGTTGGGGAAACCACTAGAGCAACCATCCAACTATTATGAAAATAAGGAAATAAAAGCAAAAGGAACACAACGATAGAAAAATAGAGAAGGAAACTAGAAGATTAACCATCCTAGGTAGTTAGGTAACTATTTTTAAAATTATAAAGCAAATAATTTATCTCTAGAAAGAGAGGGGAGGAGAGAGTGGATGAAGTTAAGAGATAGAATGGTTGAAGGAAAGGTCAAATTGGAGAGATTCTCCCAACTATAATTGTATATGCTACTCTGCAATAAATAAATTTATGCTATTTTAATCTATAAGACTCCATTGAAAAATATTTAAAGTCTATTTGTGAAATATATGTGCAGATTATGTTTATGCAGGGAAAGGTGAAATTGGACCAATGGTTCAAGACAGTGTGTCAAACTAGGGTGTAAGAGAACATATAACCTAGTTGTTGTTTTAATAAGATAACTGAATAGAATTCCAAGAAAATAGAAATTCAGTGCTCTTGCCACTAGGGTTTTGAATGAGAAGAAGATTGCAAGCACATGGAAAATAGAACATAACAAAACATGAAATTTAAATTTTGTTCATAGAAGGGAAGAGTAAATTTATGTTTGTGTAGAAGAGAACATGTGTGATAATTCTTGAGGAAACCTAAAAAAGCAAATAAAATCTATTTGGTTAATGCAAGTGGAAGGATCAGGTTGACACACTAGCATCATCTCAAAAATAGAGGTCATAGTCATTGAATGGTGGGAAAATCTTATGTTTATGTTTTGATTTCTTTTTGTTTAATAGTCATTGAGAAAGTATGTATTAATAAGGGAATTTACCATACAAGGGGAAGCATTATACAAGTGGGGAATGTCAAGTTATACAAGGGGAAGCATTATACAAGTTTTGTATGATGGGAGTGTCATAAAAGTAGACCAATGTACATTGAATGGTGTAAAGATCATACATTGAACAATTGGAATATTGTATAATTGAGAGGGAATTATACAATAAGATGGCTTGTATAATTTAACAATGAATGTAGCACATTCGAACAAAGAAAAATTTACCCCATGGTAAAATTGGTTGTACAAACCATTGCATAATATAATCATATGATAGAGGAGATTGTTCAAGGAATAACTAGGGTCGTATGATAATAACATGAGCATCGCACTAAGGGGGAATTAACATCATACAATAGAGAAGATTTGCATCATACAACTAGGAATTTTAATGTCATACAAGAGAGGAATTTCCAGTGCATGTTGTTATCACATCAAAATATCATCAAGACAACCAAAATGGTTAATAATAATGGTGAAAGAAGTGTAAAAACGAAATAAAAAGATCTTATTTTGGCATGGCACTAGTAAATTTCAGTAGAAGGAAATTGTGAAACTCTTAATAGAAGAAAATTTGGAACCAATTAAGGCTCATGTGAATGTATATTACAACCTCATTCAAGAAAATTATTTAGTATATGGAAAAAACTATTTAATAATAGACAAAAAATGTACAAAATATATATTTTTTGATACATAATGTGTTGGTTTGAAGTCTTCAAACAATAAACAAAAATATAAAAATAACCAATCACATGAAATAAAATAGATCTTCTACCAAATAATATAATATGATGGGGGGTTGGAAGTAATATATTATTTGGTAACTTGCAAGAATATTGCAAGTGTCATGTAAATAGTTTAGTTTAGAGTGTGAAAAATATTTGAGTATATAGTAGGTGTCATGTAAGTGTGGAGTTATGTAAGTGAGGAGTTATGTAAGTGAGGTGTCATGTAAGTATGGAGTTATGTAATATTTTATCATGTGCAATAATTAGAGAATTTGTTCTTATGTGGATATGTAGATGCAATGATAGATTTATTATTATGTGGTATTTATCTCATGAGAAATATAAAGTTTTATATCTCCTATATGTGTGAGGATATGAAAATTTTGTGTAAGTAGAAAGGTCAAGGGTTGTGAATGTGAAGAGTCTCATATCCATGTGTGTATATATTGAAGGTAAAGCAATGTAATCGATGTAGCAATAAAATATTAAAATATTCATCAATAATATTTTTCAATAAGTGTGATATTAAATGTATGCATTTGTGTGAATATTTTATATTTATCCTATGGAAAATATAGTTGAATTGCTAATATTTCCTACCTTGGAAACTAGTACTCAAACAACAATCAGTGACCTTTGGTTATGAATCCTAGTAAAGTATCTTGTCCTCCTTCATGAAAGGCAACGAATCAATGGTAAATGGCTTTAGTTTAACCTATAAGGATAAGAGAGAGAGAGATAGAGAGATAAATAATGTGCATGATGTGATAGAAATACAGGCAAATAGTATGGAAGCAGTATTAGCAATGGTAATCATCAATAAATGTATATGTAATTTTTTAGAGTTGAATTAATGGTAATAGAATGGTGAAAAAATGAGAGGATAAAAGGGGTTTTTATAGCAAATGAAAAAAAATAACTTTCCCTTTGAAGCTACCAACTACATTTCATCCTTTTTAGTGTCATAAATACACTAGCATAATGACTATCCATCAAAAACCATAAATTTGAACTAGATACCTTGATCATAAATTAAATTAGTGATTGTGGTACCATTGATTTTTAGGACATGTGCTTTTAGGGACATATAAAAACAAACCTTAATCCTTCCTCTACCCTTATTTTTGAGTTTTGTAAAATTTGGAAGATAAAAATATCATAAAATATGGTAGAAAATATCAAATGGATGAAGAAAGGGAACCAAAACCACCGGTCAACATGGCTCATTGTCATCATACCCAAGGACTAGCAATGTTAGTCCACCCTTATCCCATAAATAGGAGGATAAGACTCTCCACAACCTACAAAATTAGTTGTTAGTGCTCTTTTTATAAATACATATTGACCCTCCCTAAGGACCATAGGTAACACTGCAAGGGATAGCCTCTCATGAGTCATTAGGAAAAATAAGAAAGAAAAATAACAATAGAAAAATATATTTTAATATGCAATAGAAATAAAAATTCTATGCTATAGAACAAAAAATAAAATTTTGATATATTTTTAATCTACTATCTATGCAAAAATGCAAAAAAATGAAATAAATAGCAGAAAATATGCAAATATATAGCCAAAATTGTGAGAGTGCAAGGAAACATACCTGATACTTACTTTTACATGCCCTTAAAATTTTGCTTGAAATAATTTGATTTTGTACTTTCTCCATGTGTCTTGTAGTGGATTTATCTATAAAAATGACCAAAACATTAAAAATACTAGTTAGATACAAAATAAGACAAAATGAAGTGCACAAATGTATCCAAAGCATGGGAAAACCCTTAGAAGCATTATCTCTATGATATCCTTGCAAAAATTGACAAAATACTATGTAGAAAATATCCATACCATATATTTATGATGTGTAGCATTCGATGACATCCTTGATGAGCCACAAAATTGCTCATTTTTTGTACTTTATTTCCCATAATGTGTGGCATATATTCTTGTAGATATAAATATTTTATGGAAATTATATATAATTGACAGTTCATTTTGCATGTTCTCTAATATTTGTCTTTAAGTGTAATGTGTGTAGATTTAATGGAAAACTTGCATTTTGGCATGTTTTCATCGAGGTCCAACTTGAACCTGAAACTTATGAATTAATGAAGGAAACAAATTTATAGAATATTGGTAAAGAGGTATGAAGTCAAGCGCCCAAGTCCTTTGAAGTGCCTGACTTCTGTTCGGTACCTAACTATTAGGCGCCTGATTTCCTTTAGGTGCCTACTTCTCGTTGTACGGTGGAAGGCTCCTATTTCCCATTGTATGGAATAAGGCACCTACTTTTTGTTATGCGATGAGAGGCACCTACTTACAGTTGTACGACAGAAGGTGTATGCTTCCCATTATGCAACAGAAGGTGCCTGCTTTTTGACTTCTTCAACCGTGACACTTGATTTTCGTTAATGTCAAACTTTAGCATGGCTCTGTGGTCGGTAGAACAGAGTGAACACTTTGGCAACCAGTGTAAAGGGATTTCCAGTATCACAATTGAACATGGGATAATGTCAAAGGTAACTTACCACCTATTTTTTAGCTGAAACATGAATTAATTTTATAAGTCGGGTAAATCAAATATCAGCATATTCTAGAAATAGAATACGCTGAAAAATCATGATATTTTTCCTGACTCCTTTAAATGAGCAAACAGTTGTAACAGGTTTGGCCACATATCTTATAAATATGTAGGCCACCCTGAAGAAGACACCTCGGACTTTCTATGTAAATTTCTCTACTACAAACTATTAATAAAAATTTTGCATTTTCCTGTAAAAACATCTTCTAAGAGTCCGATGATCATTATACCACAGGAAAAACTTGCTAAAAGCGTGGGACCACTTACAATAGAGTTCTTCCCTATTTCCCTTGTTTTCTATAATTATTTTAATAGATTAATTTATTTCTAGTTATTTTCCCTATTTTTTGTAATTTCCAACAAGATATTTATTTAGATTTTGAATGTTTTCAGTCTTTTTTCTTAGACTTAGCATGAGATTATTGGTTTAAACATAAAATTTAACAAACACCAAACACCCCCCAAACCATAATCTAAGGGACTCATATCTGAAGGGGAAATTACAAGCATAAATTTTGCACGGTTGTTCATAATACTACGAGCTACCTCGAGTTAACAATTAAATGGAGGTAATTAATTCAACCATAGAAAAACTAACCAATGTTTTGCCCAACATTTTGGCGTTGTTGTCGGGGAGTAGCCATTGTAATTTTTTGCTTTGAAGAAAGCATAGTTATAGTAGTCTAGAGTGTTTTATTTAGAAATATTCATCTAAAACTTTGTATGAGTCCACCTAAGAACAAGGGACCAGACAATCATTTTATCAAAAACAAAGAAGTTTCTCAAAATCCTTTTGCTTCAGTAGAACCTCAACCTGAGACTGAACTCTCACCATATCAATATCTACATATGCATTGGCAAAAAAATCCACTATTTGCATAGAATCCCTTTGAAACAATCCAGTAGAATCCCAAAGCAGGATCAGAGATAAGTAGATTTCAATTTGAGGAGGATCTACTTAATGTTGAATGTTGGTAAGCAGTGTTAGATGGAACTATCTCAAACGCTGACTTATCCATCCTTATAAAGGATAAAAGAAATGAAATAGAAGCATTGATAGCTACTTTGAATGAAGAAGTGATAGAAACACCAGTAGTAGGCAGAATGGCAAAAAATCTAGAGGAAACATCCACTAGTTTTAGTTTTCCAATAGAAGAGGCAGGAGGAGATCACAAGATGAAACACATCGCTCCTGCCCATCTTCCAAATTTTAGAGGAATATCAACAGAAGACCCTGACCTGTTTCTGTTCAAATTTGATGTTTTATGTAGATCTGTGGATTACACAACAGATCCTTAGAAACTAAAATTATTTCCTTCCACCCTTGATGATTGAGCTTTGCACTATTTCATCATCTTGGGGGATAAATGGATAACTACCTAGGAATAATTGAAGAAACTTTTCCTGGGTCAGTATCAAGATTTTTGTAGAGTAATATATGCAAGAGAGGAAGTCCTATATATGACCCAAAATGAAGGGGAATCTATGGAAGAATATTGGGATAGGTTTAGCTTCAATTTGCAAAGATCACCCCATTCAAAACTAGGATATAGGTCCCTAAGAAGTATTTTTTTGAAAGGATTGATAAATGAATCCTTGGAAGCTTAAAACATGATATCTGGGGGAGACATTTACCAACACCAAATGGATGATATTTGGAAGTTGTATAGAAATTTCTCAAGAAGAAAGGGTAAATTAACCTCTAGAAATGTTAAGTAGTCAACCACTATCACTAAAACAAAAATAGACAACATGTTAGAAGACCTTAAGAGCGAGATGTTATCATATTTGGCTCTTCAAATGGATACTCTTCTGCTTTAGAGAAAGAAGTAGGATAATAAGGCAGTATTGTCCTACTTTTGTCCTAAATGTAGAGGCAAACACCCCAAAAATGAGTTCCCAAAAAATAAAGTTCATGTATTTGCTATTTGTAAGAAGGATCATAAAACGAAGTTATGTTTACAATTAATGAAATCTAAAGAGGAACCTAAAGTAGCAAAGGTATACTTCATGGGTAATAGGAGGAACTGGTAACAGTATCCTATGGGTAACAATATGCAATCAGGAATGTCATCCTATAGGGGCAAAAATTACCAGAATCAAGGTCAAGACCAGCTACCCAACATGGGTTGGTATGGTCAACAACCTTGGAATCCATTTCCCCAAGGAGCAAATCCTTACAACCCTTATCCTTGGAACCAATATCATTAACCTGGGTAGTAGTGGAGAAATCAGAATGCTTGGAATCAGTATCCACAGCATACTACCCCAGCTCCACTATAGCCAATTCTGCCAACTTTACCTTCTCCAAGGACTCCTTAGTTACTGACACAACCAACAGCAAACCCAAAAAACAAGCAACCGACCTATTATATGGAAAATGAGATGTACCCTATGTATAATATTAAGGTATATTGAGATCCTATCTAGTTAAGGTCAGGAAAGCAAGTAGGTATAGAAGTCACTCCTCTTGTAGAATACGAGGAACCAATAGAAATAGAGAAAGGGGAATCACCCCTTATAGAAAAGATAGAAGAAGAATCAACACCTGTACATAATAAATAGGAGGTTCCACCTTTTCCACAAGGGTTTTAGGAACCCAAGAAATCAATACAAATAGAGTTTGATATCCTCTCCAGTTTAAAGAACTTAACAGTCACAATTCCTCTCTTCCAGGCCATTAGAGACATACCTATCTATGGGAAGGCCATAAGAGAATTTTTCCTCAAGAAACCAGGGAGGAAACTAGCTAAATCAATAATTTTGGTAGGTCAGTTAGCTGACCTTATGTTAGAGAATACCTATATCCAGAAGTATTCAGATCCAGGAAGCCCTGTGTTGACTATAAAAATAGAGGGTTGTATTTTACCCAACACACTAGTAGATTTGGGGGCTGCCATAAATGTCATGCCCTAGGAAACTATGCAAAAACTGAAATTGACCAACCTAAAGCCCACTAAAACTATGCTGCAATTGGCATACAGGTCTACAGTACTTCTCGATGGAATACTAGAAGATATCATTGTTACAGTAGATGCATGGGAGTATCCAGCAGATGTTTTAGTGTTGCAATCTAAATATGGACTAGGTGGATACCCATTAATCTTAGGTATATCTTGGCTGGCAACATTTGATGCCTACATAAGCTATAGAGATTAGAAAATTATCATTGTAGATGGTCATAATATAAAGAAACTGATCATACATCCACCTGCATAGTTTGCAGATTTGTTGGAATAACTTGAGGATGAAAATCAAAATGTTGATGGTCTATCAATGATACAACCTGTGATAACACTTAAGGAGTTGGAAGATGAAAGTTATGAGGATAATATGATCTCCCAATTTTTTTAGGGAGAACCTTCTTGTCCTCCTCCTGAGTTACCATTGGTAGGAGGAATAGACCACCATATTCAGCAAATAAAAGTTGCACCTGGTAGAATGTTGAATGTGGATAACAAGTTGACAGCTGAACAACAAACCAAACTGAAACATACATTGGAAAAATATCAAGATACCTTTTCTTGGGAGTATTCTGGCATGAGAGTAATAGCTTTTGAGACCTGCACACATAGAATATATCTGGAAGATCAGGTAAGACCAATAAGACAACCACAGAGAAGAATGAACCCAGCCATAAAATAAATTATTAAAACAGAGTTACAAAAACTCCTCACAGTTGGATTCATCTACCCCATTTCATATAGTGAGTGGGTATCACCATTGGTGGTGGTACCCAAGAAGAATGGAAAATGGAGAATTTGTGTTGATTACAGAAGGACCACTTCCCCTTATCATTTATAGATCAGATCTTTAACACCTTAGCAAGAAATAAGTGCTTTTCTTTACTAGATGGATTCAATGGATACAATCAGATCCAAATAGGGTAGGAAGATCAAGATAAAACTACCTTCACTTGTCCATGGGGGATATTTTCTTATAGAGTTTTACCATTTGGTCTATACACTGCACCTACCACCTTTTAGAGGGCAGTTCTTAGAATTTGTTCAGATATGATTGGAGAGATTATGGTAGTATACATGGATGATTTCATTGTATATGGTGAGACTTTTGAAACTACCACAAAACATTTGTAAAAGACACTTAAACGTTATGAGGAAACTAACCTATCCTTAAGTAATGAGAAATGTTATATGTTGATGTAGGGAGGGATAGTTTTAGGACATCATCTTTCTATATAAGGGATCAAAGTAGATAGAAATAAAATTGAAGTCATCCAAACTCTGCCTACTCCCAAAAAACAAAAGGACATTCATAGTTTCCTAGGATCAACCGGTTATTATAGGAGGTTTATATCAAAATTTAGAAAAACTGCTAAACCTCTTACCACATTGTTTACAAAAGATGCAGAGTTTGTTTTGATTGAAGAATGCGAACAAGCATTCAACACCTTGAAGGAAAAACTTATTACTGCACCAGTGCTGAGAGGTCCAAATTGGACCATACCTTTTCACATATATGTTGATGCATCTAACAATGCAATAGGTTCAGTACTGGGACAAAAATATGGTGATGATTTTTATGCCATATATTATGTTAGTAAAAACCTTATAGGTGCTGAACTAAATTATACTATCACAAAGAAATAGTTTCTTGTAGTAATACATGCTCTTAACAAATATCATTATTATATTATAGATTATCAGGTATTTGTACACACTGACCACTCAACAATTAGATACTTGACAAAAAAACCTAGGATTAGTGGCAGAATTATCATATGGTTGTTGCTCTTGCAGGAATTTGATGTGACAATAGTAGACAAGCCAGGAAAGGACAATGTGGTAGCTAATTTCCTATCCATATTAACACCTCTAGACTATGCAGCTACAGAAGACCAATTTCCAAATGAGCATTTATTTTCTCTAAATTATTAGATACCTTGGTATGCAAATATGGCTAATTATTTAGCCACTGGTATATTATCCCCTGCATTTTTACCTTGTGAAAATAGACTTTAATTGAGAAAAGTGCAAATTTCTCATGAATTTATGGGTGTTTTTTCAAAACAAGACCTAATCAAATCATGAGAAGATGTGTTTCTGGAGAAGAAATAATTGAGATACTCTAGGCTTTCCATGATGAACCTTGTGGTGGCCATTTTGTAGGAAAAGGACTGCATATAAAGTATTGCAGGCTGGTTATTACTGGCCTTCACTATTCAAAGATGCAGCCAAGCATGTGAGTCAGTGTGATAAATGTTAGAGGATGGACAAACCTACTATCAAAGATGAGATGTCACTCCAACCACATGTTCACATTAAACCATTTGATAAATGGGGTATGGACTTTGTAGGACCTATTAATCCGTAGTTAGGAGGTAAGAGGTATATCCTAGTTTGTACTGACTATGTGATAAAATGGGTTTAAGTATAGGCTTTGCATGATTCAAAAGAGAATACTATAGTAGATTTATTGTATTTAATAATTTTTACAAGATTTGGGGTCCCAAGAGAGATTACAACAGATCAAGGACCTTAGTTTACTTCAAGGATCATCTAAGAACTCATGCAACAATACAAAATCAGGCATAACAAAACCACTCCCTACCATACACAAGCAAATGGACAATTTGAGGTGACTAATAGAGAATTGGAGAATATCCTGACAAAAATAGTGTAACAACATAGGAAGTACTAGGCTACTAGATTATCAGAAGTAGTGTGGGCCTATATGACGACCTAGAAGACTACTGCTGGTTTCACACCATTTCAAATAGTCTATGGGAAAACAGCCATGAAAAAACTTAGGACTGTTGTAGAATTGAATATCAACTTGGATGATTCACAAAAATATATAATTCAGTAGCTTAATAAGATAGATGAATACCGCCTTGAGGCTCTACAGAAAATGGAGATCATTCAGAAACAAATGGAATGACCACCACACCAGGTCAAAGTAGCTTAAATTGGGAGAATAGGTATTACTCTATGATTCCTGGTTCTAGGAAAGAAAGGGAAAGCTCATGCAATGTTGGATGGGGCCATACGAAGTAATTGAAATCATAAATAATGGAGCTATAAGAGTTAGAACAATATATGGCAGCAACATTACATTAACAGTCAATGGCCACCGCCTGCATCCATACTATGTGTCTGAAGCATACATGATTGAGTCTATATTAAGCATGGGGGAGACCCCAGTTGATTCTAATTTTATCTTGAGTCAATGTGATGTGGACCTAGTCCACACAGTCCCAAAGATAATTATTCTTTTAAAATTTTATTTTTTTTAGTTGTGTTTTTGTTTTGTAGGTACAATGCCCTTTGTGCAGTTGTTAGGCAGCCTGGAAAACCTAGGCCTAACAACTACAAGATCCATGAACCTACACTTTCCAATATTTCTAGGAGAATTTTCTTATAGTATGAGTAGTTATTCCCCATTCAAATAGGGGAATACTAAACTTGAACCTGCACAAGAGTGTTTAGATTGGTGTTTTTTGACAATAAAAAACTCAATTGTTGGTTTAGGGGAAGATGCTAATCCTATGCCTGTTTTTCAATCAGAAGCACAGAAATGCCTGATCAACCTGATAGCGCATATACAAGGACAAGTTAGAACCTTTTGAATAAAAGAAAAGCACTATGTTTTTGTATTCAATGGGGAGGCGTCTTCTTCCCGTTATTAGAAAAGGTGTCTGCTTCTCGTTGTATGGAGAAAGGTGTCTGCTTCCCGTTGTATGGTGGAAGGTATCTTCTTCTCGTTGTATGACGAAAGGTGCCTACTTTTCATTGTATGATGAAGGTGCCTACTTCCTATTGTACGCTTCATGGTTCTTGACTCCCAGTATGTTATGAAGATGGTGTCT
Source organism: Wollemia nobilis (assembly GCA_028583015.1). Taxonomy (NCBI): domain Eukaryota; kingdom Viridiplantae; phylum Streptophyta; class Pinopsida; order Araucariales; family Araucariaceae; genus Wollemia; species Wollemia nobilis. The sequence goes on along the minus strand of JAQPPZ010002381.1, from coordinate 4,102,259 downwards.
GCATCCCGTTTTGTGGCAACTGAATGCCTGACTCTCAATTTTTTAGGAGAATGACCGATTGCCAATTTTTGGTAAAATGACACCAAATCTTCTTAACATATATGTAAAAATAAATAAATAAATAAAATAAAATATGTTTGTATAAATTTTTTTTTATAAGTACGACACCCGATAGTTAGCAAAAATGTGTCTATTTCCCATGATAGATATAAGCATCTAATTGCTAAGGCACCTACTTCTCATGTTAAGTAGAGTGCCTGAATGCTAAGGCACCTGCTTACCATGTAAGAAAAGCACCTGATTCCTATGGTGTCTATTTCCAGTTTACAAGGCACCTGCGTGCAGTAATTCAAAAAGAATGTGTCTGATTTCCATACAAAAAAGACACCTGATTTCCATATATTACGGTTGTTTTCTACCTTGATATAATAACACGTCAGTCTTGGGATGTGGCCCAAGCCACATCAGCACCCCATACACATGTAAATTCAGCTCTACCGTAGACAAAATTAAAATTTGATGTCAACCAATTTATGAGAAGGGGACGTTTTTCGTCCTAAGGTGATACGTTTTTCTATTGTTTGTTTTTAATTTTTGTAGGATTTTCTTAAATAACCCATAGTGCAGCTACCAAGAGCCAATCACGTCAAAGAAAATTCATTGCATAGGAACCATGGCCATCGATGTCTATTGCAATTTGCTCCATCATCAAATGTCATCCAAAAGCAATACACCACGGACATATGTACATATGCATCCATGAAAAAAATTTAGGTGCATGTTTAAATTTTGTGTTTCTTGTCTAATTATTTTCATGAACATGTGTGTCTATGGAAATGTGTTAGCACAACCCCCTATTATTACCTTAACCACTTAAACAATTCTACTTGGCATGATGTTGCGTGGCACATCTCTGATTGGTCAACGGTTTATAGTTATCACCTTCGCACAATCAGGCATGTGCTCGAAGGAAATTTACTGTAGATAACCATAATCACTATTGATTATGGTAATTAACCATCTACGTGCATGGTAATTAATCACTATTGATTATTCATTTTAAAAGGCTATTTACCATCTACTGTGCAGCCAACTTTAGTAAGAAAAACATAGAGCAGTAAAGCATAGTGGTAATTCATAGGGGAGACAGTAATATTATTGAGTGAATTGTGAATTGGAGACAAAGCATGGGAGGAAAGTCAAAAAATCACAATATTAAGAAATGTTAGCCGATCGATTGCTCAAGAATTTTTGCAAATATTCAAACATAATTGGACATTGCAGAATAGATGGACTATTGTTGACTGGTTAGTCAGGTCCAAGATGCGACAGTAGCAAATGATTTTGCAACATCAATGAGTAATGGGATTGTACACATGTGGGGTTTGGCGATCCCAATCACTAAGGACTACATCGCTAGATTTATGGGCCTCCCTCTTATAGGGATCGCACGTACAAGGAGTAAAACCTTACCCTATGTACACAAAGATTTTTTGGATAACCAATTGAGTACCTTATGCGTGCTGGATTGTCAAAATGGCACATTCCTGAGCTTTGGAGGGCCATTTTTGAATAGATCACCCATTTCTTTACATGCTCTGGTAGGTACTCCCATCTGAATACCAGCCATTTATATTTCCTCAATCATATTCTGAATGGGGATAAAATCAACATCCCCCACTACCTTACATGTGCCTTGAAAGATGAGGCCAGGAAATACCAGGTAGGAACCACCTCTGCCCTAGCTCACCATGGCCTGATATTTGCTTTGGTGAGATATGCAAAGTCACATATAAATGTGACAACTGAGAAAGTTGTGGGTACTAGTGAAGCAGTAGGGGCATAAGTAGAGGAGGAGGTGCCCATTCAAAATGAACAGTCATCCCAAGAGGTGATAGAACAAGAAATGGCGATGCTTGCATCCTAGTCTATAGGAAATACAAGGGAAGCAGGATAGACCTCGTTCCCTGATTCCTCAATTTAGAGAGGAAGAAGGGTAGGCTTTGTCCCCTTTTGCACCATAATTTGAGGATGAGGCAGTGCAGGATTCCATGTCTATCTCCACCAAGATGTGAAGTAGAAGAATGAGGGCATTGAGGGTGGTTTCAAGCTCATATGACGAGGAGGGACCCATCAATGAGCTCAATAAGGAGGAGTATTTGGCCCACATTTTACAAGACATTTCTTATCGTCCAACTCCTCAACAGAGGTAGATGTACCACCAAAAGGCCAGGTGAAGGTTCTGCAGTAGCAGCTACAAGTTTTGAAAGAACACGCTTCCACATGGGAAGTTAAATTTAAAAGGAACAGGCTTTGTTTGAAGAGTTCATAAAGGAGGTCACCTTAAAAATACATAAATTATATCAAACAATTTGACAACTATAGAAACAATTATAGTTGTAGGGTGGACCAGGAGGAGTTGCACAACTGGCTAGAGTTGATGCAATAGTACAGATCTATGGGGCAACAAAAGTGCCCCCTGTTGATAAGTAAATAGAACAGGGATATTTTGTTGCAATGGTAGTAGAGCAGCCCTGCTCTACATCCCCCTCTTTAGGTCAGATAATTCAACAGGATGATGTTGAATATGTTGAATTTGAAGAACCTCAAAATGTAGAGCAGCCTACAAAGGGGGGAGAAGATGGAGAAAAATGATATGGAGGCCAAAGAGCCTCAAATTACAGGTAGAGAGGGAGAGGTAAAGCACTCTCCAATTAATACAAGGATCGATCAACCTCAAGAAGAAGTAGCAGTTACTAATGTGCAGCAAGTAGATGCAAAGGAAAAAGAAGCAGTCCCTAATGTGTAGCAAGTAGATGTGGAGGACTAGGAGGTTCAATATCTTACATCCCTTGTACACCAAGAAATAATAGTGGCATCAATACACCCTAGGGTATAAACTATCAAGCTGAGATCAAAATAAAAAGCCATAAGGCCATCTCAGTGATGATCCAAGACCAAAGCAAGAGTTACAGAGTTGAAGGCCTTGGGCATTGAATATGATAAGGAATCAGAGCTAAATTCTGATGAGGAATGGGAGGCAACAAAGAATCTATTTTTTGCCCAAAAATAGAAATTTTAGGAAGCTCAAGGAGGAAATTAAGACAGATAAGAATATTGTAAGAAGACCTCCAAGAAAGCCCTCAAGGAAGCAGAAAAAGAGGCCAGGAAATAATCTGGTAAACCTTAAAGGAAGATTCTAGTTACTCAACCTGAGCAGTTCTGGTATTTATATGGGTCATAGGATGGAAAACCTTTAAGTATGTAGGCATATTTCAAGTGGATGGTATTTCTAGGCCCTGTGCAGAAGGAGGCTCAAGAATCAAGTAGTAGAACTCATCCCCTGTCAAAAATAGAGGTTGAAGCTAAACATAAGCTTGACCCAACAGGGGTAGATTTACCCACAGCCAGGATTGCTAACGAATCTAGCATCCCATTTGGATATAAGAAATCAGTGCCTGTGGGTGAGAAATTGTCATTTCACCATGAGTACTAGAAAATGGCTGAGCCTGCATTCCAGAATGATGCCACCAGCTTCTCTAGTTTTTGTCTGAAGGTTGATAATAGCAAGGTGGCATGGACCAGAGAACCACTCAAGAAGAGGGTAGGGCCCAGTGAACCACTTCGTCATAAAAAACTCCAAAAGCAGTAGGGACATGAGACATCAGCTCCCATAATATCAAAGGGGTGAAAGCCCCGGGATAAAGAGAAAGCCAAGGCCGCTAAAATAAAGAGGACACAAACCAACCGGGCCTATTGGGATGAGGTGAACAGAACTGGTAATTACCAGTTCAAAGTGGCATAGGGACGTGTCACCCCTTAAGCATGGGGGGATGATGAGCCATAGAATTACTCATTTTTGTACTATTTTCCCCATAATGTGTGGTATATATTCTTATAGATATAAATGTTTTATGGAAATTATATATAATTGACAGTTTATTTTGTATGTTCTCTAATATTTGTCTTTAAGTTTAATGTGTGTATATTTAATGGAAATTGTTGCATCTTGGCATGTTTTCATCAAGGTCCAACTCAGACTTGGCACTTATGAATTAATGAAGGAAAAACATCTGCATAATATCGATAAAGATGTATGAAGTCAAGCGCCCAAGTTCTTTGAATTTCCTGACTTTCATTTGGCACCTGATTTTTGTTAGGTGCCTACTTACCGTTGTACAATGGAAGGTGTATGCTTCCCATTGTATGACAAAAGGTGCCTACTTCTTGTTATGTGATGGAAGGTGCATGCTTCCCATTGTATGGTAGAAGGCATCTGCTTCCTGTTATGCGACGAAATATGTCTGCTTTTTGACTTCTTCAACCGTGGTGCCTGATTCTCGTTAACACCAAACTTTAGCATGGCTTTGTGGTTGGCATAACAGAGCAAACACTTCAGCAACTAATGTAAAGGGATTTCTAGTATCACAACCGAACATGGGATAATGTCAAAGGTGACTTGTCACCTATTTTTCAACTAAAACATGAATTAATTTTGTAAGTCCAGCAAATCAAATATCAACGTATTCTAGAAATAGAATAGACTAAAAAATTATGATATTTTTTTTACTCCTTTAATTGAGCGAACAGGGTTGGTCGCATATCTTAAAAATATGCAGGTCACCCTTGAAGAAGACACCCCAAAATTTTTATTTAAATTTCTCTGTTGTAAACTGTTAATAAAAATTCTGCATTTTTCCTGTAAAAACATCTTCTAAGCATCCAGTGATCATTCTACCATGGGCAGAACCTACTGGAAGCTTGAGCCCACTTACAATAGAGTTCTTCTCTATTTTCCTTGTTTTCTGTAATTATTTTAATAGATTAATTTATTTCTAGTTATTTTTGTTAGAGTTAAAGTGCACTATGCCTCTATTTTGACACTTGTCAGTTTATCATATAGGCCTTTTGCCTATATATGTAACTCATTTTTATCAATAAAATATTTCCTTCAGTTTCATTCCTAACATTTGGTATCAGAGCGGGTTCCCTCTCCTTCCTGTGAAACCCTTGAGGGGGGATTTCCCTCATGGAAATCCTCCCTCCCCTCATTTTTCATTTTTTCACCCCCATTTTTTTTCAAGCTAGGGAGTATGCTCTCCATCCATGTGATGGATCAGAAACCAGAAGCTTTAAAAATTAATGGTTGTCCATTTTTTTTTTCACCGCTGGCTTTGGCACCCCGACGAAGAATTTTTAGCAGAGCTCTTCCTACAAGTGCCTGCCCTGCCTCTCAACGGAATGCATGGAGCTGATGGCGAAGGGAACAATGATCCCTTGCTTCCTTGGTGGCTACTCGTACAAGGTCATTTACGGGGACGGATCGATAACTAACGGTGATTTCAGTCGGGAAATGTTGAAGATAGGGCCGGATTCTTTCCCTATTTTTTTTTTGGCTGCGGACACACAAATACGGGGCTCTTCAAGGGTTGTTCCAGGCTCCTCGGACTCGGCCGGGATACCATCACATTTCCGGCATAGACGACTTCCAAATATGGCGGGCAGTTCTCCTACTATCTGAAAAACAAATTTTTTAATTTGTAGTGCAGCCTAGCCATATCACAGATGAAGAGAAGAGATTTATGTGGTGATTGTTTTTTGCCTGGTGTTCTACGTGGCGTTGAAGTCTTGCCCCCTTTCCAAATATTGACGATATATTTTTTCCAACCAGTCCTCCCGAAACTCTGCAGTGCAATCTTTACAGGCTTTTTAGATTGTCGTCCATCCTTGTTGGAGATGGTAGACTTGATGGTATTTTTGGAACCATTTCAGCATATAAGACTTTGCATATCTGTGGCTATGACGTTTATGCAGTTATATTGGCAGATGCTGGTCTTTCTAATGAGAAGTATTTGTCAACATATTTATGTGACAGGGTACCTGTATTTGCCCTTCCCAAAATTCCAGAATATGCAAGCAATCCCCTTTTGGAGTGGTTTGCTCAAATGGAGATAGCAACTTGAGCGCTGTGAAACTTTGAAGTGTTTTTTTGTTAGACCTCCTTATTTTTTATATATGAATATGTTTGATGAATTGAAAATGGTATTTTTGGCAAAGGATATTTTATGCCATCGAAGATTATTTTTTAGATTCGAGACAAATAGAGGCCTGTAACTCGGTCTGTTGATCACAAACCAAAAGCACTTTTGACGCAGCGGGTGATCATTATATTTTGCAATTTTCAAGCACCTCATGATTTGCAGAGCATGCCACCGGGGGAGGAGAAGTGCCGAAAGGTTATAGACGAGCTCGTGAACTTCAAGGCCATCGAGAGCCCCTTCCTGCAAGACTTTACGCATCACTAAACATCCACCAAAATTTTTGCAATATTTTTGCATTGATGGAGGATGCCAGAGTCTACGCTGAGAGTTACTGCACCTGCAACTACAGTATAGCAGCGGAGAAGTAGCTCGTGTATCTATTGTGCAGTGGAGGATGGACTTGAATGATCGTTACAGAGAAAGTGGGCTATGTTGCTTGGCATTAATTTCTACGTAGATCTGGAATGGCGGGTGGTTCACCGTGCTAACCAAAGTTATGTGATGGTTCTGCCTGCATATAAAGACCTTCAATTTAGTGACAGTTGATATTGCAGGAGGACAAAAGCTTGGTGCAATCTAAAAGAAAAAAAAAGCCCTCGGCATGATTCTCCTTGTACAACACCTATGTTTCGAACGACGGAGGATCGATCCAACTGCTCGGCATGCCGGAAGAATGGCCCAACATCATAGGCCCCATCCTTGGCGCAGTTCATCAGGATCTCCTCTCTGAACACGCGACAGCTGAAGATCGATGCCCATTTATTAATTTTTGTTGGTGGTGTGAGACAAAGTGAGTGGAGAATCTGAAATGGCTGCATTAATGACTGTGACAGTCGTAGTCTACTATTGACACTCATACTTCCTCCCCATTACTTCCTCATAGCCATTTGTCAACAGCACCGGTGATTGTGTCTTTTGCAACGTTATTGATAAAAAAAAAATTGTGTTCTATTGAGAGGATCTAACCCATAAAGCCGACATCGCTATGATCGCACCCCCCTCGCTCTAGTTCTCCGATGTTGAATGCGGCTATGAAGCAGCTGCACAAAATGATTTTTTAAGCCAACACATGGTCTCCATTTGAATGTTTGTTTTTATTCCTATTTTAAATATTGCATCATGGGTGGGGCCTTTTATTTAAAACATGTAACATTTTATTTATTGATAAGTAAGGGGGCATTTCATGAAAAGTAGAGGAAGCCACTTCATGAAAAATTGTAAAGGGTGTTTTATAAATATTTCAGAGATGGAAAGGCCCCCATAATTCCCCTGCGAGGAAATTTTAAGACTATTTTTTCCCCCCATAATTCCCCTGCGAGGAAATTTTAAGACTATTTTTTCCTCCCCGAGAGCGATGCCGCCATTGAGCGATGTTGTCTTTTTTCTGCCTTAGATAGGCATGATGTTTTTTCCACATGATGAAGGCCCCTTTGATGGTGGAGTATAGGGTTATTTATAGTCGTTGGAAACGGTTTTCTGCGACGGACACAATGGAGGTGTCATATTGTAATTTTGAGGTTGTTTCACTTCAATTTTTTAGCCTCAAAGTTTTTCTACCTTGGAGTGCACTCTCGGTTGAACCCGACACTCCCAAGGTAATTTTATATGTGATCCTTGTACCTAGTGATCTTTTCTATACACTTGGCAAATGCAGTGGCTGGTTACCCATGCATTTTGGTGGGATGACATGGTCACCATAAGGACACTTATACTAGGGACTACAGACATAGACACCCTAGATTCTATCCGAGGTTTTTCCGAATCTACTTTTGAAGACTACAAACAAAGACACTTTAGAAGATTCTCTTCTCCTCTTCTTTCTTCTTCTCCTCTATATTTGGCTTCTATGGCTCATTTTATTGTATTTCATGGCTCATTTTTTTTCTTATGTATTAAGGTGCATTTTCGGCAGATACCGACACCTTCTAGATTGATTTCACCATGAGGAGAGACTTTATATTCATGGTGGATCTAGTCAGTGACCTACGAGTGGCAACATCCTCTGAGGATGACCTGCAGAGGCAACAGACCTAGAAGTGGCTGACCCTGAGGCACCCATGATGACCCCGAGGCACTTAGACGGCTGACCCAGTGGCAATAGACCCATGGAAGTGGCTGACCTTGAGGCAATAGACCAAGATGTATACACAGTGAATCTAGAATTATTCACAGTTGGAGAGCCAAGCGCAAAGAGCACGAGCCTAGACCAAATCAGAAATAAAGGAGGATGTAGATTGTTTTTTAGAGAAGTCAACATTAAGGGGGAATGTTACCTAATGTTGACTTGTTTTTTTCTTTAGTTAGGATAGTGCACTTTAAGGGGGAATGTTAGAGTTAAAGTGCACTATGCCTCTATTTTGACACTTGTCAGTTTATCATATAGGCCTTTTGCCTATATATGTAACCCATTTTTATCAATAAAATATCTCCTTCAGTTTCACTCCTAACAATTTTTCCTATTTTCTGTAATTTCCAGCAAGAAAGTTATTTAGATTTTGAATGTTTTCAGTCCTATTTCTTAGACTTAGCATGATATTATTGGTTTAAATATAAACTTCAATGAACACCAAACACCCCCCAGACCATAATCTAAGGAACTCATCTCTGAAGGGGAAATTACAAGCATAAATTTTGCACAGCTGCTCACAAGATTATGAGCTACCCTAGGTTGACAATTAAATGGAGGTAATTAATTAAACCATAGAAAAACTAACCAATTTTTTGCCCAAAAATCCCATTTATGTATGATATTTAATATATGTATAATAGACAACTTGATAAGATAAATATTGGATGATACATACTCAAGATTTGTGTAGCACATGATGATACATCATTTACTGAATTGCATGTAAGAATTGAGTATTATTCAAAGTCATGCATGATGATTAGATAACACATATGATTTGTGTATCATTCATTGGTATGCTTAACAAAATAAATAGTGCCTTCCTCTAAGATGGAAATGCATGGGGTGGTATGGAGCTCATACATATCACTAAAGTAAGTAGGCCACATGTAGTATATCATAAGTGCATTGTTCAACAAGGCACACTTGTCACTAAAGTAGGTCATATTAGAAGAAACCAATCCACAATATGTATAGACATAGGTATTTGACCCCAATCCTAAATTAAACTACAAGATATGCATATATGGACACTATGGAAGTCAGTCATGTCCACCTACTTTTATGGAGGGCTCAGAGGATGTCAATCTATGCCATGAATAATACACAAGCATATGTCCCCGAAGCCATATCACACCCTACCACTAATTGTAGATGTGTTGGTTCGTAAGGCATACCCACCACAACAAGGGGAGCATACAAATAAGAGCAAGAAATATGTGGGTAATATGCATGTTGTAGCTTATCCTAAGAGAGGGAGATCTCTTGGAATGGAAAGTCACCATACCCCTATAGCAACAAGGTTTACCACTATAGTATCTAGTCAAGTGTGTTGTAAAAAAAGTCACAATTACCACTACAATGGAACACCAAATGATTGATTGATTAGAAATATTATTTTTTATTTTTTATTGAATAAAAATTTAAAGAAAGGTTGCCTTGGTGTTTTGACCATATACCATATGGCAGATGGAATGGATTGAACTAAGACCATTTGGTTTATGTAACTTAAAGCAGGGCACTTACAAAAAGAAGATTTTAAATACATCATGGTGCCCCTTACTAGAAATAGTAACACCATGATAAAGAAAGAAAAATAAAGTGCAATTAAATTCAACAATAATAAAGGCTAGTAAATATGGGCTAAAACACCAAGCAATGAAGTAGCAATGAAAAATAGGCCAAAATAAGATGAAAATAGAATTGAAGAGGTAAAGTGATCAAGATTACTACTTTAAGGGGTAGTCATAGTTAGACAACGAAAGCACTCAAAATACAAATCAGCAAAGCCAAGACCAACAAAAGATAATGAAAACTAGATGATCGAGATCACTACTTTAAGAGGTGATTATAGTCATGATAGGAAGAGATAAAATAATACATATAGATATGTGTCAACTAAATAATGTATAGGACTAACACACACAACTAGACAGTCAAAGCAAAAATAAGGCACCAAAATCAACAACAAACCAAGAAAATGTAAATACTATACAAATGGGCTAAAATAGGTTATGCATAAAAGCATTTGATATGCATGGAATTTTTGGGTTCCTCCAACTCAACTCCATCGATTATTTACAATTTTATTGCCTTTTATCCAAACTCTTTGATAGTCTATTGCCCAAGAAATTTTTTAATTAACTTGTCCTTGCACTTCTTATGCACATTATCAATCTTGAGCACAAGGTCCCTAACTATGAAATCGTGATGAAAATTTTTCTTATTATTTTTCTTGGCAATATGACTCTTATAGGATCTATTACGCTCAAGGTCACGCAGGTGCATCTCATCAAGAGTAGTAAGTTTAGAAATATGAACCACCATATATTCTTGATGGTACTCATCATGACTCAACAAAGTTTCAAAAAAAAACTTGCAAATAAGGCAATTTAATTCCAAGCAATAAAATATCTTTAATACTATAGACATTTGAATATTATTGTGGTACACCTACAATGTAGGATATAACTTTAAGTACCAATCTTTCTTTGATTTTTTAACTATCTTTGTCAAAATATTTACCAAAATTTTATTGTTAGATTCAACTTGACCATGCCCTTATGGATAGTAAGGCATGGAAAATAATGTTTAATCCCTAATTAATAATTCAACTCTTCTATTTCTTTATTTTTAAAATGTATGTCATTATTTGAAGTGGGAGCATATGAGATACCAAATTGACACAATCTAATGAAAATAAATATAGATATGATGATAGTTGTTTGATTTGTTATTTTAGTAGTTTAGTAATTTCTCACAATATTTCAAATTAAAATCCTCACAGTATTGATATACATTCAATCAAGTATAATAACAAAACTCACTTAATATTATTGAAACAAATATTTCCTTAAGCAATATAAATACAATGTATTGCAAAGTTTCTTTGATTTCCCATTATAACGCTTTATCTTCAATATATACACATTGGATATGAGACTCCTTACATTCACAAGACTCTTGACCTTTATACTTACACAAAAATTTTATCTCCTCTCACACAAGGGAAATATAACACTTCATATTTCTCATAGGAGAAACACCACATAATAATAAATCTACTATTGACTATACATATCCAAATAAGGATAAAGATTCTAATTATTGCACTTACTAAATAAAAACTCTTGCATAACTCCATATTTACATGATACCACACTTACATAAATCCACACTTATATGATACCTCACTTACATAACTCCACACTTACATGTCACCTACTATATACTCAAATATTTACCATACTCTAAACCAGACTATTTATATTGTATTGGCAATATTCTTGCAAGTTACCAAATAATGTAATACTTCAAACACCCCCTATATTGCATTATTTTGTATGATGGTCCTTTGTCTTCATGTGTTTTCAATCCTTCATTCTGGTCTTGGTCTTTCTATTATGATTCTAGTACTCCTTTAAGCTCGAGCACTAAATCTATCCTTTTTTTCTATTCAATATGTACTTATTTCTATCACAATAATGATAGTACCTATCACACTTTTGAGCAAGTCATCACAATAATATAGTCCATCATTGATATCAATATTATCCTTGATACCCCTAATATTATTTGAATTCCATGGTTCATTACCTCTAAAAGTATTATTATCAAACTTGTTATCAATGCTCTCAAATGTAGGATGTAAGGCTTTTGTAGCAGGTGTCTCAATGGGTCAATTTTAATGATCATATAAGTTGTCTAATACAACATATAATGGCATAACTTTCATCCATTTTAGGGGTTGTATTGTGGTTCACCAAATACCACTAGGGCATTTCACCCAAAAACCTACTTCTAGATTTGTAAATCTTGAGGTGTCTATCATGATTTATATACCACCACAAGGGTCATCGTGTGATACATGTGGTATTATGGATCAAGACTCTCATAAGGAAGCTCCCAAAGTGTTTGGGCTTATGTCAATAACTATAAGAACTAGGTAGTACGAGAGGATAGAAGGAACCCTATAGTTAACACGGGGATTCTTTTACAGAGAACTAAACCCAAAGTTAACATGGGTTATTTTTTGCAAAGAATGAACCCTAAAATTAACATGGGACTATTTTTTATAGAGAATGGACCTGAGAGTTAACATGGGATCCACAATGAAAATCACACATGGGGAAAACTCCATAGTTACCACCATAGAGCAATGCTCCCATAGGAAATGATGAAGGATATTTTTGGTCCATGATTCACTGGTTTGAAGTGTTGGGTCATGGTTCACTAACTACCACTAGGGTATTTTACCCAAAATTTTGCTTCTTGATATATGGGATAATAGATAAATACTATCAACACTACTAATTAGGTGTGAGGGTTTATCTGAGAAAGTATAAGAACTATACAGTATGAGAGGAGTAGATAACAAACCCTAAAGCTAACATGAGACTAAATTTTATAGAGAATTGACCCTAGAGTTAACATAGGGTTGTTTTTTATAATGAATGAACCCTAGAGTTAATATTGTTATTCCCTTGAAGGCCTTTTGAAGGTAACTATGATATGATATCCTGTAGATCATTATGTTTAATGTTGGCCCCATATATATTTTGCTTAATTATATCAATTAGATTTAGTCTGTCAAGCTTTTAAAGTTGTTGAAGAATGGTGTTTTGAGTGGAGTGGAGGTTTTGGATTTCCACATCCATTTTATCAAGTAACAGATCTTGAGATCTTCTATAAATTGCCATCCAAATCACTTGGAAGATCCTAGAATTGTAGATGATCATATAGAACTTAATGGACAAAACTCTACCAATGAACTAGGCCCTAGATTGCAACTTCCTAAAGCTTAAGTTAAATCTCACTATCCATAAAGGTTGTCTAAATGAAAATCACTCTTTAATTACCAATAATATTCTCACCAAGGAATAATGCTAAGAAATTAGCCATGGGTTTACCTCCAAATAACAACTCTTGTATGGACTCATAGGGTAAAAATACTACTAAATAGAGTGTGGAGTTATTGACCCTTTATGTTGGTGATACACTCGAACCAATTACTTTGGGGTTCTTAAGGTACTTCTCACAATAATTTTTAAGATATATGTTAGCCTAAATACTTCTCTCAATTTAGCAGTCAAAAGTTGCATCCGATCTTACAAGAGATTATTAGCCTAATGAAGGCGCTTATTAAGCACTAAAAATAAGATCTTGTAAAATAAAATGAGAGGAATTTATTTTATTTTATTTTATTTTATTTTGATACCCTAAATGGTTCACCACTTTTTGATCACCAAGATCCTATAAGGAGGAGGTTAGAGCATACAATGATGAATATGGACCTAGAAGGGGATCTGATATCAAATGTTAAAAACCTAAATGTAATTAGACAATTGTACTATGACATGCAAGCAATAGAGAGGACAATATGCAAGTAATAGAGAAAACATAATTTTTATTAAATTATAAAATATCTTACAATATTGTGGGCCATTTTGAGGGGCTTCCTCCTCACAATACAACTCTTGTATACACTCATAGGGTAAAAACACTACTAAATAGAGAGTGGGGTTGTTTACCCTTTTCACTGGCAACACACTCAAACCAATTACTTGAGGGTTCTTAGGGTACTCCTCATAATGAGTATTAGGATAAATGTTAGCCTAAGTACTTCTATTAATTCAACAATCCAAAGTTGCACTCGATCCTACAAGAGGTTATTAGCCTAATGCAAGTGCTTATTAAGCATTGAAAATAGAATCTTATAAAATAAAATAAGAGGAATTTATTTTATTTTGATACCCTAAATGGTTCACCATTTTTTTATCACCAAGATCCTATAAGGAGGAGGTTAGAGCATACAATGATGAATATGGACCTAGAAGGGGCTTTGATACAAGATGTTAAGAACCTGAATGTAATTAGACAATAGTACTAGAACATGCAAGCAATAAAGAGGACAATATGCAAGTAATATAGAAAACATAATTTTTATTAAATCATAAAATAACTTAAAATATTGTGGGCCACTTTGAGGGGCTTCCTCCTTTAAAAGCAAAGCTTTAATTTAAAATTCAAGATGTCTCCACTTGAGAAGGTAGTACATTATATAATCCTACCATGATTAGTACTATTATTAACATCTACATATGACATCATTACAAATTAATATGATGTTAGGATGAAGGTTCTAATGTATAATAGCCAAGTTGTTGTACTATCACTATGTGGTCATAAGATAATACAATTGGACCCCATATCAATCCCACATAATAAATTTTAAAAAATAATTAATATCATAATATAATAAAATGATAATATTAAACACTATAAAATTTATCATTGTAAATAATTAAATAATAATATTAAAAATAAATAAAAATTAAAAAAAGCTTCCTCGTTTACTCCTCACAATAAGTTTTAGGGGATATTTTACCCAAGTACTTCCTTGGAGTTCAACGGTCAAGACTTACACCCAATCCTGCAATAGGTTATTAGCCTAATATAGATGCTTATTAAACACCAAAAATAGGATCCTACAAAACAAAAAATAGAGAATTTTTTTATAAGGTTAAAACTTTTTAACTAAAATATATATTATAATTATTATAGCTATAAAATAAAAATAAAAATGTATTTATTTATATATAGGATTGAAAAGACCCCACCATGCTATATCAATGCCTAAATCATAATGTTATTATAACAACTTAACAATTGTGTATAGCATAAACAAGATTTAAACCTAAATTTCCACCTTAAAAATTAAGAAATTAACTTATTGAACTAATATCATTAAATTTAAAAATATATTTATTATAATAAATAATTTAAAATTAATTGGCAACCTCCTCCTAAGGATTTTGGAAATTCAACACTGATGGAGCCTCTATAGGGAACCCTGGAAAAGCTAGTGTGGGAGGAATTGGTAGACTTTCAGATGGCTCCTTGGTTTTTACTTTTGCTGAGAATTTTGGTATTCTTTCCAATAACCTTGTTGAGGGGTATGGTATCCTCAGAGGCCTTCAAGAGGCTACTAAGGTTGGATGGGAAAAGGTGTTAGTTGATTTTGACTCTCAACTTACGATTAATCTCTTGAAGACTCATTCTAAGAATCATAATGTGGGTTGGAGATTAAAAAGAATTATTGAGAAGATTCAATTAATCCATATGGGATTTTTGAAAGTTGATTACAATCATGTGGTTAGAGATCAAAACAAGAGTTTTGATGCTTTAGCTAATTGGGATTTGGACAAAGGTGATCTTACTTGCTATGGCCACCCTCCTAGATGGTGGGCTTCTCAAACTAGGGAAGCTCTTCTTTCTATCATTTCTTTGGATGGCTCCAGTTCTGAAGGTAACTAGTTTCTTCTTGTTTTTTTTTTTTTGCTTCTCTTTGGTTCATTCAGTTTTTTTTAGTTCCCTAGCTCATTCTATTCTTTATTTTGTTTCCTCTGGTGATTCTTGCCTTAATAGTCTTCTGGTCTAGATAGGTCATTGTTATGTTCGATTTTTTTTTCCTTTTTCTTTTTTGTTTTTTTTGTTTAGTTTTTTAAGGTGGGTGGGTTCTTTTGTTTTATTTTTTTTTTGTGTTGTTTTTTGTTGTTGTTGTGTTTTTGTTGTTTTATGTTTTTTTTTTTTTTTTTATATGTTTTTTGTTATTGTTCTTGTGTTTTTTTCGTTCTTGTTCTTAGGTTTCTCTTTGTTTGTGTTAGTTCGTGTTTTTATGTGTGAGTGTTTTCTATGTTTTTTATTTATTTTTATTGTCTGATGTTGGTTGTTTTTTATTTTTATTTTTACTTTATTTTTTTTTATTTTTTAGGTTTTGGTTGTGTTTATTTTTCATGTTTTTTTTTTTGTTGTCTTTGTAGTGTTCTGTTGTTTTTGTCTTGTTTGTGTTTTGTTATGTGGTTCTTGTGTTTTTCTATGTGGTTCGTGTTGTGGTTTCTTTTATCTTATTGTGTGTGTTTGGTTGTGCTTTTGTTTTTGACACACTCAAGGAGCATGTTTTTTATTTTATTTTATTATTTTTGTTGTTATTTACTTATTTTAAATTGGTTTTGTATGTTTGTTTGCTCCTTGAGTATGTCAAAGGTGGTAGGCTAGGTCCGAGTCCTGGGCGTTTTTGGCGGAATGGATACCCTTGCCTCCTTGGGTCTTACCCGAAATTGGCATCCCTTTTGGGATGTTTTCCACAAATTAAAAAAAAAAATTAAAATTAACATTCTCAAACAATTTATATAAGAAAATTTTATAACAAAAAAATGAAAAAAAAAACGTATATTTTTTTCATTTGTTGTTCGCTTTACAATGATACTATAAAACTACAATCCATTTTATTTCATTGAGAATCTCTTGAGTTAGAAAAAAATAAAAATATATATTAATATATATTATTATCAAATTCATTTAAATTACATAGTTAAAAATATAAAATAAAATCTTATATCAATAAAAAATAAAAAAAACATTGAAATATTTTGAAACAACTAACAAAATAAATGAGAAAAAAATTACAACATACACTTACATGTGAGGTTAAGACTTTCTCTGTCTGCTAATAATGAAGAAATGTCTCAATGGTACAACGGGTATGCACCTTTTGAACTTTTTTCAACTGTAAACATTTAGATTTGAGTAGTTGACATCCTCTATGGAAGATAATTTAAATCTTGGAGAAAGGAAACAGATAAGATCCTGCCCCTCCATGGCCATTGATGTTGTCTTAAGTAAGCATGTAAGTGTTTGATCACTCATAGAGAGTATATTACTCCCACTGTACTAACAAAACTAGGATTCATCCTCGCCACTTGTGCATGCATACAAAAATCCCTATGCATACCTCACGTAAGTCCCACTAAAGGAGTAGTCAGTATATGGTAGTTTGCATTGAGTCACACAATTCAATAGAGCCCCTACCATGGATGGGAGAGAAGCATCAAGTGACTTGTGGTCTATCACGATATTAAAACACAAAACATAGCCACGTAGGCCACAACAACCACAACCACTTGGGGTGGCAAAGAAACATCGAGTACCCTATGGTCTATCGATAGATTAAACCATAAAATGTGGCCATGATAGCCACAACTATCCAATTCAAATGAGCCTTTTTTCTGGGGTGGTAAATAAACATTGAGTGCTCCGCACTCCATTGAGATATTAAACCATAAAATATGGTCACACAAGCCTTGATAGCCACAACTGCCTAATCCAAATGAGCCCCTACCCAAGGTGGTAGAGAAACATCGAGTACCTCATGGTTAGTTGAGAGATTAAACCATAAAATATGGTCATGCAAGCCTTGATATCCACAACTGCCTAATCCAAATGAGCCTCTATCCATGGTGGTAGAGAAACATCGAGTACCTCATGGTTAGTTGAGAGATTAAACCATAAAACATGGCCATGCACACCATGTCAACCATAACCACCCAATTTAAACAAGCCTTTGCTAGGTGTAGAAGAGAAACATCGAGTACCCCATAGATTAAACCATAAAATGAGACTATCCAGGGCATGACAACCACAACTACCCCATCCAAATAAGCCCCTTCCAGGGGTGGCATATAAACATCGAGTTCCCCATATATTAAACTATAAAATGGGGCCATGCAAGGCATGACAACCACAACTGCACAATCCAAATGAGCCCCTACTAGGGGTGTCAGATAAACATCAAGTGCCCCATAGTACTTCAAAATATTAAATCATAAAATATAGCCACACAGGCCATGGTAGCCACAATCACCCAATCCAAACAATAAAAGCTTACAATTCAAATGTAGGTGTGGTAGCTTTAGAAGCTGACTGTAGTCACCTATGTAAATATATCGTTGAAGAAATCCTCCTTCATGAAATTATAGTATCTTATTCTCAAAATATACTCTATGTTAATGGGGTTGATGGTTAGAACCTTGGATTTCTAAAGGGCATCAAGCATGAAGGTTTTGCCATTGAAAATGGTCATATTTGTAAGCTAGTGGTGAAAATATTTTAGATGAGAGAGTGAAGAGGGAAGATAGACCATGATGGGCCAACATGTAAATCCCCTAGAATTTTTTCGAACCCTATGGATCCAAATGAACAAGGTCAAGAGAGCTAGGACCAATCACACATGGATCTCACAAGTAATGTTGTAATCACCATAGAAGTCCAGCATCTCCTACATTTCCTTTATTCCTCCTATTATACTTCCATCAATCATTCACCTCCTTACAATCAAAACATGTAGTATAATATCAGCCAAAGAAAATATCAATAACAAATCACTTTGCATATCATAATATCTTAGTGCTTGTACCAAAGAGAAAAGGCATTATAGGAAGCTCTAAGGGCTTTTTGGGTGCTCAAACCATACTAAGCTTATCATTTATTTTGAGCATATTTAAATGAGGATGCACATGTCACGCATGGTAAAGAGACTCTTTATTGCTTCCTATAAAAAATTGATATAAATAATTAAACAAAACTTGTAATCATGAGGATAACTTTTATATCTTACTAACTGGTTGGTGATTACCATGATTGCCTACATTTGCTGATCATTTTTTCTAAGAAGAAATAAATTGATGCCAAGAATTTTCTTGGCCTCCTTTTCTTTTTGAGTGGAGGTGTTGATCACAATCACCTTCATACCAAATTATTTTCCAAAACTAATCACCATGTTATTGAGGCCTTCCAGACCAACAATGCCCAAGTGCTCGACATTCCTTCCCACAATAATCACAATACCAACAATGTCATGCATGTATTTCAATATAAAAAATAGTTAGTATTGGGATTTGATATAAAAATACCTAGGAACAATCGAATAGACAGTGTTTCCCCACTTGTTTATGGAAAAATGGAGGTCATAATGACAAATACCATCTCTTCAATTAATCTTTATCAATATCTTTCCTCTAACTCTTCAATGGCTAATTCAAAGTTTATCTTTCTTGCAGCTAAATCAAACCTTCCCAATTAAGTTTTTCGACCAAGATGAAAAAAAACTTTTACCAGCCAAAATAATTCAATTAAAATATAATTCCCACTCCCCATTCCCATTTGAATATGTTTGGAAAGCAACCTGATGTCATTGTTGGTGGATGGAGGTAATCCGCAGTTGGTAGGGACTCAAGAGGACTCTCTATCATTTAATTTTAGCATTGCCCTGCATTAGAAGTAGAAATTATTTTTACATACTCAACTTAATCCTAATACTTGAAAATATATTTTTTATTTCTTCCTTTTTATCCCTCATTTATTTTCTTTTTTAAATTATGTCATACAGGGACACAAGGATCTAATAACTGAGTAATTTTTAAATAATAATTTATTCTTAAGGAGATGCGTTTTTTGAAGATAGTAATCAACTTTTAAATACACATTTTATTTTAAGAGCATTTTGATGAAGATAACTGTAACAGTTAAAATATTTTAAAATATAGTAAGGTCATGTAGTGTCTTGATTAACTTAAGACTATAATATAGGAATGTGACATTTTTGGGACATGGCTCTATGTCCAAAAACCTATTTTTATCCTAACACATTTTTAGGGTCATAACTTTGTACTTGGACTTTTGTTTTGATCCATCTACAATGAGAAAATCACTTTTATACTCTTGAAAGCTTTATTACCTATTCAAAAGCCCTTAAAAGATAAAATTGTGTATTATGTACCCTCGAATATCTATGATGTGATTTTAGGCTAACCATTTATATGGAGGAGACATGGTGTTGATGATGTTGCATCCCAAAGTGTCATCCTCACTAGTGATGGTTTGTGTTTTAAGATACCATAGGTATCTTCTCCTACCTCTATTTTATTAAGTAGTGCTAAACAATACAGAAATATGATAGCCAAAATAATAAAGTTTATTCTATTGATGATCAAGTCACAAATAAGGAAGAACATTGTTACATCTATCATAGACTTTGCATAGTAGAACCATATAGAACAAAATCATAACAAAATAGGATGACTTATTCAAGTTGCCAATTGGGTTAAAATATTTGATTATAGACTTTGCCCTTGGATACCTTAGACCTCCAAATCATTAGATCTTATATCCTTATAACTTAGATTATAGAGACCTTCATCTATTAGGCCATTGATTATGGAGCATAGTTCCTAGGACATATTAAGCATTGTTGTAATTTTACATCAAATATTTGAAAGATGTAAACCCGAAGATCCTCGAACCTAGATATTAAAGGCTACAATATTTAGAGTATGAATCTTAACCAAGGATGATAATTTTAAATGGGATAAAGCGTGACAAATACCCCTTCCAAAACAAATGGGAGAAAGAGCATCTTCCCCTTGGAATAAAATAATAGTTTACCAAATTGGCCCTTCTCCCAATTTAAGGGAGGAGGATTGGTATCTTTGCTAATGGGAATTTAATATTGATTAAATTAAGGCATCTTACTAATTCAATAGTAGACCTTTTGATTTAAATAAAATGGCCAAAAAGAGAAATGACTAATGGATTAGGACTCCCCTCCAAATGGACAGAGGAGGAAGGCCTAAATGGTGGCTAGGAAAGGGCTAAATTTAAAAAGATAAAATAATAAAGGAAATCTCATTTCTTAAAACACCTTTCAATAAAGGAAATAAAATATTATAATAATATTAATATTATTATATTAATAATATTATAATAATATATAATATAATATGATATATTATATTATTAATATTATAATATTATAATATTGAGCCACCTTCATGACTCATAAAGGTAGAGAATTGACATAATTAGCTTAAATTATTAATGATGTTTAGCATTAATAAGAGGGTTTAATTAATTTTCATAAGGGATTGTGCTATGACAAAGACCCTAACCATGCCTATTAAATCCCTATTTTTAATTCAAGGGTAGAGAATTGGCATCTTTCCTTAGGAATTAAATAATATTTTTCAAAATAGACCCCCTTTCCAAACCAATGGTGGAGAAAGGGCATATTAATTAAAGTGTTATTAAAATAGGAGGCATAAACCCTTTTTATGGCAACCTTCTTCAAATTAAGGGAGGAGAGTAAAAGGGGGCCATAATGGAGGATCTTTCTATCATTTAATATTAACTCACCTTTATGACTCATAAAATGGAGAAATTAATAGTTTAATAAAGGTATCTTTCAAGAAGACCTTTCTATAAGCCTAAGAGGGCTTAGTTGGGAGTTAATGAAGAACAAGGAGAAGACTAGGCTAATAAGAGAATGAGGAGGACTTGGAGGCTAGGAGAGGGAAAGCATGAGGAGGCAATCTTGGAAGGCAACCTTAGGAGTATTATAAGGAGGCATATTGGAGGAGAAGGAGAATTTAGGTGGACTTCTTTCATGATTTTAATTTCCTCGTAATTGCTTTCATATCTAAAGAATTGTCTTTCCTTCTATGCTCTAAATGTTTTCCATTAATACATGCTTTATCTTTAAGTAACTTCCCCTTTAATACATGCTTTGTATGTGATTACTCTAAAAATATTATTAATGAATGATTTATTTAGAGGATAGATAGACTCCATTAATGGTGGATTTTATGCTCTATTTATGCAATATGGGGTTATAGAAAATTGTTTATAGGGAAAGGAAAACCCTATTGTTTGAGACTAGTTGGTCTCTAAATATAGGAAATTGTTTATAGGGAAAGGAAAACCCTATTGTTTGAGACTAGTTGGTCTCTAAATATAGGAAATTATTTATAGGGAAAGGAAAACACCATTGTTTGAGACTATTTGATCTCTAAATATAGGAAATATTTTATAGAGAAAGGAAAACCCTATTTTTTGAGACTAGTTGGTTTTTAAATATAGGAAATTGTTTATAGGCAAAGGAAAACCCTATTGTTTGAAGACTATTTGATCTCTAAATATATGGAATTAATTTTAGGGAATGAAAGACCCTATTGTTTAAGATTAGTTGACCTTTGAATTAAATGGATTAATCTCTTATTTTAAAATAATTAGATATTAAATGGACTAATCTTTTATTTTGAAATAATTTGAGATTAAATGGATTAATCTCCCCTTTTGGAATAATTAGAGATTAAATGGACTAATCTCTTATTTTGGAATAATTAGAGATTAAATGGACTAATATCTTCTTTTGGAATAATTTGAGATTAAATGGATTAATCTCCCTTTTTGGAATAATTAGAGTTTAAATGGACTAATCTCTTCTTTTGGAAGAATTTGATATTAAATGTATTAATCTCCTATTTTGAAATAATTAGAGATTAAGTGGATTGATCTCCCTTTTTGATTAACCTCCTCTTGGATTTACTAAGAAATTATGTGATTAAATCTCCCTTTTGATGAATATTTGTATTGGTATTCTCACACATTGCTTGACCACTACACTAGGTGACCAAAGGAGGTGTCAAATCCAAGTTCCATTGGGGAGACACACAACAAGCAAATTGAGAGGTTGAAGGACTAATTGTGTTTACCCCCTATACTTTCTCCACCTGATCTACATTAATATTTTGAGGTAATTATTGATGCATTAAAGTATGCATTAGGAGTTGTCCTCACACAACATGAGTATATAATTTCCTGTCACAATGAAACATTTAGTGAACCAGTTCAAAAATATCCCACATATGACAAAGATATTTATGTCATTTTCCAAGCATATAAACAATGGAAGCACTATAATTTGGGCAAGAAACCATCATCCTTAGATATCATAGACCTTTGGAGTTCTTTTAGACATAAAGTAAGCTAAAGAATGAAAGACATTAAAATTGGGCCACCTATTTGTAATAATTTATTTTGATTAGTACCAACTCAAGAGTTAATTATTTGATTCAAACGCCAATCATGGCACTCACCACCATTCTTTATTCTTGTGGCCATGATACTTCTAATCAGTACACCTTGTATGAAGTGGAATTTAATGTTGTAAATACATACCAAGATCTTCATGTGGGCAAGTATGTCTAATTTTTATTTGCAAGATAACCTCCTTTGTCATTTGGATCATATATGTGTACCAACTTGTGAGAACTCAAAGATGATCTGGGAAGTACAAAAGCAAAGTAGCAAGTCATTTTGGGGTAGAAAAAGCATTGGTAGGTCTTCAAAAGGACTCTTATTATCGTAAAATTAGGAATAATGTCAAGATGTACATTAATTCATGTACCCCTTATGTTGTTAAAAAATCACCAATAAGAAGTAGGGACTATATACACCATTGACAATGCCATTCAAGTCTCGAGAATTTGTATCCATGGATTTCCTCTCATGTTTTCCCACATTTAAACATGCTAATAATTTTATATTTATATTAGTTGATAATTTTTAAAAGATGGCTATCATGATTCTTTATAAGAAATCAATTTTGGCTAAGGAGACTATTAAACTCTAATTTAGTCACATATATCTCATCTTTAGCTTGTCAAAGCACATTGTATCTAATAGGGATAGCAAATTTCTAATTATTTTCTAGTCACCTTATGGAGTATGATAGATACCAAGTTAACCATGTCCACAACCTTCCATCCTTAAATTGATGGTTACATAAAAGTTGTAAATCGATTTATTGTGCATCTTCTTTGAATATACAATTCCAATTATCCATGCACATGGACTAAGATATTCCCTACATTTAACATAAGTATAATCGAGCTCTACACAATTATACCAAACACAACCCTTTTCATGTCTATTTCATATTCCAACCCTTGGCACCCACTAAAAAAGCTCTCCCTGTGCGACCCATGGAGTACTCCCCTCATGGACAAAAATAAGTTTAGAACATATTCAACTTATCCAACAATGGGTCCATGACCTCTTGGAAAATATAGATAAGAAATACAAGCAATACCATGACCAACATTGGGTCTCACATCAATTCAAGGTTGGATATAAGGTATGGTACATCATTAGATGGATAGGCTTTCAAAACCCCATAGGAAGATCAAACCTCTTCGTTATATACAATACACCACCACCAAGAAGGTGAAAGAGAATGTCTTTGAATTGAATATTCCATCTTATCTTGGTTTGCATTCAATATTCAACATTGAACTTCTCAAGCCCTATCACCCACCATTGTTGGACACTTATGTAGTAGTACAATAATAGTTTGACATTGAAGAACTTAATCTATATAATTTAGCACCAGTGGAAGAGGATCAAATTCTTGATACATGGACTGAGACCACCATAAGATAACCCATTCAAATATAGAGTGGTCAAATGACAACTTGGTCACTAAGAGGAATGGCTCACAAAATAATAGATAAAGAAATAATTTTTGCACCTGATGTCAAAAGTTGATACATTGAATACCATTTCTTTTAAGGGAGAACAAATTATCTAGGCATGTGACCTTTAGGGGCATGGCTTTATGTCTAAAAATATAATTTTTTTTATCCTCACCACAATATTAGAGGTATAACTTTGCGCTTTAGACTCTATTTTGATCCATTCAAGAAGTGTTAAAAAAATTAGAGGAATAACAACAATTTCAAGAGGTAACTTTGTAATAGATAAATTTACCAAAAAAAATTTGGAAAGTATGCTAAAGAGGCCCTAAAAAATGTAAAACAAAATATTTACTAAAAATAATAATTTTCTATTTGTAGATTTTTATAGTCAAAATGCATTTTTTGTTGAAATATGTGTAATCTAACCTTATTATCCCAATCCCAATAGTGATAAAATATCTAGAGGTTCTCTTGATGTAAGACTACAAGAAAGTGTTATGTAAGTCTTTGGGTATCTATGTATAATCCAAACATGTTCATGTAATCCTACAAACATATTTCTATGTAAGCCTATGGGTATTCTTCTATGTAAGCCTACAAGCATCTATGTGTAAGCCTGTTGGAATATTCATGCAAACATAACAGAACCCTCATGTATTCATCCTTAGTGATAATGGTTAATCCATATTTATGGATAAATTTTATTAAAGGGTGTAATTTATTATTATTATTATATTGTAAGTTAACCTCAAGGTCAAGTTCATGTCAGCTTGAGGTTGACCACTTATTGGTATTTTGGTATCACTATAGATTCTCCTTGATGAGCAATAATTTGTATCATAGTGTGATATATGAAAATATTATGGAGGTGCCTAGAGGCACCCACCTCTTATTCCTTCTCTCAAATCGTGTCATTTATCTCTTTCCTTATTTTTTGTCTATATGCTCTTTTATTTTTCTCTTCTTCCTTTTTCTACTTATGATTGTAGTGAATGGATGTTTTAGATATTTTTGGCATATATAGCAAATTCCAACATGGTATCAGAGCTAAAAAAGAAGTATCTTTTCTTAATCACACAAAAAGGCATATAGAGAAAACCATGGTAGATATGGATGAACCGTCGGTTCTATTGGATTCCTTGTAAAATTTAAGGGGATCCTAGTTCAACAATTTTCATGTTTTTGTCATTTGATGTCTCCTTTTTGTATTTGAAGTTTTCACCCTTTTCCCTCCAAAATTTGAAATGGAATATTCCATGAAATATTCCACTTCATGGCAAGAGAGAAGAGGGCAACATGTAACTATTTTGGTGATAATTTTATATGATTGCATTAAATATTTTGCTTGTACCTTAGGATATCATTCAATAAGAGACGAAACAATGGTTGAGCATCTTTGTAACCATATCGAGATCCCTGGTTCAATCCTCAAAAACATGCTCAATATTTTGAAGGAATTGTGCATGTTATTTTTTTGGAACCTTTATTCTGGTGATAAGTTCCTCTTTCTAAAAAAATTAAGCATGTCATATAATAACACGATGGCACAATGGTTTGAATACTCACTTGTGGCACATAAGTTATGAGTTTGACTCACAGTATTATCTTTTATGCACTCATTTTTTAATCTTATTGGATAGTGCATGGCCTTACCTACCTCAAAGGGTAGGCAGGGGGCTTTAGTTATTTGTGTGCAGGGGAGAGTGGCTAGTTTCACTAACAGTAGAATCTCCTCCCAATATGGTTAGAGGATTGACTTTCATATAGTTCCTAGGTTTCTATTGGCACAAAAATTTATTTTTTTAAATACTTAATGGAGGCCAACCAACCAAATTTCACCAAATATTGACATCTAATTCACTATCATTGTTCTAATTGGCAGTCCTATCAGTGAGTGACATCAATAAAGGAGGCACTTAGAGGTGACAAGTGGTGACTTCTGATTGGTCAATTTTCCTCCTAAAGTATTGTCATTTAATTTTCCAATATTTGTTGAGCAAGGTGTTGCAAGAAGTTTGTCATTGTTGTCAACACAGGCAGTTAGATCTAATGATGCAGTGGACAGACAGTTCAGGAGTCATTCAGATGCAGAGGACAGAAATTCAAAGGACAGACAGATTATGTAAAGTGCAATTCCAGGAAAACAGAAGTGACCCAGTTTCAAAAATTCGAAGAAAAAGACAAGTTAGAAAATTGTCGCGATATCGCGACATGTTTTCTGTCGTGATTTCACGACAGGTCGGAGGAGAGAGAAGGCACAACCAAAAATGTCATGATTTCATGACAAAAATGAGGAGAGAGAAGGCGCAGTCGAAAATGTCATGATTTTGCGACAAAAATGAGGAGAGAGAAGGCGCAGCCGAAAATGTCACGATTTCGTGACAAAAATGAGGAGAGAGAAGGCGTAAGGCAAACTGTCACGATTTTGCGACATGTTGGAGGCCAAGAAGCTAAGTCGAGAAACTATAGCGATTTTGCTACATGTTGGATTTTTGCTGGCCGAAGCAAGGAGAAAGCGTTAAGTGGAAAAGTTGTAGCGATTTCGCTACATGTTGAAATTTCGCTAGCCGAAGCAGGGAGAAAGTGTTAAGTGAAAAGTTGTAGCAATTTCGCTACGAGTCAAAAGTGCATAACACAAAACTGTAGCGATTTCGCTATGAGTCAAAAGAGCACAACACAAAGGTGTAGCGATTTCGCTGAGTCAAAAGTGCACAACACAAAGGTGTAGCGATTTCGCTACAAGTCAAAAGTACAAGGCACAAAAGTGTAGCGATTTCGCTACAAGTCAAAATCTCACAGGTCAAAGCAAAGTTGGAAGCACAAGGCACAAAGTTGTAGCAATTTCGCTAGTGCATGAAGCAAGAAATGTACGGAAGCCGAAAGCGTCGTGATTTCGTGACAAAGATGAGGATGACGTCAGCAAAAGCTGAGAGTGTCACGATTTCACGACAAAGTTGCAAGAAAAGCCTCTGGAAGCCGAAAGCATCGTGATTTCATGACAAAGATGAGGATGACGTCAGCGAAAGCTGAAAGTGTCATGATTTTGCGACAAGTTGCAAGAAAAGCCATTGGAAGCCGAAAGCGTCACGATTTCACGACAAGAATGAGGATGACGTCAGCAAAAGTTCGAAGTGTCACGATTTCATGACAAGAACGGTGGCAAAGCTATCAAAGGCCAAAAGGATCATGATTTCGTGACAACAAGGACAAGAAGGCGTACGGCTACAAAAAGTGTCACGATATCGCGACATGTTTCTATTTCACGATAATAGTCATAGGAAGGTGACAGAGGTGGCAGTAGCAGTTAAAGGCCGACAAAGTTGAATCTGGGCCGATAGATTTAGGGTTCGATAGCTGACAATTTCTAGGGTTTTGCAACCGACGTTCTTAGGGTTACAGCCGACAGATTTTAGGGTTTTTGTAGCCAACAATTTCTAGGGTTTTACAGCCGATGTTCTTAGGGTTACAGTCGACTATTTCTTAAAATTTGATCATGAAATTTCATCTATAAAAGGAGGGCTATTTCGAATTTGAAGGACTACGAGTATTGAGTTTGTGCAAGTAAATTCCACGTCGAGCAGAGAGTGAGTCGTATCGAACTTGTGCGAATGAAGTGCATAGGGAGCAGATGTTGAGTCATTTCGATTCAAGCTGAGTGTGAAGCTATAGTTGTGTGTGTCGAAAAAGAGTGCGTATCAAATCTTCATGATTTAAGTGAGCAGAGAGGTGCAGAGGTTGAAGATGCACTAATCTAAAGTGCGAAGTGATAATGCGCAGAGAGCAGCAGGAGGTGCGAATTATGTCTGTTATGCTCATAAAGCAATTTGTGTTGATCGACTATTCGATAGCAAAGTGTGTGAAGTATTGGTGAAGAAGCAGAAGCGATAGTTCGATTGTTCGAAGCTTTTACACAGCAGAAGTCGAGTACTGTAAATTACAGACTGGGTAATAAGGTGAAAGTATAATTACTGTAATTATTTTCATTATTTTTGTTGAAGTCCAAGTTACAGCTTGGCATAAGGAGTTGGTGCTCCTTCCAGTAGTTGCTGGTGAATTGGAGGTTGGTGCTCCTTTCTGTTGGTGCAAAAAAATTAATGGGTTGGTGCTCCTTCCAGTTGGTGCTGGTAAATAAGTTATAAAGTTGCTACTTGTTGGATTTGGATGGTAGTCCAAGCAGCCATTTTTGAGGAGTAGCCACATTGGTGAACCTCGTTAAATTGTTGTGTTATGTGTGATGCTTTCTTGCTGCATTTGATATTTCTTTTATTAGTTTTAAATAGCTACTGGTTTTTAAACTGTATACTTGAAAGTTAAAAGATCACACTGATTCACCCCCCCTCTCAGTGTCACTGTGATTACAACAATTAGTATCAGAGCCAAGTTCCTGAATAGGCTCAAATAGCTAGGGTGATCTTGGAAGTGACGCAATGGCAAGTGGTGAAGGGTTCTCCTCAAACAAAGCACCATTGTTTGATGGAACTAATTATGTGTTCTGGAAAATTAGAATGCAGACATATCTCCGTGCTTTGGGTTTTGACATCTGGGGTGCAGTAGTTAATGGTTACAAAGCTCCCGCCACCGCTCCAACAGACACTACTAGTAAAAAGGCATTTGAAAATGACTCAAAAGCAAAAAATGCCATCATGTGTGGACTAGTGGACAGTGAGCTAGTCAAGATCATAAATTATGAATCAGTAAAAGATGTATGGGTTAAACTAGAGAACATTCATGAAGGAGATGATAGGATCAAGGAGGCCAAGCTTCAATCACATCGAGCTCAATTCGAATCCTTAAAGATGGACAATGATGAGAACATAGAGACTTTCATGCAAAGATTCAATGGGATCACCAATTCAATCAGAGGTCTCGGTGAAAATATAAACGATGCTACTATCGTGAAAAAGGTATTAAGATCGCTCCCTCCTAGATTTGATTCTAAAGTCTCTGCCATAGAAGAAGCCAAAGATCTAAATCGTTTTAGTATGGATGAGATGCATGGTTCTTTGACTGCTTTTGAAATGAGAATAGGAAGGTCTAATCCCACAGATAGAGAAGCTGCTTTCAAAGCCCTAAAAGGCAAAGTCACAAAATTTGAATCTGAAGAAGAGGATGTATCAGATGAAATGGAAGCAAATTTTGTCAGAAAGTTGAGAAAGGGAAAAGGAAAGTACAGAGGAAAGCTACCATTTAAATGCTTTAACTGCGGAGGCATTGGGCACTTTGTGACAAAATGTCCTCTCAATGAAAAGAACTAGGGTGAGGAAACTTCACACCAAGAAAGAAGTAACTGGAAGAAGAAATCAAACTTTAGGAAAGGCAATTTCAGAAAGAAAAGTTTTATCTCCCGAAATGTAGATTCTTCAGAGGACAGCTCTAGTGAAGACTCTGAAGAAGGAATAGGTGAGGCTCTCTTTATGGCGTTTGAAGTAGAAAATTCAGAAGAGGTAGAAAACACAGAAGAGAGTGAAGGAATGAACTCTAAAGTTTCTATTGAAAAAGGTGAGGCTGAAGTTGATTTAGAAGGTGAGCTGGTTTTTGCTCTTATGGAATGGAAATCTGAGAAAAGAAAGAATAAAAAACTGTCAAGGAAGCTTTAGGATGCAAATGACATTATAACTAGTCTAAAAACTCAGACAGAAGAGTACAAAAAAATGTCTGAAGATCTTGAAGTACAGGTAACCATGAAGATAGATTACTGTTGCAAATTGGAAGAAGAAAATGTTGGTCTTCGAATACAGATACAAGATCTGGATCAAAAAATTAGCTGCCATTTCAAACGTGAAGAAATTTTGATGAAGCTGGACAAAATCCTAAGCGATCAAAGACCCACAAGTATCAAATTCGGTCTGGGCTTTATTGAAGGAGAATCATCAAACGAACCAAAGGCAAGCAATGTTGAATGTGAAAAGAGTAAAGACAAGGAACAGGTTGTTGAAAAAAAAACAAATCAGGCAAAAGAAAGTAGGAATGCCAGTCCTGAAATAGGAACTAACAATGATGGTTTTGCCAAGGTCACTCATCAAAAGAAAAGAAGATCTAAGGCTCCTGCAACATCTTGGCAAAAACCATCTTTCAGGTTCAATCATTACTTTTATGGTTTCTGTTTTAAATGTAATGGTTATGGGCATAAAATTGCTAACCGCAAGTATAATGTAGGTCCAAGAAGTTTCACTAGTAGAAATACCTTTGCTCCTCTAATGAGTTATGCAGTAGAATGCTTTAATTGTCACAACTTTGGGCACATTGCTAGAAACTATCATAGTACTTCTGGTTCAAATCAATCTCAGAAAAGAAGAATTCAACCATATAGGGAAAAACAGAATAGAAATATTTTTGAAAGATATGTGCAAGATTTTGAAAAGGGGAAATCCAAGTTAGAACCCAATACCATAGTCAAAATAGAATGGAAACAGAAAGACCAGCTCAGGGAAGAAAAGGAATCTTTAATAGTGCAGATAGCTTTCAGGGCTCAGAATAAAAGTGTACCGTGGATTCTTGACAGTGGTTGCTCAAGTCATATGACAGGTGATAAACAG
This sequence comes from Wollemia nobilis, assembly GCA_028583015.1. Taxonomy (NCBI): domain Eukaryota; kingdom Viridiplantae; phylum Streptophyta; class Pinopsida; order Araucariales; family Araucariaceae; genus Wollemia; species Wollemia nobilis. The sequence goes on along the minus strand of JAQPPZ010002381.1, from coordinate 4,071,403 downwards.
AAATTTGAAAAACTACAAAAATATGAGGGTGGCTCTGTGAAGTTTGGAAATAATGATGGAGCCAAAATAATAGGAAAAGGATCTATCAAAATTAGTGAAGGGAAAATCAAGTCGAAGAAGTTTTATTTGTGGATGGTTTGAAACACAACCTATTAAGTGTCACCAAATATGTGATAAAGGACATGAAGTAGTCTTCAAAAAGCGTGGTTGTGAAGTCGAAAAATAAACAAGTGGGAAATTGATAGCAACTGGTTCAAGGACGTCTGGAAATTTGTACACACTCTCAGAAACTTTAGAAGGTACGTGTTTCATTGGACAAGAAGAAGAGAACTGAATGTGGCACAATAGGCTTGGTCACATAAGTTTTGATAATTTGGTGAAAATCAACTCGAAACAAGCAGTGAGAGATATTCCAACCATTAAAAAACCTTCAAACAATGTTTGTGCTTCATTTCAGAAGGGAAAGCAAACCAGAGTCCCATTTAAAACAAAATAATACCACACTAGCAGGCCCTTGGAACTTATTCATACAAACTTATGTGGACCCATGAGAAGTCAAAGCATAAACGGCGACAAATACTTTATGCTATGTATCGATGATTATTCCAGAATGACGTGGATATTTTTCTTAAAAAAAAAAATAGAAGCTTTTGAAATGTTCAGATCCTTCAAACAGCTAGTTGAGAATGAAACAGGAAAAGGGTTAAATGTTTACGATCAGACAGAGGAGAATTCATTTCGAATGAATTTATGAAATACTATGAAAAACATGGCATCAGGAGACAATATTTAGCAGCTAGAACTCCACAGCAGAATGGCGTAGTAGAAAGAAAGAATAGAACTATACATGAAATGGCACGCACCATGCTGGTAGAAAAAAAAATAGCATATATATTCTAGAAAGAAGTAGTTCACACCGCAAAGATACATCCAAAACAGATATATGTTAAGAACTCATGAATGCAAAACACCTTATGAGCTGTGGTTTGGTAGAAAAGCAACAGCAAAACATCTCAAAGTATTTGGCTGTAGGTGCTACATCAGAAAAACTAATGACAACCTTGGGAAGTTTGAAGATAGAGCAGATGAAGGTGTTTTTGTTGGGTATTCATCAAAAAGCAAAGCTTACAAATGCTACAACAAGAGACTCAAGAAAATTGTGGACAGTGCAGATGTTAAATTCGATGAAGGTGGGAAACGATTAGCTGACTTTGAGGAAAATTACCCAATCTATGAAGAAGTCGTTAAAGGAGATGAGGTGAATGAAACAGAAAATAAATCTACGGTTGACTCAGATGAATTAGTCGATGACTCAGAGGAGCAAGAAAACAAGAAATTCAAAACAGGCAGCTGGAAGAAAAATCATCCAAGAGACCAAATAATTGGAGATCCCACAGCTGGTATTCAAACCAGAAGGAAAGTAATAAGTAATTACTCTCTTTTATCTAGCATTGAGCCCAAAAACATAGATGAAGCAAGCAAAGATGATAGCTGGATGAAGGCAATAAATGAAGAGTTAGATCAGATTGAAAAGAACAGAACTTGGGAATTAGTACCTAGACCTGCGAATAAGAATGTAATCGGCACCAAATGGATATTTCAAAACAAATTAAATGAATATGGACAGGTCATTAGGAACAAAGCAAGATTGGTTTGTAAAGGATATGCACAGGTCGAAGGCATTGATTTTGAAGAGACTTTTGCACCAGTGGCCAGATTAGAAGAAATTAGAATGTTTTTGGCCTTAGCAGTTCACAAAAACTTTAGAGTTTATCAGATGGATGTAAAATTTGCCTTTTAAATGGGAAACTCGAAGAAGAGGTTTATATTGAACAACCGGGTGGCTTTCAAATTAGTGAGGATCCTAACCTTGTCTACAAATTAAAGAAAGCATTGTATGGTTTAAAACAAGCACCACGGGCATGGTATGCAAGGCTAGATAACTATCTCTCACAATAGGGATTCAAGAAATGTTTAGTGGACAGTGAATCTGTATGTAAAAACAGAAGGTGGGCATCTCATTGTTCTAGTTGTCTATGTAGATGATATCATATTTGGCAGCAACAAAGATGAATCTTGTAAAGACTTAGCAAATAAGATGCAGAATGAATTTGAAATGTTTATGATTGGTGAACTGTCTTACTTTCTTGGGCTACAATTTAATCAAAATGAGAAAGGCATATTCATTTCCCAAATCAAATATGTGAAAGAAATGCTAAAGAGGTTCACTATGGAGGACTCAGAAGCCGCTTAGCACTCCCATGACAACAAGTTGCAAATTGAGTAAAGAAGACAAATCTCCACCTGTAGACCAAACCATGTACAAATCTATGATTGGAAGTTTACTATATTTAACAGCTACCCAACCTGATATTCTGCAGGCAGTTTGCATGGTAGCTAGATTTCAGTCCAGTCCCAAAGAGACTCATGTGACGGCAGTTAAAAGGATTTTTCGATATCTCAAGGGCACCATGGAGTATGGGTTGTGGTATCCAAAAGGCAAAGACTTCACTCTTATATCATATTTAGATGCAGATTGGGCTGGATGTGTTGATGATAGAAAGAGTACTAGTGGAGGTGCATTTTACTTGGGGGACAGATTGGTTGCATGGCACAGTAAGAAGCAAGAGTCAGTTTCTTTATCTATAGCTGAGGTAGAATATATTGCAGCAACAACATGTTGTACACAAGTCTTGTGGATGAAACAAACTTTGAAAGATCTTGGTATTAATTTCAGTGAACCAATATCGCTAAGTGTGATAACACCAAGGCAATTAACATCTCTAAGAATCCAAGAATGCACTCTCGAACAAAACACATTGCTATAAGGTATCACTTCTTGAAGGAGAAAGTTGCGGAAGGAGAAGTTAAATTGGATTTTGTCCCAACTACGGAACAAGTAGCAGATATTTTTACAAAACCATTGCCCAAGGAAGTGTTTGAGTACCTTCGAAGCAAATTAGGAGTAGTTACACTTCCTAAGAAGTGACTAGCTATAGGGATCACTCTCTCAGGGGGAGCATTAGAGTATTTGACTATTCTTTTGCTCATGATCATAATTTGTGCTAGATGCAACAAATTGTGCCTGAGAATTGTGAGGATGGACTCAAGGGGAGTTTGCAGCAGCCCTTTGGTATTATTGACAAAGGGGGAGAAGAGTTACAGGAATGTACACATGTGTTGCCAACAATTCCAAAGGGGGAGATTGTTGAGCAAGGTGTTGCAAGAAGTTTGTCATTGTTATCAACACAGGCAGTTAGATCCAATGATGCAGTGGACAGACAGTTCAGGAGTCATTTAGATGCAGAGGACAAAAATTCAAAGGACATACAGATTATGTAAAGTGCAATTCCAGGAAAATAGAAGTGACCCAGTTTCAAAAATTTGAAGAAAAAGACAAGTTAGAAAACTGTCGCGATATCACGACATGTTTTCTGTCGTGATTTCACGACAGGTCGGAGGAGAGAGAAGGCACAGTCAAAAATGTCGTGATTTCGTGACAAAAATGAGGAGAGAGAAGGCACAGCCAAAAATGTCACGATTTCACGACAAAAATGAGGAGAGAGAAGGCACAGCCAAAAATGTCATGATTTCGTGACAAAAATGAGGAGAGAGAAGGCGCAAGGCAAACTGTCACGATTTCGCGACATGTTGGAGGCCAAGAAGCTAAGTCGAGAAACTGTAGCGATTTCGCTACATGTTGGATTTTCGCTGGTCGAAGCAAGGAGAAAGCGTTAAGTGGAAAAGTTGTAGCGATTTTGCTACATGTTGAAATTTTGCTGGCCGAAGTAGGGAGAAAGTGTTAAGTGAAAAGTTGTAGCGATTTTGCTACGAGTCAAAAGTGCAGAACACAAAAGTGTAGCGATTTCGCTACGAGTCAAAAGAGCACAACACAAAGGTGTAGCAATTTTGCTACAAGTCAAAAGTGCACAACACAAAGGTGTAGCAATTTCGCTACAATTCGAAAGTACAAGGCACAAAAGTGTAGCGATTTCGCTACAAGTCAAAATCTCACGGGTCGAAGCAAAGTTGGAAGCACAAGGCACAAAGTTGTAGCAATTTTGCTAGTGCATGAAGCGAGAAATGTATGGAAGCCGAAAGCATCACGATTTTGCGACAAAGATGAGGATGACGTCAGCAAAAGCTGAAAGTGTCATGATTTCACGACAGGTTGCAAGAAAAGCCTCTAGAAGCCGAAAGCGTCGTGATTTTGTGACAAAGATGAGGATGACGTCAGCGAAAGCTGAAAGTGTCGCGATTTCACAACAGGTTGCAAGAAAAGTCATTGGAAGCCGAAAGCGTCGTGATTTCACGACAAGAATGAGGATGACGTCAGCAAAAGTTTGAAGTGTCACGATTTTGTGACAAGAACAGTGGCAAAGCTATCAAAGGCCAAAAGGGTCACGATTTTGTGAGAGCAAGGACAAGAAGGCATACAGCTACAAAAAGTGTCGCGATATCACGACATGTTTCTATTTCATAGCAATAGTCGCAGGAAGGTGACAGAGGTGGCAGTAGCAGTTAAAGGCCGACAAAGTTGAATCTGGGCTGACATATTTTAGGGTTCAATAGCCGATAATTTCTAGGGTTTTGCAGCCGACGTTCTTAGGGTTATAGCCGATGGATTTTAGGGTTTTTGTAGCCGACAATTTCTAGGGTTTTACAGCCAACGTTCTTAGGGTTACAGTCGACTATTGTTTAAAATTTGATCATGAAATTTCATCTATAAAAGGAGGGCTATTTCAAATTTGAAGGACTGCGAGTATTGAGTTTGCGCAAGTAAAGTCCGCATCGAGCAGAGAGCGAGTCGTATCAAACTTGTCCTAATGAAGTGCACAGGGAGCAGATGTTGAGTCATTTCGATTCAAGCTGAGTGCGAAGCTATAGTTGTGTGTGTTGAAAAAGAGTGTGTATCGAATCTTCGTGATTTAAGTGAGCAGAGAGGTGTAGAGGTTGAAGACGCACTGATCTAAAGTGTGAAGTGATAATGCGCAGAGAGTAGCAGGAGGTGTGAATTACGTCTGTTGTTCTCAGAAAGCGATTTGTGTTGATCGACTGTTCGGTAGCAAAGTGTGCGAAGTATTGGTGAAGAAGCAAAAGTGATAGTTCGATTGTTCGAAGCTTTTACATAGCAAAAGCCGAGTACTGTAAATTGCAGACTGGGTAATAAGGTAAAAGTATAATTACTGTAATTCTTTTCATTATTTCTATTGAAGTCCAAGTTGCAGCTTGGCATAAGGAGTTGGTGCTCCTTCTAGTAGTTGCTAGTGAATTGGGGGTTGGTGCTCCTTTCTGTTGGTGTAGAAAAATTGAGGGGTTGGTGCTCCTTCCAGTTGGTGCTAGTAAATAAGTTGTAAATTTGCTGCTTTACTTGAGCTGGATTTGGATGGTAGTCCAAGCAGCCATTTTTTAGGAGTAGCCACATTGGTGAACCTCGTTAAATTGTTGTGTTATGTGTGATGCTTTCTTATCGCATTTGATATTTCTTTTATCAGTTTTAAATAGCTGCTGGTTTTTAAACTGTATACTTGAAAGTTAAAATATCACACTGATTCACCCCCCCTCTCAGTGTCACTGTGATTACAACAATATTCCTTTAGCTCTAATATACCCAAAATTATTAAGGCCATAACTTTTGCATAGGAAAGCATTTTGTGCACCTTTTTTTCAAATCACGTAGTTTTTTGAGCTCTATAGATTGGTGACATCAGTTCAAGTACAAATTATTTTCTATGGGATTTTCTATGCAAAATTTACCTAATTGGCAATGTTCTTCACATCGAGATCATGTATAAATTAAAATCCTTCTTCAAGATTATGACAAGTTCAATCCTCTTTTCTCTCACTTCTTTTTATCAAAATAGGTTTGATGTCTTCATAGAGCACCAAGCATCTAACTCCAACTAAGCTTGATGGTGTAGTAGTTGGTCATTTTTACTATATTTGAGAGATTTTAAAATTGTATTTTTCTTCTCTTTTCTCATAATGGATGCTTGCTATAACTCCAACAACCCTTTAGTGTAGTGATTGGTAATATTTTGGGTTGTAAGAGGAGTAGGTTTTGGATGATCAACACAAGGTATACCTTTTTTTAATAGGCCCTTTCTAACCATTGGGATTGATTATTAATAGAACTACCTATTGCTTCATCATTAAATTTCCTTATCTTAATATTAGGGGATAAATTATGATCACTATAGTACATGTTGAAGATATTCTCATGGAAATCTCAACATCTTGTTCCAAAAGGTGGAGTTATGACTTTATATTCAGGAGAGGTTGATCCAATTCATGTAACTTTGGCAAAAATAAGATAGTGGAATCCATTGGACCATACAAGCATTCATTATGGGGGGAGATGTATCATTTCTAATGCATTCTCTCCTTGGCCTCTTGATTCAAATTATGGAGGATGTTGAAATATTTGTAATCTAACCTTATTTGAACAAGGACAATAGTGATGAAGTGCCTATGGATGCTCTTGATTTAAGCCTATGATCAAGTGCTATGTAAGCCTTTGGGTATCTATGTGTAAGCCTACAAGCATCTTCATGTAAACCTATTGGCATATTTCAATGTATTCCTATAGGTATTATTCTATGTAAGGCTAAAGGCACCCTCATGTATTTACCCTTATTGATATTGGTCAATCCACATTTATGGATAACCTTGATTAGAGGGTGTAATTTATTATTTTGTGGTAAGTTAACCTCAAGTTTAAGTTAATATCAACTTCAGGTTAACCACTCATTGGGTTTTAGTATCACTATAAATAATCCTTAATGAGCAATAATTTGTATCATAGTGTGATATATGAAAATATTTTTGGATACCTACAAGAACCCCTCCTTATTCCTTCTCACAAATCATGTCATTTATCTCTTTCCTTATTTTTCATTTATATGCTCTTTTATTTTTCTATTATTCCTTTTTCTACATATGATTGTGGTGAATGGATGTTTCAGGATGTTTCAATATATTTCTAGAAAATATTGTAAATTTCAACATCTCTGTCCATGTTGACACATCAATATAATACAAAACACAAAAAGACAAGTAATATGTATGTAATTTTTAATCACATGTACTTTGCAACTCATGGAAAGTGAATTATCAATTTTTTAGATGGGTGACCTTCTAACTCATGGAAGGTGAACCACCACTTTTTTTTCAATTGGTTATGTGGGATTAAAATGGGTCCCACCCATACTACATTGTCATTACATAGTGGTATTACAACTTGGCTACTATGCATGTATCATTTGACAATATTCGAACTTGGGTCTCCTTGAAAGTAGAGGAATCTAACTAGTTGAGTTAATGTTATTTGATAATATGAACAACCACATTGCCATGTGGGTGACCTTCCATATCCAATACAATGGGTTTCCAACACATCAAAAAAATATATATAATGAGATATGCACCTTCGAATATAAAAATATGAGCAGTCGATGCAATATTATACCCTCACATATCTTCTAAAATATTGCTTGCATTATACTCTATTATTATATTTTGCTTATATATATTTGTGTTATGGTTTGTTATATTCTATTATTTTTAAAATGCACTCTTTCTTGATCTTCCTTTACTCAAAATTAGGATTTGTGGATCAGTAAAAATTTTGAGTTTTGGATCATGTGTATTGGTGGCATTAGTTCAAAGACTTGCTACAATGTAATTAAAAAAATAACTATAAGAGTACTATGCTTTGAATGTTTAATAAAAGGTATACCTTATTTTTATGAGTCCATCTTAGATGATGGGGTTTATTATCCAAATACTTGCTTCTATTACTTGATGATTCAATCGTTAAATTTTAATATTGGAGGACCTGTTGTGGTCACTATATTATATGTTGATGGTCTTCTCAATGAGATATCAACATATTTGATTTTTAATATGAAGTCATAGCTTCATATCTAAGTAAGTGTTGATCCTTTTTATGTGCCTTTAGCAAGATCATATAGCAAATTTTATGATTGAGATTCATTGGTCCATTTAAGCACTCATTATAGAGGAAGTGTTACCGTCTCTAATGTCTCTTGTTCTTGTTTCCTCAACTCATATTATAGGGGGTGTTGAAATATCAATAATTTGACCTTATGACCCAAGGCCAACAATGGTGATGTAAGCCTATGGGAACTCTTAATATTATAGATATTATCTATGTAATCCTATGGGAAATCTTGATCTATTCATTGCTAGTGAGATCAGTTAAACCATTAGTATGGATAATCTTGTAATTGTAATTTAGCCTTTAAGCCAAGTGATATCGACTTTGATTAACATTATTTATAATTATTATTGGGGATTAGGTATTTACTATAAATAGCCTCCAATCATTGCTCCATTGAATAATTTTATGATGAAGTGATATCATGGATTACCTACGAGCACCCACCTCTTCCTAATTCATTTATATATACCACTTTTTGTTTGTTTGCTCTTTATTTTGTTTCTATACTTTTTTGCATCTAATTGTAGTGAATGTTATGTTTTATAATATTTTTGGAATATTATAAAAACTAATAATAGATTGAAATAAAAATGGCTTTGGATGTCCATTATTGAAATCCATATCTCAAGATAAGGGGTTTATGATTTGATCCTAATTGCAATAAAATTTCATAAGAGGTACTTTATTTGTAACCATGCATTAGATAATAAAAGTATATTCAATAATTTTGCTATAATATTTTACCCAATGAATCTATTATCCCATGTATAATAAAATATTGAAGGAATACCATCCCAAAGGCCATATGAAGTAACAAATAAAGAAAAACATTACATCAATTTAGATCATCAAGGAGTACCATTCTTCTTATTCAAAGGAGATAGAACTATATTGAAGTCCCCCTAAATAATCCATAGTCTATAATTATCAATCATTATTGTATTTGATAAAAATATGTTGAGGTCCTTCCAATATTTTTTATGAGAAATAACTAAAGTTGGAACACAAAAATTTACATCCCCAAATTTGTTCATTTTCCTCTTTCCTATAAAATAGATCCATAGCCCAATTACCTTTTGCTTATAGCATTTGTCCATATAGTTGTGACACCTCCAAAAGCTCCTATAGAAGAAACAACCATACAATCCCCTATGTTCCAAAAAAAAATTGATGCATCCTTATATTCCTCACACCTAATTTTTTTGTCTATATAAAAATGGACTCATAACTATAACAATATATTAATTTCTTATTTTAGGGATCTTATTCATACACCGATCTTATCATCACTTTTAATTTTTATTTGTGGGATTAACCCCACTTCTTAACATTTGCAATATTTATTTTTGGTTTTCCAAATCAATATCCTTGTGTTTCCTTTTCTCTTTATTTTTGCTTTGAGAGTCTTCCTCTCCTTTCCCATTTCCACCAACGCTTTAAGATTCATCAACCTCTTCCATTTTTTCCATGTTATTCATAATAAGACTTATATTTTAAAGGTTTATGCAGCCCCAAAGAATCTAAAGTGGAAGGAATAGCATCACCAATACTTTCTTATTTACATTTTCCTAAAATCCCTAAAGTGCAAGGATGATCCTTCATAGTAGTTACTTTCTTATGATGTTGTGAAAACCCTTAATTTTGCCCTAGGAACTCTAAAGTGTAAGGATGACTCCATAGTAATTATTTTCTTATGCTATCCTAAAAACCCTAAATTTTTATAGATATCCTCCATACTCATGTCTTTATTATGCTACTCTTGTAACCTTAAAGTTAAAGGGATATGCCTTACGGTTATTTCATTTTTATTGCATGGGGAGGATTTATACAACTTGAGAAAAAATAAAGATTTTTTACTTGGATTAACCTTAACATATTTTGCCTCATTGCTTTAAAATTTACCTCTCCATCTTCTTTCACATCTTTAATTCCTTCTAAATTTGAACTTGTGCATTATACTTCCTTATCATTTGCATCCTATGTTTCTTCTAATGGTTGATATGAGTAAATATAATGGATCACACCATTTAATGATGTATGGGGGATTTCTTTACCACTTTCTTGGGAGTGGAAAGTCCTTAATTGATCCTAATTCTACCATGGTATTATCTCCTTGCTTCCTATTTAATTTTGTGTCATGCACAATTTTGTTCTCTTTATCAATTATTTTCCCTTTGCAATCTCTTCTGATGTGTCCAATTTTGTAGCATTTGCAACATCGGAATACAATTTTCTTATAATCCAATTGTTTGTTGGGAATATGATGCTAAGAAAAAACTATAGCATTGGAAATTTGATGTTGAGTTTGTAGATGTAGTTGTGCAAATTTCTAGTTGAGTTTTTAACTACAAGTATGTTGATTCTCAGTTGAGCTTGTAATTGTAGTTGTGTATATTCTCAGCTAAGCTTGTAACTACAACTGTGTAGATTCATAGTTGAGCTTATAACTACAACTATGTAGATTATCATTTGAGCTTGTAACTACAATTGTGCAAATTCCCAAATGATCCTGTAACTACATTTATAAATATTCCAACTAAGTATGTAACTACAACTATGCATATTCTTAGTTGAGTTTGTAACTATAGTTGTGCATTTTCTTAGGTATGCTTGTAACTATAGGGAAAAATTAGTTTGTTAATGTGTGTGTTAATAAATTGCTTAATATACTAACTCACAAAAAACTTTATCCAGGATCAAATATAAATCAAATGAATACCATTAATCAAACTAACAATAAATATCAATATTGGAATAACAACAATATCTCACAAATATAACTTAAATGTACACAATATTAAAATATTATAAGAATGATACATATTGATTACATTTCTTGGATATATGCCTCCAATATATAGTTTTATGTGATTTTTTAGTACTCTAATTGTTGCTCTCCTCTAACCTGGGAGATGCATCCTTTCATATTGTCATAAAGACAAAATTCTCATCTTACCACATATTGTGTGACTCCTCATTTTCTCTCTTAACACCTTGCACTTCTCTCATATTGACACATACATTATATAAAATATAATTCAACTACCAAAATAATATTACAAGGGGTTCAAATAAGGTAATACTTTCAACACCACTTTGTATTACATTATTTGGTAGGAAGGCTTTTTCCTTCATTCTTTGATTCTTCTTTCTCTTCATTATTCAACTCTGGTATAACTGGATATATGCAATTCTTTATAAATCATATGTAACTACCTTTGTATCAATGTATTTGAGTCACCTCTGGATCACTGCCTCTAGGTATTTGCCTCTGGTTCATCCACTAGAACATTCATAAGACTATCATATATGTAGGATCATCACTACAATTGCTTTCACTATAGGTTACCTCCCAAGGTATACTTGGATCACAATAATTTATTTATTTCTTATAAGACTAACAATATTCTTAGTAAACTTTGATCATACTTAGTTTCCTTCTGTAGAAACCATACAACATTCCTTTTATCTTATCCCATTCATTCATGTTTATCCATCCACAATTTATTTTTAATATGTAGTCTTTCTTTTCTTTTTGTAGATAAAATATTTGTGAATGATTATGTCCACAAATTTCACAAGTATGAAGATTCCAATATTCCTCTATCTTATGTACATATCTACCAAAATAATTACATCTATTCCCTGTTATATAATTACTTTTTCCTATCACAAATTTACTTTATGATTCCTTACTGCTTGTATGCCCTATATATCCAAGACCTTCACATTTTGGTGTTATTTATGGTACAATTGGCTCTTTCATTACTTGTCCATATTTTCCCAAACCCATGTCTTTATATCCCATTTTATTTAACAATTTTGAATCAATTGCTTTAGTATACCTTTAAAAATAACCAAAAAGATCATCATATTGATCCTTATTAGCATTAACACAACTCTAAGCATAATTATCTCTGTCAACATTTGAATCCATGTCATCATCAATTGTGATAGCAAAATATTTTTTTGAACAATCACAGATTGTATTTAAATCCTTTGTGTCATATGTAGCATCTATTTTTGTAACAAGTTCTTCTATATTTCTCATTAATTTTTAATTTTTAGTATCATTGCTTGCATCACAATTTTTCTTTTCATTTCGATGAGTATCACAACTTGCATATTTTTATTTTTTATGAAGATCATTGGTGTCACATCATGCATCTATAATCATGGGTTTTAATCCATTTGATGTCATAGGCCTTAAATCATTTGTATTATAGGAAACATATTTCACCATTATTTTATTCCCTAATTCTTCAACCTTTCCTTGTTTTCTTATCTTGGAAATATTTAGAGTGATTATTCCCTTGTATATTGTTTTCCATAGACTAACATGTACAGTAATAAAATTTTCATAACAATCATTAGCATCATTGAGTATACTTTGCATGCATTATTGAAGCATTAGAAATTCTCCCTGTTCTGCTTCACTGGTAATATCAACAAGCTTATTTTTCAAATGTTAAATCATTTCCTCTTGTTTTCTATTATGGCCTTTGAGAACTTCATTAGAAAGTAATGTTATATACATTATCTTTCCTATATTACTACGTAATGTGAAAACACCTTTAGAGTATACAACTACTTCATCAAGCTTTAAACTTAGATAATTTCCTAGCATTGAAATTTTTTTATCTTTGGCTTCTCTAATGATTGATTGTAATATCCTATTTTCCTTCATTGATGTTTCCTTTTGTTCTTCAATTTTTGCTATCATGTATTGAGTACAACATTTTAAATTTTACAACATTTCCTTAGTCTCTTCTAGTGGTTCATATTGAATGTATATTTTTTTTTCTTGAAAACATAAGTTTTCTACTTAAATTGTTTTTGATAACTCATGTTTTTGTATTTCTGTTTTTTGATCATTTATTTTTCTTTCCACTTGCTTTTTGTTTTTCATGTTTCCTTGAAGTTAAAAACCTCATGTCTTCCTAGTTTAAATAAATCAAAGTTTCTAAATTAAATCCTATGAAGTAGAATCCTTGATATCTCCCTAATACTTTAGAAACTAAAAAATAAGATTTGTAAATTTAATTTTTAAATTTGAAGTAGAATTCATTTTGACTCCCAAATAATTAAATTGTAAAAATTCAATAACCTTTGATTTCAAAAACTTATAAATTAAATTAATCAAAGAAACTTATTAAGAACCTTATAACTTCTAACTTAAATTAATCAAAGTCCTACTTATCTCTCCAATTATAACTTATCTCTAATTAATTTAATTATCTCCTTCAACTTAATTAAATCTAATAATCCCAAAACCTTATAACTCCAAAATATTAAATGAACCTTAGAAAATTTGAAAATTAAATAATATACCTCCTCTTGCTTTTGCACTCATGCTCGTGCTTTGATTCTTTGTCTGCTTTGGTTTGCTTGCTGACTGCCTCAAACTACTTCAGCTTTTTGACTACATTACATTGAATTTGCTTTGGGTTGTTGACTGCCTTTGAATGCCACCGGCACAACCTGCAAACCATTTTAATAATTCACACGCTTTGATAGATGTTCCTTTATCATTAGGTTTTCTCATTTCACATGGTGGGTGCATCATAACATAGTATTCCTCAAATAAATGTTCCTTGTACCTAGCGCTTGTAATGCATGTTGTTAAGGAGAAAATAAGTTTTGTATTATCCTTTCAATTTCCTCTTGATTGATTTTTCACAAACTATGACTGTTACATTCCAAATTCTATGTTGGACTTGGTTCACCTTCCAAGTCAAAGATTTGGGCTGCCTATTCAAATGCTATGAATTATTTTACCTTTTGAGTTGGGTTGTCCATTCGTATGCCAAGTTGGACTACCTATGCACTTGTTTGAAGTAACATTGAGACATTCTACTATTGGTTTGAACATTATTCAATGAGTTGTGCTCTTCTCAATAGATTTGTGAGGGCACTTTACTTCAGCTTAGGCTCTTCTAAGTTCTACGTTAGTCTGACTCCTTTTTTAATGTAATGTTGGCTCAATTCTATTTTGTTTTGAATGCTTATCTTTTCTCTTTAACTCTTATTCCTTTATTCTCTTGCTTAAGGAAATACTAACTCTATTTTACAACACTATCAACAATAATCTTAAATGCTCTTCTTTGTTACTCTCCTTTGATGCTCTTTGTTGTTCTCCTTTGGTGCTCTGATTCGAATGCTATGATTTTCTTCTTGATTTCATAGGATCTTCCTTTCTACTTATAAATGTAGCTTGGAAGTTTATAATACTTCCTTTATTTTTGTAGCAAACTCTTCTATTTTCTTGGCCTTTCTTTCTCTTTGACATTGGCCACATAAATATTCTTAGTTGTATGGCATATTTTTGTACTAATATCTTTCTTTTTATATAATATCCTCTAAAAAAAATTTACCTCTTTTTCCTTGAAGGGTCTCAATTCTCTTGTTATCTAAACTTATAGACTCCTATCTTTGAAGAGTATTTATCATTGACCTCTCCTCTTGGACCAATTATCAAGATCTATATAACTTGAATCCTCAATATTACTAAAAAAATTTATCAAGGCTTTTTTCCTTCAGACCTGAATCCAAAATATTAATATCAAAGTCTATTTTCAAGACTTGAAACTATAATAACTTGCAACTCAAATGAATCCTTGCTTGATGAAAGCTTTTTGCCTTCTCTTACACTTGAAGATGAAAGTCTTCTCTATATGTTGTAGGAATATTATCACTTCTTTGAAGATCAATCTATGCTACAACAATGTCTTATGTTGATCCTAAGAACTCCAATAATGATTCTCCTCCTTACTATAGAACCCAATAATATCAAGGTGACCATAAACTTCCCTGATGCTCCAAACAAGATAGCTTGATTGTACCAACTTCTTCAACTTTCTTGATAGAAACCAATTGCCATAAATTTTTCTATCTTTGAAAATACTTTGTCAATATCAGGGTTGGCTATTTTTCTAAATAATCAATTATCTTCAAGTTGATTCACCCAAAAATAGATCGTAGTCTTCACTGGTTATCCTTCAACCTAGTGGAGTTGAGTCCTAGTATTCACTGGTTATCCTTCAACCTAGTGGAAAGACCCTAGCTTTTAACTTTTCAAATTCTATTGTTGAGTCCTAGTCTTCACTAGCTATTCCTATAGTTGTGGAAAGACTCTAGCCTTCTTGTCACACTGAACAAAACTCAATTTCTTATGCAGCTAATAAAAAATAACTTGTGCAAGAACCTTCTTGCTTGTAGCTCTGATACCATTGATAGCTTTCTTAATAGATTAAACCATAGAAAGATTTATCCAGGATCAAATATAAATCAAATGAATACCATTAATCAAACTAATAGTAAATCTCAATATTGGAATAACAACAATGTCTCACAAATATAACTCAAATGTACACAATATCAAAATATTACAAGAATGATACAAATTTATTACATTGCTTGGAGAGATAACTCCAATATATAATTTTACATGACTTTTCATTACTCTGACTGTTGCTCTCCTATAACAGCTGGGAGATGCATCCTTTCATATTCTTATAAATACAAAACTCGCATCTTTCCACATATCATATGACTCCTCATTATCTCTCTTAACACCGTTGGCAATTTTGGGTTTGAGATCCTAGCTTCTTGTCTATGAGTTGTCATTGATGTCAAAAGGAAATGGCATTAATGTTAAGAGGATGTGTTGGCTTCAAAGGTGGAATATTCCAAGAGAATCTTTTTAAGAGAATCCGGAGAGATTCCATTGGCAATGGTTTTTATTAAAACCAATGGAGGTTCTCTTTATTATTTATTTAATTATTATTTAAAACCCTTCAAGGTTTTAATTAATTAATTATTTAATTAATTAAGGGAGAAATTATTTTTAATTTATTAAAAATACTTAAAGATTTTTAAACCTTTTTTTATTCTTAATTTATTAAAATTATTTAAGGGTTTTTAAACCCTTTTTGAAAAGACTTTTGATTAATTTCAAAATGGTCTTTATTTCCGCCGACGTCAAGGTGTCTTCGAAGAGACTATTTATTCTCCAACTCCTAAGGTTGGAAGGCTAATGAATTCGAAATTCCCCAAATGCAATTTGTGGTGTTTGTGCTCTGTATTCACTGCGATCGAAGGAAGACTTAGAAGCACGTGTGGTTGAAAAGTCTTCGAGAGTTTTTTCGAGGGTGAAGTGGAGGGAAGTTCACTTGTGAACTTCGTAGCCCGCGTGGGCTAGTGGCAGCGAAGGCTGCTGTTGGGCACTGCATTGGCGGAGTTCATCGTTTCGAGTCTCGTGAGGGTGCTTTGCTAGAGTAACACACGTTTTTATTAAAACGTCTTTATGCCACAAAATTTAGAGTTTCTTGGACAGCGATTTATAAGGTGTGATTAAATTTTATGAGTTTTGGTTTTTGTGATTAGCATTGAATAAAAGCTTAGGAGAAATAAGGGCATATTTCTTTGGATGTATTTTTAAGATTATTCTTTGCTATGCTAAAATTAAAAATGGAGGTATAAGGTGTGAGTCTGTGATTGTTGATTGATTGGCATGTTATGGTGGTTGTGTTTAAAGAAGTGGAGCTAAAAGGTGTAATAAAGGAAGTTTATATTATTGCTCATTTCTTTTTATTCTAACCCTAACTTGGTTGGAAGTTTGAGAGTTGTGTGTGGTGACAACTTGAAGGTTCAATTATCTTCTACTCCAATAAGGTATGGGCACATTCTTCTTATGAGTGTGATTGATGTATGTTTTCTGAAATAAGGTTGGAGTGAAAAGGTATTCTACTAGGTATCCTTTGGCTAGGTGTAAATCCTATTTTCTGGTTTGTTGAAGACTACTTATGCGTTGTTATCCTTAAGGAGATTTTTTGGTGAATGCATAATTTTTGGTTTGAGATAGTGGAAGCTTTGTGCACTAGGGTTTATATTTGTGAGTCTAGCTACTTGCATTGAGCTGGTAGAACCCTTGGTTGGCTATTTTGAGTTTGATGGTTGAGTTTCTTCCATAGAGGTTGTTTGATCAAGTTATTGCTTTACTTGATTCATGATATTGGGCTTACTCCATTGAGTTGATTTGAGCAAGTTATTCTTTGCATTTGGTGATATTGTGTTGGTGGCTATTTTGTTCAAATATCTTTGGAGGGAAAAGGATTTCTACTTGTTTCCTTTTCTTGTGATGATTGGTTGAATGCTTCAAGGTTGATGTTGAGTTGAATGGTGTTGTTTGATTAAGCCTTGTTGATAAGCATTGTTGTTGAAGCCCTATTTGGTTGTGAAAGAGTATTTGGTTGTGAAAGATTGATTGGATGAGAAAAGTTATTTGGTTGTGGAAAGAACATGAGTATCATTGTTATATGTGATTCTTTGCATAGTTGGAAATTGTTGGGGTTTCATGTTCTTGAAAGAAATCATTCTATCCTATCCATTTCAGATTTTGAGTTGAGATTTCAGATTTGAGATTGAGTTTGAGCTGAGTTGATTTGAGTTGAGTTTTGAGATTGGGAGTTGAGTATAGAACATATTGAGTCTCTAACAATTCTCTTTATGCTTCTATGAGTTTGAAAAAACACATTGGGTCTCTAACAATTCACTTTGTGATTTCCTACTAAGAAAGTTTTTCTTGGTGAGCTTGCTGAGTTTTTGGATAGGTTCCAGTGGGGACTTGTGAGCAGTTCTTGGACAGGTTCCAGTGGGGACTTGTGAGCAGTTTTTGGATAGGTTTCGGTGGGAACTTGTGAGCAGTTTTTGGACAGGTTTCGATGGGGACTTGTGAGCAGATTTGGACAGGTCCTAGCAAAGGACTTGTGAGCTGAGTTTGATAGTTCTATCAAAGAACTTGAGGACAGAGGTGCATTGGTTCTATAAGAAGAACCTGAGGACAGATTTGGCAAGTCTTTGAGAAGGCTTATATGCAGAGGATTGATTTGTTCAACAGTTGTACAGATCTGACAGACAGAGAAAGACTTGTACTAGACCGAATGACTATGTTTGGTACAGGTTTTTGAGCTGCTATGGACATGATCATAGAAGGCAGAGGTCTCTTAGGCTAAGCATTGAGGACAGGAGGTCTTCAGTGGAAAGGAGTTCCACGTGCTGGCAAGAGGTAGAGGAAGTTGATCTTCTGAGGGATCATTTCCAGAGCAGAGGGGAAGGTATCTCCTTTGAGCAGAGGCTCATAAATTTTGATTGGGGGAAGGTATCTCCTTTGGGCCGAGGCTCATAAACATTGTAATTGGGAAGGATTCCCAAAGAACTTTGAGATAACTTTTAGACAAAAGTTTTGTGGATTTAGCCCAGCCATTCTAGTGAACCACGTTAAAATTGGTGTCACTTTGTGAATGATATTGTGCATTGCTTTGATATTGCTTTGGGTATATTGCTTTATTGTTTTGAAGTATAATGGAAAAAGTATAAAGAGGTCTTATACTGTTCACCCCCCCTCTCAGTATAAGCTTGTTTTCTTCAAACACCTTGCACATTCTCTCATATTGACACACATTATATAAAATATAAGTCAAATACCAAACTAATATTACAAGGGGACAAAATAACGTAATACTTCCAACATGTGTTGTGTGTGTAAAAAAATTCAAAATGCTCTTGTTGTATAATTTTGTAAGATGTGAAAAAAAATTGTACAAATTTTGCTTTAAAATATTTTATGTTTTATCAAGTAAAAGAGTTTTAGTTTTCACATTTGATATTAGAGCCATTGTTGGTCCTAGGTTGGAGTGATTCTATTTTCCTAATATTTCTAACCATTAATCATAACCACTAATAACTTCCTTCCTATTCCATAGTTTAGTGGGTAATATTATGACTACTATACCATTAAGATGAGGACATTGTTTACTCTAAAATATCTATGGGATATTGTTAAATTTGGTTATGATGAGCCAAAAAATTGGTCTATTATCCCACATAATGACAAACAAGTTAAAGAGGACAAGAACAAGAATTATTTGACATTGTACCACATTCAATAAACTCTAGATAAGAGTTTATTTAAAAGGATTATGTATTGATGAATTTTTAAGCCTTACAACCACAAAATATCATAGGCTCTCAATAAGAGTTGGGGGTTCTATGAGGCGTAGTGGAAATGGCAAACCCTTGTTTCACCAGAGGGAAAACCAGGGGTGATTTCTGGTTTGAAGGGCTGCAAGAATGGAAAATCTGGAAAACCCCAACAAAGCAAAGATTGAGATATTTTTTTTTAGGGAAAAATATTCAATTTGGATGCTCTGTGGAGCTATGGAAAACAAATTAAGAGTTGAAGAGAGGTCAATAATGGAGGGGTCATCTAGAGGGGGTTTAACCAAATATACCATTGAGGACTAAACATGATCCTAAAAATCCTCACATGCAACCTTTTACGGATGCAGTGAAAGGCAATAAACCCAACAAAAAAAATATAGAAGGTCAAACCCAAATAAATTTGTAGAATTTAGAAAAGAGAAAAAAAAAAGAGGTAGATCAAGCAATAATAAATGGTTGCCTACATAATACGGATTCAATACCAATCTTAGAAATAGTAGAGGAATTGGTACCAGATGATATTGTTTACAAATCCACACATGCCCTGATTTGTAGGTTTGTAGGGTTGCAATGGTCAAGAAACCATTGCAACCCTCAAGGGTAAGTGGGCATGATAACACTTCCAAATGGATACTTTGTATCTGAATTTACTCTAATTTTTGATAAGGATAAGGCTTTTGAGGGAGGATCCTATAACATCAGGGTAGCATGGTTATTCATGCAGCCATGGCGATCAACTTTTTATCCCCATGTTGAACCATTAGTAGCACAAATTTGGCTGAAATTATATGTCATTCCTTTGGAATTTTGGAAAGATAAAGTTCTAGAATTGATTGAAAAATTGTTGGGCATATACCTAGGAATATCACAAGAACCAGTGGAAGGGAGATCAGGTTTGGTAGTTTGAATTTGTGTAGAGATGGGCTTGAGCAAACCACTACCAATAGAAATGGAGCTTAGATTGGGAGGCAACATATGGAAATAATAGTTGGATTATGAATAAGTCTCGTTCTATTGTAGATCATACCATGAGTATGGATATTTATTTTGAAACTACCCCAAGATCACTCAAGAGGAGATACTGCAAGGAGTTTAAAACCCAAAGGATCAATCTTCACTTAAAGAGACTACAATGGGTTTTCAAATGGTAAAAAGAAGAAGAGCAAGAAATAATATCTAGACAAGGGGTAGGAGTCAATTCATAGGATAAAACATGAACCACCACTAGGAATGGAGGGCAACATCTAACAAATATGAGCTTCTCAGGCTAGATGACCCAATGGAAGGAGAAGAAACCATGTTTAAAGAATAGGCCAAAAATCAAGATATGTCTACAAAAAAGTAAAATCAAAGCCATCAATCTATAGACAAGGGAGATCATAATCCCTTAAAAGGATTTGAGGACCAACAAGGAAGCCAAAACTCTCCAAAACAATCTCATCCAAATCAAGAAAAATAAGGGGAGGTATAGGGGCATCAACAAATAGATACAGGATGTGCAATGATAGTTTTAAATCTGGAACAAGAACCACCTAAGGATATCATCATGGGATTAGCAGAGAAAAATAGAGAAAAACCAATTCTAAGAAATAGTCAAATGGAGAAACAACATAAAAATGCTAGTTCTCATGGATAAGGAAGAAGATCAAATAGAGAAAGAGTGCAACAGTAGGGGGAATAGTTGAGAGAGTCAGGTATGGTTAAATCCATAGCAAAATTTTACAACACATAACCCCAATGATTATAAATACCTAGAATGTAAGGGGATTAAACGGTCACCCTAGATAATTGGATGTTAAGAGAATGATCTCAGAAACAAACCCATATGTGGTGCTATTACAGGAAACTAGAACATCTTTTGAAATAATGTAAACTATTTCAAAAATATATCAGAGGTAAAGTGATTAAGTGACCCAAGCCTCTTAGGGCTAGGAGGGATGACAACAATGTGGAATAGGGACACCTTTCAGTTACTAAGTTCAACATCTACTCGAGGAGTTTTGATGACTAAGAGATAGAAACTCAAGGAATGTATGGATGATCATTAATATATATGGAATGCAATGAGTACAAGAACAAAAAAATCCAATGGAAATTAGTCCAAGCAATCAGGGAAGCCTACCTCGAAGACCTTTGGATGGTGAGAGAGGACCTGAATGCCAAGATGTCAGTAAATGACCAAGAAGGAGGTGTAACACAACTCAACAAAAAGGATAGGCTCCTCATAGTCCAATCTGACTATTTGGAGCTGATTGATATACCCCCACCAGGTTGTAGTAACACATGGAAAAATAAAATAAAATAGAGGTAAACAATAAAATCCAAATTAGATAGGTTTTTAGTAGGGGAAAAATCTTTCACCCTATGGCAATGTCAATCTGAGACCCTAAATCGGTTGGCTTCAAACCATTTTCCAGATGCCTTTCCATAGAAAAAAAATTCCAACTACAAGAAAACCCTTTATATTTGAGAACTTTTGGCTACAAATTGAGGATCTCTATGGTTTGGTACAACAATGGTGGTAGCAAGGTAAACCCGCATATGGAACATCTCAGTACCAACTCTTCTGGCAATTAAAACTTGTTAGATAAAGCTTGAAAAAATGGAGCAAACTATAGAGAACTGACTTCTAAAAATAGAGAGCAGTGATCTCAAAAATTATGGAACAAGTGGCAGCTCAAATTCAAATTAGAATTATCTTAGAATAACTTCTACAGAAGGAAGAAACATTTATGAAATAAGAGGAGATAGATAAGAAAGAGAAGGCATACTGGAAACAACAAGCAAGGGTGATATGGCTAAAGGAAGGAGATAGAAACACTAAATTGTTTTACCATACATATACTGCTTGAAGCCTTCATAATAGGATGGATGCCTTATCAAATGGTCCAAATAATAGGTAAACAACCATCCTAGGTATGCAATATGTAGCAAATTCTTATTTTAGATCCTTATTATTTACAGATCCAAATATTTATTTCCATCATTAGCAAGAAATTCTAGCTAGTATTCTTGAGATGATATCTCAAAATTAGAATGAGGAACTCCTAAGAGAAATAACATAGGAAGAAGTCAAAATTACTATCCTTGCTTTATAAATAGGAAAGTCCCCAGGATCGGATGGGATCCTAGTAGAATTTTATAGAGCTTTTTGGGATATAATAGTGAAGGATCTAACTAAAGTAGTGGAGGAAGTCATAATCAATAGAAGAATCCTCAAAGCCACCAACCACACCCATTTAGCCCTTATCCCAAAAGGAGGAGAGGTGGAGGATATTGTCAACTACATACTAATAGCACTCTATAATGTGGCCTACAAGCTCATGACCAAGCTAATGGTAGTAAGATTAAAAAATATCTTACCAGATATAATATCATCAGAATAGGGAGGTTTTATGTAGGGTCGGTAGATTCTATATGGAATAGTGGTGGCTTAGGAATCCTTCCATAATCTTAATTAAAAAGGGAAGAAGGGGATGTTTCTCAAGTTGGATTTATCCAAAGCCTATGATAGGGTCATATGGAATTTCTTGGCACAAATTCTAAGAAAATTTGACTTCAAAGAGGAATGGATATCATGGGTGATGGAATGTATATCCTCAGCTTCCTACTTAGTTCTCATACATGGAATCCCCTCCCAACCTTTCCAGGCATCCAAAGGTATCATATAAGGTGACCCTATTTCACCATATCTATTCATTCTCTATGTAGAAGGATTGGGAAGACTAATAAAAAAAAGGAAAATGGAATGAATCATTACAGGAATCGTTATCTACAATGAGGTGGACCTTACCCATATTCAATTTATGGATGACACAGGAATGTGGGGTTAAGCATCACTACAAGAAGCAATAAACATCCGTGATCTCTTGGATTGCTTCGTGGGACATGTCAAACGATGCACTGAGCCTATCATCACCTTTCGAGAGGATGAATTAAAATCGATTGTTGGTGACATGGCAGATCCACCCCTACACATCATCATGCGGGTCAATGGGATTCTATACAAGAGGGTATTGGTGGACACTGGCTCATCCAGTAATATCATTACAATAGTAGCCTTGAAGCTCCTAAAGTTGCTCACATCTCACATAGTGGCCTCCACCTATACACTGCAAGCATTCAATGATGCAATATGCTTGACAGTTGGCACAATTATCCTACCTATCCAAGTGGGACAAAATACTATACCTACATTGTGCCACATCTTGGAGGGTGATATGGCCTATAACATCTTGTTGGGTTGGCCATGGATCAGGGACATGAAGTGTGTCCCTTCGATAGCTCATCAGTGCTTAAAGTATACATTCGAAGGGCAGGTGCATGTAGTCCCGACAAACTTAGAACCCTTCAAGTATTGCAATGTGGTGCAGCTGATGCCGCAATTGACCCTTCCATCGACGCATTTGGACCATCTAAATAGGGTCCGATTTTGCAAGCATCCCCGTTGACAAGTCCATCAAATCCCAAACCGGGTCCATCTTCATCGTCTGATCCTTCACCAACGATGCCACCTACGGTGGCCACATCGAAGGACAAAGGGAAGAAACCCATGGAAGAGGTACCACAATTAGTCTCAACCATATCTACTAAGGAAATGCCTAGCAGAATGGAAGTTGAGGCTCCTAGTTCACTCGACATGGAGTGGACTCAGGAAGAACTTTCGTTCCCTCCCCCTCAATCACCAAAAATCACCGTTGAAATGGCCAATACAGGCCTAGGGGAGTATCTGGTGCATAATATTATAGCAACACCCACACTAGAGTCCATGCAGGACATGGGGAGACCTCGCCTCCACATAGGCACTATTGTTCCTCTAGGCTACTCACCAAACCAGACAAACTTTGTATATGGGGGCCTTGATCATGGTATTGAACCATACATGCAAGAGGACGAAGATGAAGAGCCTTTTACTAAAGATGTCAACTATTTGTCCAACCCAAATTTTGCTTTGAGATATCTTGGCCAATGCAATTGGTATGGATATGGGTTAGGCAGATATGAGCAAGGAGTGCGCATTCTCTGCCAACCAAGGTATCAAATGCCATACAAAAAATTAGGGGTAGGGTTCAACCACCCTCTACCCTTGGACATCTTGGTAGATAACATGCAAGTCCTACGGATAGGCAACAAGGGTGGATTGGCATTAGATCCATATGCCAATCCTAACATGACGTATACATTAGGGGATTATCTCCCATTGTTGTCAAACCTAAAATGCTCCAAGGATTCCCACAATCGATTGGTCAACCCAAAACACTCCAAGGATTCCCACAATCACTTGGTCAAACCTAAAAAGCTCCAAGGATTCCCATAATCACTTGGTCAACCCCAAAATACCCAAAGGTATCCGTAAACCCTTTGGTCAAACCAAAGGCTCCAAGGATTCTCACAATCGCTTGGTCAAACCTAAAAAGCTCCAAGGATTCCCACAATTGCTTGGTCAACCCCAAAACACCCCAAAGGTCTTCATAACCCCTTTGGTCAAACCAAAATGCTCCAAGGATTCCCACAATCACTTGGTCAACCCAAAAGCTCCAAGGATTCTCACAATTGCTTGGTCAAACCTAAAATGCCCCAAAGGTATCCATAAACCCTTTGGTCAAACCAAAAGCTCCAAGGGTGCCCATAATCGCTTAGTCAAAACAAATATTCCAAAACAAACAAAAACAATAAAATAACTCAAAAATACCAAAAAAATTGCATCTCAATTTCATGCATACTCGTAAAAATCAAAATACAAAAATATAAGTTGCATTAGGCATTGCATCCATACATTGCATATTTATTGGTCATACATGTTCCAAACACCATAGACTGTAATTGCTCGGAAATTCCATCATTTTCCACATTCCATCCATTTTATTAACACATACATCTAGAATAACACCATCCCCATTTTTAGCATAGTCAGTTTTCTCCTAATGTATGTAGGGTTTTCGTCATTCATATGTCTTTAAATTTCTAGCCAAAAACTGTACAAAGTTAAACGGATTTTACAAGGGAAATTTTTACTTGGATCACGCCTCATTATGTAACATCCCTACACAAGTTAAATTACATAAAATAATTCCCAAGTTGTGTGAACGGAATATGAAAACTACAAAGCAGTCTAGGATACCATAGGTGAAAGATTAGCCTGTTCATCCCCCTGTGCGAATGGTTCAAGAGTGCTAAGAATTGACAAAAGGACAAGCTCTTCCGCATCAATTCCCCCTAATAAACAATGGTTTTCACCACTAGCAAAAAATCCAATCACCATTGGTCCCCAAAGTTGTAAGGATTCATACTACACGCCCCTGACAAGGATGGGTAGTCATCCCCAAGGCATAAAAGGATCAATGCCATTCAAAATAAAAATCCCAAAAAGCCATCATCACAAACATCTCCAATCACCTTTGGTCTCCAAAGTCGTAAGGATTCGTACTACACACCCCTGACAAGGATGGGTAGTCATCCCCAAGGTCTAAAAGATCAATGTCCTTACTTCATAATATCCCTAATCCCATTTGGTTCCCAAAGTCGTAAGGATTCATACTACACATCCCTGAACATGATGGGTAGTCATCCCCAAGGCCAAAAGGATCAATGCCATTCATAGGCCACAAACCTACAAGCTCAACTTTGCAACCTATAATGCAAAATCAAATAAAAGTGGTTATCACCACTATTCAAAGTCCTTGCTCAAAAAGAAAAACAACAGCGAATAATAAAAAGTGATTTTCCTCACTATGTATACGAGCAAGTATCCTAACACGTTGAGAAAATAAAAGACACCTGAGCTTGAATCCCTGGAATTCTCAGTATTCAAAAACCATCTAGGTGATCCTCATTACAGGTTTGGTGGACAACCTACCTGGCAATGGCGGTATCCTAAACGCATGATGATATGTCTATCACATTTGCTTTGTGTGTGAGCAGACCAATGTTTGCATGTGGATGAGCTAGCTTATGGTACCTTAGATTGTCCCATGGATTAATCTTACTAAATACAACAACGGAGTTAGTGGAGCTAATTAGGTGATCCTCAGTATAGGTTTGGTTGACAGCCTATCTGGCACTAGCGATATCCTAACAAATACCACATAAATGGACTCAATTGCACACATAGAGATGTGAAATAACTTGGTCAAAATCAAGTCTGATTTATACCTTGTTCAAAATTCTTGCGAGATAAATGTACAGTCTTGGCTAGTTAGTTAAAACATCTAAATCTCAGAAAAACTTAACTATAGTTTACAACAATTGGTACATTTCATTACGTACATCACCATCAGATAATACAAAAAATACAAAACAAAACTATCACATGCAAATTCATTCCACAAAGCCATCACATAAGTACAGAAAGCCAGTAAATCTCGTATAGTCTATGGTGCCATCGACAAGTTATCAACAACTCATTTCATTCATTCCATATGCATACATCATATAATTAGACACATCACATTCATAATACCACATGCATACATCATCTTACATAACTGTGCATAAACAAAAAAAAAAACCACGATAAGTGTCTAAACACAAAGAAAGTCATCTATATATATATCATCAAAAATGCCCACAGGCTACAATAAATTAGTCCTCTGAACTCACAAAAAGGCAAAAGCTCAAAAAGCCCCAAGCCTAGGGCATCGGCCACCATGATCACGCAGGATCGGTGTGACAGGAACTACCCCCCATGGTGTGGGTCCTATGGGACCTCTCAGTGTGGTTGCTGCTCGCCCCTGCATCATACCCACTAGCACCCCCCTCATCCAATCACCTACGACGAGATGATGTTGACTGCTCAGTATCGTTGTCCCTCATCCGACGCGAAGACCCACCTCCAGAGAGCTTAGGTAACCGCCCCCTGAGGTGGATAATATCTCCCTCCAAATCCATCTGGTACCAAAACCACTTTGCCTCCCACCATCGATACACAACCACTACATCATCGCACTATGCCAATGCCTTCTCCCTCTCCGCCAGCTGCATTCATAGGAGATCCATCTCCCGTGAAGCATCTGTATCCCCATCCCACTGATGGTATGCAGCAAATGCATTCTCCCACTCATCCAACTGAGTCCGTAGGAGATCCCTCTCCTGTAGAGCATCCCCTAGCTCCTTGTCTCACCTCTAAATCAGATCCTCTAATTGTTTTATCTCAGCATGATCCCTCCCCTCCACACCCTTAGGGATAGCCTGGTGCATAGGTGTATTCAGGACTGCGGGCTGCTCCGACCCCACTGCTCTGGAACATCCTGCATCTTCGGTTGCCATAGAACCCCAAAATCCTCCCCTACAAAATCATCCACCTCTACCATGTTTGCATCCTCCAACGGAACCCCCCAACCCTCTCCTGGTGCCTCTGCATCCTCACCACCTGCTGTTGCCACCTCTGCACCCCCTAGAGGCCCCTCACCTCGCCACCATCGCAAAGTCCACCACTGGTCATACTCAGTGGTAACCCCGACATCATCCATATCCAGGATGTTGATCACTGTATATGAATCCTCACCTAGTGGTGCAGTTACCGACCAGACCAGAATCCTCTCGTCCCCCCGACGATGATAGATCACGGGCTCACCAGGCAACCCCTGACGCACCCCAAACTATCATGTCACCCAACCATACAGGAAGAACTCCTGCTCAGTCCTGTGTCGCCCAATCAGCCACCTCCCCCTGTGAACCCACCAGAGCCACTCTTTAGCCTTAGGCCAGGCTAGACAGTCATGATATGGGTGCCAGAACACCTCCCCTAGAGCAAGCCAAGTGAAGGCATCACCATAGTGCCCTATGACACCTGCCCACCGTCGACTTTGTCCCTGCTCTTTAGACAGCCGCCATAATGCCCCATACTCGATCTCTCTGTCTACCATCTTTGCTTGAGTCGTCCATGGCAACCCCACCAGCCTCTCCACAGCTATGTGCTACCAATCCCAGCACTGCAACATATAACTGCATCCAATACCCTTCAACCTCTGGCAGTGAACCTCGTACAGCTCATCGTAGAGTTGTGCCAGTAGTGTCTGACCCCATATCATAATCATGGGCTTTGTGGTCAGACACTCCACCAACCTAAATACCACCTCCAGTAGGTTCCATGGGAACCTCGCGCCTGAAGATTCAGGTAGCAACATGTGGGAAATGATGCCCATCAGTACTGCGTGCCTCACTCCCAACACGTCCCTCTATAGCCACCATCATACCAAAATCTTGCCAATCTGGAAATCGCCCTCTGCCCTCTCTACTGGGTTGTCCACACCCAACTCCTCCCCATGCTCTAAGCATCGCGTCAGTACAGTTGTCTTTTGATCACATGGCGTCGTCCTGATCAGTAGCCCATCTATCAAAATTCATAGAATTCGATAGACGTCCTCCAAGGTCACTGTCATCTCCCCTATTGGGATATGGAAGGTATTGGTTCGAGGATCCCACAAGTTGATCAGGGCCGTTAGATAAGCCCGATCCCCGACCACAGGCTCTAGCCGAGCCACCTACTTGAGCCCAAGGGCATCAAGCCACTCCCAATCAACCAAAATCAGTGCCTCCCACGCTTCAGAGAAAATCATAGGCACACGGTACCAGCTCTTCACCACCTCCAAAAGAAAACAAAACAAAAACATTAAAAACATGATAAACTGTACAGCAATAACATGAATCTACAGCAATACATAAAATAATGTACAACTAAAAATAGACAAATAATGAGCAACAAAATTCAAAAATAATTCACAAAAATAGTTTGTCAGTACCTAGGGTTTTTAACTCTACACTTAAACTGATAAATAAAAATGCAAAAAATCAAAAACAAACAGTTTGTCAGTACCTAGGGTTTTTAACTCTACGTTTAAACTGATAACTAAACACAAAAAATTCAAAAATAGTTTGTCAGTACCTAGGGTTTCTAACTCTACGTTTAAACTGATAAACAAAAACAAAAATAAATTAATCGCAAAAACAGTTTTTCGTTAACCTCGGGTTTATAACTGAAGTTTACAAATGAAAAATCAGCATAAAAACAATTTGCTACAAACTAGGGTTTTGCTGTCAGTTTAACCTAGATTTTTAGTTTAAAATCAAAACACAAAGAAGAACGCATTTAAATCTAGGGTTTTACAAAACGAAAATACAAAAATGCAAATTAAAACATTTTCTTCTAAATTAGGGTTTTGCTCTCAGATTAACCTAGGGTTTTAATTTTAAAACAATAAAAAACATTGCATTTAAAGCTAGGGTTTCTTGTAACCTTAACAAAAATACAAACAAAAAAATAAAAATAAAAACATTTCTTTTTAGCCTAGGGTTTTACCTTAGCTTAAAAGGAAAAACAAATTCAAAACAAATTGTGATTTTAAAACTATAACATAAAACACAAGGTAACTAAACAAAGAGGAGCACTTACTGGTCTCACTTCAGCTCTACCGCTCGATCTGATTCATGAACTCATGGCGTCGAGAAAATTTGATAGCACTTCGCTTCGCAAAATCGACCTCCTCCTCCTCAGAGCTCCAAATCGCCAGAAAAATCGAACACAAATGAGCCCAAACCCTATTTTTGGCCCTTAAATAGGCTTTTAAGCCTGTACTCGTTCCTCCCTGGGATGAGCACTCTAGTTAGAGCTCGTCCCACCCTGGGACGATTACCAAACTGGTATTCGCCCCACCCAGGGACAATTACAGAGCACAAATTTCAAAAACAGCGAAAACTGCACCAAAATGCATAAAAACAAGCAATAAAATTGTCCAAGAAGAGTGCTTTTGCACTTGACATTCCGAGCATGCAAAACATACGTCGGGGTAACAAATACTCACTATACCACTCCCTAAGAAGGCTACCATAGCTGGACCGCTCCACGGGAGGACGGATTGCAGAGAATTTCATCCCCAAATGATGTCCCAAAAAGGGTCCAAACCCACCCAAAAATAGCAATAACATTGCCGAACAAAGGTGCCTTTGTGCCCGTCATTCACTGGCATACAAAACCAATGTCGGGGTCACAAATTGTCACTATCCTACTCCCCAAGAAGGCTACCATAGCTGGATCGCTCCACGGGAGGACGGATTTTTGACAATTTCCACCCCAAGGGGCATCACAAAAAGGGTTAACACCCACCAAAAATAGGCCAAATTGTTGGGAAACTGCACACACATTCAAAGATAAACAACTAAAAGGCACACTTGCCTAAATCATCTTGGGTCAAGTGACTCGTCACTTTTCTCATGTAGGTCATTCCCTCATCGATTCGTCGCTTGATGGGGTAGTCACACTTAGTCATCAATCAACAAATACACACCCAATTAATGAAATGGCATGCATTCAAAGAATCATTGACAAAGACAATCACGCTCCTGCTTGGGGCAACAAACAAGCAATAATCACAAGTTTATCACACACTTGGCATTCATGAATCATGAACTTAAGTTTCCCACAGACAAAATATTGTGCCCTTTGCCTATTCATGACTGATCAATGTCCAATATCAAGTAATACCTCACCAAAAAAGGTTAACACTTGAATTAAGTTCCTTCGCTCATCAGAAGCAAGGATTCAAGAATGCATGCCCTTTCCATACTTGGGGCATCAAAATTTGGTTAGGTTACTGAGAAACCCTAATCATTAGTGCTTTGGTTATCTATTTTTGCTCAGCATTGCGCCATGCACAACACATCCCAAAAAGGGGCATTTGTAGACACCAAAACAACACCAATCCGATTATGTGACTGCAAACATGGATCGCATTGACACACACAGCCCCCAAGTTAGCCCCCAGAGGTTAAACAGTGGTCCTAACCACTCTCACAGCAGTTTTGGAAGGTCAGAGGTCAAGTTGGCACCTTCAGGCACTCTGCTCCTTATTCGTTCCACCCAGGGACGATTACAAATTGGTATTCGTTCCACCCATGGACGATTAGCAGTATTCACTCTAGGGTGGGGCGAATAGCAGGTTTGATGGGCAAAAAGTCAAATCTTGACAAATGGCAGCTCAGATCTACCACTTAACTCTTCCTTCATTGCATGGGAGTGTGAATGAGCATTTTTGAGCACTAGAGGAAGTTATAGAGGCAGTCATGGAGCCCTTAATTAGGGAGGAATCTTCTCCCCCCTAGGAAGGCATGATTTCCAAGTGGCGCCTCTGCATGCTCATCCAAAGAGACCGTCAGGTCTATAAAATGGTGAGTCTTCTCACCCCAAAGATATACAGAGAAGGAGCATTTTGAGCAACGAAGTGTTGTCATTTTACATCCTCACACCTTTTGATTTGTGTCTTTCACATCCTTGATCTCTTTTGGAAGGGAGGTCATAGGGTGGTTATTAGAAGCACAAATACGAAACCAAAACCCGATATTTGGCCATAACATCCTACCAAATTTGTCGAAAACACCCCACAAGAGGTTTTGGACCCATCCCAAGTGGATTGGTGCCGAAATCGGGCCCTAAACGATGGGCGTACTACCCCCGGGTGCCCCTCGCATTGTTGTAGTCCTAATCGCCCCACCCCGGAGTGATTATAAATATGGATCAAATTTCCTTTCTGTTATTTTTGCATCTGATTCTATGTTGCTTAGATAGGTTGTCATTCAAATTTCACATCATTTTGAGCTGTTTTGATCATGTTTTTGTCATTTCCCGCTTTTGTTAACATGTAGGTAGCATCATCAAATTCCCAGTGATAGAGGCCGAATTGGCAAAATCTGACCTTCTTGGTCTTTCCAAAATATCCCATTTTACCTAACCCCCAACTTTTTAGGTGATTTGGAGCCTCCCGAATGGAACATTTGGGACAGGGCTTTTTGATGCTTTATTGCAGGTCTATTCGTCTCGCCCCAAAGCGATTAGAAATCCGTGGTGAATTTTTTGACTATTCCATTTGCAGTGCCCTCCTGGTAATGTCCTCGTGCCTCTATTAAATTGTTTTATCATTATGATGTTATTTAGTTATCATTTTATTCATTTTTTGCATGCACTAATCGTAGGCTTGGGGATTGCATGTTTCATTTTATCTACCGGTGCTATTGACTATTTTCTATTTCCTTGAACGTAGGGTCTCGACATTAGAGGAGAATAAAGGAGTCAAGACTCATCAATACAAGTTGCGGTGACGTTTGGTCTGTCCATTCTACATGTGGGCACGCGGAAGAAGGAATACCATTTGTTGATGTGACAAGAACATATTTAACACTCCTAGCCCCTAAAAATGGAGGAGATGGATTGTAACTGGGTTCTAAAGCATATTAATAAAAAGTGCTACACTCCATATTTGCTTTTATACCTTTTTTCAATGCGTTTATGTTTCTCTCCTTTCATGCATTTCAGTTCGTAGGATTTAGTGTTAAGTTTAGTTTCATTTGCATCGCACCTTGGCTT
Organism: Wollemia nobilis; assembly: GCA_028583015.1. Taxonomy (NCBI): domain Eukaryota; kingdom Viridiplantae; phylum Streptophyta; class Pinopsida; order Araucariales; family Araucariaceae; genus Wollemia; species Wollemia nobilis. The sequence goes on along the minus strand of JAQPPZ010002381.1, from coordinate 4,039,085 downwards.
TTCCTTTTTGTTTTCGTATCCCCATGCTTTCAAGAATAATATATAAGCAATCTAATATGTATATCAAAGCCAATATACTATTGAATATAACACTTATTTATATAATAAATATGTATGTAAATGGCCTAATTCATTCAGGTACTATACATGAAACTTACAATATTAATTGCTAAAAATATATATACAAGCTTTATTCACTTCCTCTTTATAATTGGATAATCATATTTGGGATTTATTATATTTTCATGGATATTTGTCTCTATAATATAGACATATAATATGACTCTTTATGTACTTGACTATTACTCTCCATATGACAAGTCCTATGACCTTTGGCTTATCAGCTTCCCACTTGCATACTAGACTCATCACTTTCTTCTTACATGCACACTTGATTCTATGATACTTGCACATTTACATGACACTTACACTTCTACATGCACTCCTAATATAAGACACTTGTGCACCTCCTCACATTTCATATTCATAATATTACATACAAAACATTTGTGCACATTCTAAAATACTCTAACTTATGTGAGACTTGTGTATTTCCTGCACATTGCACTCTTACATGACACTTGTGCATTTCCCGCACATTGACACTTACATAAAAGGATAAATATAAATCAATCACCCAATCAAACCTAATTTATTATATATTTACAATTGTACCATAAAGGTACCATAGGGGTACATTTGCATGTACCAAATAATATAATATTCCTCAACACAGATGCAAAATCAATGAAATATGCTTGTAAAGCTCTACAAGAGGCTTACCAAGGTAATGACCAAGTGAAACTGGTCAAGTTGCACACCTTGAAGAGTGAGTTTAAGAACTTGAGGTCTGAAAGTATAAGTGAATATTTATGTTTTTTTTTTGAAAATTTTGAAAAAAACTTGTATTAAAACAAAGATTAGTTACACAAGGGAGAAGACCCTTCCCAGCCGAAAACAAAGAAAACACAAGATTACAAGGAACGAAAATGTGACACAATCCACCTTTGACAGCAAAAAGTCAACAAGTCATGAAATTGCGATCGTGACAACTAACCATCCTTGACCGCGATGGAGCGACATGTTGCGAAATCGTGACATGTCACGATTTCACGACAACTAACCATCCTTGGCCGCAACGGGGCAACAAGTCATGAAATCGTGACATGTTGTGATATCGCAACAATTATCCTTCCTTGGCTGCGACAGAGCAACATGTCACGATATCGCGACAATTATCCTTTGTCGGCCACGATAGAGCAACATGTCATGAAATCATGACAACTTTCCTCTAGTTTCCACGACGGTGCAACATGTCGCGATATCGCGACAACTTTCCTCCCATGGTCGCGACAGTGCAACATGTCACGATATCGTGACAAGTGAATATTTATGTTAGATTGAAGGATGTGGTTAATAAAATTGTCACTCTTGGAGAAACAATGGAGATGGAAGTTTTTGTGAAGAAAGTGCTAAGAACTCTCACACCAACATGGAACCATGTTGCCATCATTATTAAATAAATTAATATTTGAAAACATTGGAGTTTGATCATCTTATTGCTTCTTTTATGCCACGTGAAGAAATACTAAGAGATGCCTTTGGTGAAGGTGAAGAGAAGGGGGATGAACAGTATAATACCACTTTTTACTTTTCTTTAAAAATAATATTATCCAATATATCAAAGGCAATATCAATAGTAGTAATTAAATCAATGCACAAATCATCACACATAATAGAGACACCAATTTTATGTGGTTCACCCAATCTGGGCTACTCCACAAAGAAAATATTTCACTAAAAAATTTTCAGCAAATTTCTTGGGAATCCTTCCCTATTACAATGTTTATGGACCTCTGTCCAAAGGAGATACTAATCCCTTAATCAAGTTCATTGAAACCTATCCGTAGGAGAACTCTTTCCCCTTTCCTGGCTTGTGGATACCTATCCACAGGAGAACTCCTTCTCCTCTACTCTGGATGGCGATCCTCTAGAAGACTACTGCCTCCACTACACTAGCTTGTGGATCTCTCTCCACTAAAGACCTTTGTCCTCACTCATAAGACTTATGTTCTGACTACCCTGGCTAATGTTTCTCTATCCACTAGAGACTATTATCCTTTACTCCGTCGCCTCCAAATCTTACTCTCAATTCTGTCTCAAATATGCACTAAACACTATCCTTCAGTCTAGCACAAATTTTCTCAAAAGTCTATCTCAACTCTGCACTAAACACTGTCCTTCAGTATAGCACAAATCTGCTCAATATCTGTCTCAAATTTGCACTAAATAATTTCCTTTGGTCTAGCATAAATCTGCTCAATCTCTGTCTCAAAACTACACTAAACACAATCCTTCGGTCTAGCGCAAATTTGCTATCAAATATTTCCTCAAGCCTTAACACAAAGCTTGATCTAATCACAAGTCAACTCTGATAGATTTGTCCCAAGCCTTAACACAAATCATGAACAAATTAATCAATCAACTTTTCTCACAAGTCTTATCAAATACTTGCCTCAAATCTATCCATAAGTCCACTCAAGAACTTGCTCAATATAATCTCAAGTCTTCACTAAGACTTGTCTCAAATCTGTCCAACAAGTCCACTCAAGAACTTGTCCAATCTACTCAACAAGTCTTCACCAAGACTTACCTCAAATATGATTGTAAGCTTCCACAAAATCTCACACAAATCTATCCTTAAGGTTTCACCAAAGCTTACTAAAATCAATCCTTAAGTCCCCTCTACGATTTACTCCAATATGCTCACAATATTTCACAAAATCTTGTTTAACTCTATCCTTAAGTCCCTCTAGAACTTACTCAACACAGTCCACTAGCTTTCACAAAAGCTTATTCAAATCAATTGCAAAACTTGCATACACAACTCAACTCAATCCTTTTAGAAAACCTCTTCAATCACACAAACAAGTTTCACTCATAATCTTGTTTAATCATAGAAACATATAGATAATGGTAAGAGACTCAATATGTTTCACACTCACAAATCACTTTATCACTTTCAAACTCACTTTCAAATCAATTCAGAATAAAAAAAAAATTGTTTCACTGAACTTGAACTATCACTCCAATGCATTCAATAAATAATTCTCATCCAACATCACTCAACCATTCACTCAATGAAACACAACTTGCTTTCAAACCCTAACCAAGTGTTTCACTAAACTTCCAACAACTAACACTATTGAACTCAAACTTTGACTCAAGATGATTCCAGTTTTCACATAACAATGATACTCATGTTCCTTCACAAACCCTAGTTCAAGATAGTTCTCAACTTCACATAACAATGATACTCATTTTCTTTTCACAAAACCTAATCATGCACATGAAAGCTCACTTAAACATTTCCAACAATGCTTATCAAACAATCCTTTTCACTCCAACTTTGCATTTCACAACATTCAATCCAACAATATTTCACTCATAAGGAAGATGTGCCCATACCTTTTATTTTGATGGAGAGATGTCTTCAAAACATGTCTTAATCGCAATTAAAACCTCTTTACCAATTTCAAGGTCAGGTAGCAACAATCTATCTCAAAATCTCCACTCTAAATTCTCCTCAATATTTTTTTCACCATACAAAAATAACAAGTCTCAAGTACACCTTATAATATCCAAAATTTTCAAAATACAACTAGCAAAGGTTTAATTAACTCACTTTCACAATAATTCACTTCAGAATTTTAATGCATAAAATAGTCAAAATAACTCCCTTATATCTCCCTACTAAAAAATACATTATCAAATAATCAACACACCTTTCCAGAAATAATTCAATTCACTTTTAAGCCAAAATTAAATCCTCCTCAATCTTCAACTAAGACACAAATAAAATATATCCTAATCACCTTATATATCCCAACTTAAAAATTGCATTTCAAAATAATTAGCATCACTTACCCAATAATGCAATTCACTTTTAAACCACAATCAAATCCTTCACAAACTTTAACTAAAATAAAATTTTATTTAATCACATTATATCTCCCAAGGTGCTCATAATACAACCTTAGACCACATGCACATTACAACAAAAATTTAAATTACCTTTGCGCACTCCTCCATGGGATTCGATCCCAAGTCAAGCTGCCACCTGCACCCTAGCCACGGCCACACTATCGCATGAGCTAGTTGCTCACGTGGGAGGTAAAAGCACTTTGAGCACTTTATTTCTTTGACCAACACCAAAGCCAAAACAAAAGTCTTTGTCCCTTCGCAGTCACCGAGACTCGAATGCAGAAACTCCGTGTACCATGCGTCTTACACATCAACAACTTGCCACTAGCTCAATCTATTGGTTGGTGATAAGCTTTTATGCCTTGATCAATTTTTCCTTCACGTTTTTTGGCTGCATGAAAAAATAATATCCTCTTGTCTTATGTGCTCACGAACTTCCGCATTCCACTTTCAATAATCGCATATACATTTATATTTCGGAGACTTGCTTTAATGAGGTAAGTCTTATGGTATTTATACCATATACCACTTTCCTTCGAAGGTCGACGGGGGAAGAAAAAATTAAATTGAATTTGTGCCCAACCCTACTTTGGGTTTAATAATTTTATTTTATAAATTATAAATAATTTATTGACAACCTTAGGCTTTAACTTTAAACCTTTAATATTATAATAATAAATATTATAATATTATTTCCTTTGAGCCTAGGTATTTTTCTTTTTCAATCTGACCACCTTTAATATTATAATAAAAAATATTATAATATTATTTCCTTTAGGCCTGCTTTATTTTTAAACCTTTAATATTATAATAATAAATATTATAATATTATTTCTTTTGGGCCTCCTTTTGACCAATCATGTGAGGCTTTTAAACCAAATCTCCTGGGCTTAAAATATAAATATTTTAATGAAGGTAAAATTCTCCTCACTAGGTCTGCATGTTGTCCTAGGGTTTCTAGTAGTTTTCGTTCATTCTCTAGGAGCTTGTGTCGGCCTTCATGTTGTGTTTGCTCTATGGGTGTTATTATGTCGGCTTATCCTCCCCCAGCTTCATTTGAAACTTACAGAGATAGGAATGGCTCTGAAGGCGAACAAACGACCCAAGAAATTTATTCCCAAGGTGTACCACAAGGTAATTCTAAACCTAATTTTATGATTCATCTACATGAATTCAATCAGGCATGTTCTTAGTTTGAAAACAATACACTTATAGGGTATTTTTTGGGTCGGATTCCCCCTGAGCATGTCCTTAGGAAATGTATTGAGCAGTATTGGCATCCGTATGGGATTCAAGTCGACCATGTCCAAAATATCTCTAAGGGTTTTTTCATTTCCAATTTGGTAGTCCCGACCAAGCCTAGAAGGTCCTCAATAAGGGTCCTAGTTACATTAATAGTTCACTACTCATTTTTCAGCCATGGAGCTAGGATTTCACGGTTTCTAATTATGTTTCCCTGGTTGTGCCTATTTGGGTAGAACCCCCAAACCTACCCACTGCATGATGGCCCTTTCTAAAAAATTTGGTGTCCACACTTGGTGAATTTGTTTGTGATGAACCCTCTTGGTTCATGTTGGTCCACCCTAGAAGGAAAATGTATATCAAGGTTGACCTAGCTAAAACCCTAAAGGAATATATTTACATTCAGGTTGGTTCTACTCATATTCATTAGTGGGTGGTGTATATCAACATCCCTAATATATGTTACCTCTACCAGTCATCCTCCCATCGCATTCAAGATTGCCCCTTGATGACTAAAAAATTCAAGGCCAAGGCATCTACCCCGACAGCTGGTGTTTTATTATCACCCACTATCCCACACCCTTCAGCAAAATATGGCGAATGGACTGAGGTTTCATGTAAGAAATTTTCTCAAGCAAGGCACACAGTGGTCATGTATGCTCAGGACCTATTGCCTAAGTCTCCCATGTAGTTGTCGATTATGGAGTCATTCCCTATCCACTCTCCTCCTCTGGCCATCGAGTTTGTAGACCATGATGAAGGAATTTGCTTCATTGTGCCCTTGGTTTCTCCACACAAGGTAGGGGTTGAAGGAATTTTCTCTTAGAACTTAGTATGGCGGTTCCGTAGCCCCCTATGAGGTGATCGACTTGCTCATTTAGACAAGCGATGACAAAATTCTCTCTCCTCCACCACCATGGATACCTTCAATAATAACCCCTATCACCTCTTGTCGTATAATGCAACTGAGGCCAGTGGGGTATGCAACATGACTCTTTTTAATATTATTTCTCTCCTAGAATGTGCATGGGTTGACAGACCCTATTCGTCATTACATGGTTCAGGATGAACTTACTACCTATTCCAATATCTATGGTCGTCCAAATTTTGTGTGTTTACAAGAAGTCAAAGTAGCACGTTTCAATTTGCAATCTACTTGTTCTATGTTATGGCCTAGCAGTCATATGTATGCTACCAACCACAATCATGGCAATGGAATTACTATCATTTTTCTTAATAATAGGTGGGCGAGCAATTTTATCACATGGGGTTTTGAACTCTCTCACCATGTGGTTTGGATTCTTCTCGAATTCGATGGTCTTTCCTTTAGGATTATTAATATTTATGCCTCTAATGAGGGCCAAGATAGATGTGCACTTTGGATATGGTGTACTTTGTCCTTACCTATCACATTCTGGTTGATGTGTGTAAATTTCAATATGGTCAAGAAGCCTCAAGATAAAATGGACCAGCTCCCAAATAGGTGGGCCTCAAGAGAGTGACATGCTTGGTATTTTATGAAAAATAAACTAAGGGTCTTCAATACCAATGGTTGTTTCTCTACGGGTCAGTTTTCATAGCATTTATGGTTCACGTGGTCTAATTTTCAGTCAGGCCCCACAAGAGTTTTAAAAAGGTTGGATAGGGCTATGTTGTCAGACCAGCGTGTGTTTCCTTTTTCTCGTCAGCTCCCTCCAGTCCCTTTTATTGAAACCATTCTTGGTATGGTCTCGTATGATCATTCCTCCATAATGTTCTCTATTCATATTCCCTCCACCAATCAATGGCCTATTCATGCTCAATTTTTTCTTAACACTTCTTTCTTGCAATATGATACCACTGTTTTCACATCCAAAGGATCTGGAACATTGTACCCAGACCCAATGGATATTCAAGATGGATTGAGTGGTGGAATGATGCTATTTTTTGTACCACTACTCTGCTTAGAATCCTAGGAAAGAAGGTTGCGTAGCTGCATCATCTCTCTAATACTGCTCTGTGTAATGAGCTTGTGCAGGCCTCCTTCCATCTTGAGGCCTCTCCTTTTGACTCCACCATTCAAGCCCATGTTGCTAATCTCCAGTATGATATCAAAGTGGTTGAAGTGTACAAGGCTAGAGGGGCTCAAATTAAATCTAAGATGCATTGGTTCAAAGTGGGTGACTAGGTTTCTAAATATTTTTTCTAGAGGCTTCGGCCTCCGCGTCACTCCACTCAATTCAAAGCTTTATTGGTTAATGGGGTTCACACCACCTATTTTCTTGAGATAGAAACTAAGTTTACATGGCATTATTCTCATGTTGTTTCTGCTCAACTGTACAACCCTGAAAGAGAATTAGCACTTCGATGTTACAAAGAGGTTATCCCAACTTGCCTTTCCCCAATGTAGCAAAATGATTATGAACGATACCTATCAGAGCAGGATCTTGTGGATGCCCTATTTCAAATGGCAGATGCTAAGGCCCCAAGGCTTTATGGCTTCCCCTATGAATTTTACAAAACTTATTGGGAGTTTTTTGGTCTTGACTTGCATAAAGTATATTTATAAGCCCTACAGTTTGGCTCCTTAGGTGCTAATATCAATAAGGGAAATATCAATTTTATCTCAAAGTTTAGGGATCTAAAATTCATCACAAATTGGAGGCCAATAACTTTGCTTAATTTCAACTACAAGATCATTTTCAAAGTGCTTGCTTTGTGGATTAGGCCCTTGTTTCCCTCTATTGTAAGGCCTAAAAAATTTGGATTTATCCAAAATCGATATATTTTGGAAAACATTCTTGTTGTTTGGGAAGGGATGGAATGGGCTCGTAGGTCCAGTCAATAGGCCCTCTTCCTCAAGCTTGACTTTGAAAAGGCTTATGATCGAATTGAGTGGGTTTTCATTTTTTCCATGCTGGAAGCTCTTGGCTTTGGTCCTCAAATTATTTCCTATGTTAAAATGCTTTTTTAGGATGCGTCATTTGTGCTTTCTCTCAAAAAGTTTCAAACTAACACTATTGGCTTGCATAGGTCAGTAAGGCAGGGTTGTCCTTTGGCCCCCTCTCTATTCATTTTAGTAGAAGAAGCCTTTTTTATATTTTGGCTCATCGTGATTCTCTTGGGATGCTTCGGGGTATTTTCCTTCCTGGGAATGTTGGTCAACTCATTAATGACCACTTTGTTGATGATTCATTTCTTACTCTGAATGAGGATGAGCAATCTCTTGTTGAAGCTCTCTCTTGTCTTGATATTTTCTACAAATCCTCCAGGTCTAATATCCAATGGATAAAAACCTTCTGTTATATGCAATCCTTGTAGCCTCTTCCCCACTGGCTTCTGCATGTGCAGTGGAGTTAGATTTAGCTTGGAGAAGTCTTCAAATTCCTAGGCATTCCCAATTATGGTCTTATGTCATCAGCAAAGTGGAAAGCAAGATGGAATATTGGAATTCTAATAAGCTATCTCTTGTTGGTAAATTTCAAATTTGCTCGAAAGTGTTGGCTTCTATGCATGTTTATTACTCATCTTATTGGGTCCCTTCCCAGGATTGTTACAAACGGCTTGAAAAATTACTGCGAGATTTTTTGTGGTCTAGTGGGTCTGAGCGGAAGGGCTTTCATAGAGTGTCCTGGAATATTTGTTGTCTCCCACGGTAAGTAGGGGGTATAGGTTTTCTAGACTGTAAGTGTCAAGGGTTAGCCCTTTATAGTAAATGGATTGTGTGAGCTCTCAAAGGACCTAAAGCAAGAAAAGTTCTTATCAGACATTGCATCTTAGTTGGGCTTCCCTTCAACCATCGAGCCTGGGCAGGAATGGATTTGCCCTCTCTAGTACTAGCCCCAATTTTTATTAAAATCCCTATCTCCTTTGTCATCAAAAGCATATGGAAGGCTTGACAACAATTACACCCTTGGATTGTTTGGAAGGGGGTATGTTCACATAAAGGTCTTTATATTAATATTCTCAATGTCTAGTGGTCCCCTATATTCAAGCTTCATGGTAAGTCATTGGGCCAAGTTCCTTGGGTCCATGCCTAGAAATTTGTAAGTGGTACATTATTGCCATTGTAGATTTTTACTGCAGGGAAAATGGAGACTGGATTCCTTGGAATGATTTTAAAAGGATGTTCTGCTTGTCCAATGTTGACAAGGCTATGTATGATGTTGTTCTGGACCATACATCTTTCTCCTTATGGCAAAAATTAGGTGTCGAATCCTAGAAACCTTGGTGGAAATATTGGACTTGGTATAAGAGCACTTCCTTGCTTAGCTACAGATCCAGGCACTATTATGACTGGCTTACGCCAACTGCCCCCATAGTTCCAAACTCAATGCCAAATTGGACCTTCTCTCATCTCCCTCTAGGTGGAAAACTAAATTTTATTTAGCTTGGGCATATTATCTGGAGATAAAGAAAGCTTTTTTTGCCTAGATCTTCCTATTTTAGGGTTTGCCCCTTGACCACATAATTTCTTATATAGGGGTGCCTGAGCCTCGATGCCCATTTTATCAATAACTAGAGTCTCGTATGCATATTTTATGGGCATGTAGACAGGCCAATCTCACTTGGAGTTGGGTGGGATATTTCTTTGTCTCATTTATCTCCCTACAAATTTCTTGGTATCATGTCCTCTTGGGTGATCCTATTCAATTTTCTCTCCTTCTGAGGGAAGTGTGGCAAATCTTCAAAGTCAGCCTCCTATTTCACATTTGGAAATCTAAAAACAAGATTATTTTCAAGCAGGGTGATCCATCTCAGGATTTTTTATTTTTTACAAGATCAAAGTATTTCATGATGTGTGGTTTTAGATCTGTGACCAGGCTAAAAAGGTGGCTATGGAGTTGGACCATTTGTAGGCTTTGCTAAAATATTGGGGTGACACCCCTTGTATTGTTAGTAGGGAGGCCCCTAATTTTTCACCTCCTCACCTAGGCAGATCTCATTTGGATCGATACCTTGATTGTGCATGGTGTCAGCCTCCTCAAAGTAGATCACATGACTATGGAGACCCATTGCAGCAATTGGATGTGTACACCTCCCAGCATTTTGCACATGTGATCACTCTGCAATCTAAGCTTGTACCTAAAGATGGTTGGGGAGCTTCAGGTAGCCATGGTCATATTTCTAGCTAGTCTCATCATTTTTCTCCAATTACTCATGCTTCAGGCTGGGGTGAGGAGCGCTTTGATGGGTGGGGGAAACCATCCACTTAAAATGGATAAGGCTTTTTTCTACCACATGCCCTCTTCTCTAAATACTTTCTACTTGTAGAATATTTTTAGGTTTTTTTTATGGCCATGGTGCTCATGTGGTGCAGTTTGTTTTTATTTATTCGTTATTAGGATAAGTTAGTGGTACTCGAGGTGTGATTTTTTCTTCACATACACTTTTTTTTTGGCTATAAAGGACTTTTATTTTTATAATTAAAATGGCATTTCATCAATATATATATATATATATAAACCCTTATTTTACCAAATGCTTGCATTGATCACTGACACTGACTCTTGACATCAATGACAACACAACTACTCAAAATTTTCAACAATCTCCCCATTTGTCATTGATGGCAACCCTTTTTCTATAACCATTCCTTTTTCCTTTTTCCAAAACTGCTCCCCTTGATTGAATGCTCTCCCCCTAACTCAAATGTCTCCCCCTTTGTCATCAATGGCAAAGGGCCACATACAGGGCTTGGGACTAAAGATAATACTCTTAGCTCAGTCCCTCCCCCACATCCTTTTTGAGGTGGTTAAATTTGGGGTAGGAGTATCTCTACTCCCAACATACACTACTCTTTACCTTTGTCCACCTTCTTCCTTAAATGATCCTTCTGATTCTTTTGAATATTCCTATTCTTTCTTGTCTTTGGAATTTTTGCTCTACACCACTTAGCCATATGCCCAACATTATTGTAATTATAATACTTAACGTTGTGGTTCCTTGAAGGTGAAAATATATTGTAGTTCCTCCTGGTGAGGCCATATCCATTCCTGTTATGAACCCTGCAATTAACTGCCTTATGATCAAACTGATTACAAGAGTAGCAATACCCTTGAAAGAGATACCCATTTCTAATTTTCTATTAGTGAAACCATATCCCTGTCTTTCATATGTTCTGCACTGCATAGCCTTGTATCCAAACCTATGACATGAAAAGCAACATCCAATGAAGAAACCTTGTCTTGACCCCATTGGTCTCTTGGTCTCTTCTACCTTGTGTTGTTTCATGTTCCATCTGTTCCTCATTTGTGCATTGTTTATTTCCTTGTTGAAATTTCTATTTTCTAGCTTATCCTCAGAAGTCTCACTTTCTATTACACTCTCTTATTCAGAAGTTTCTTCTTCTTTGGATCTTGAGATTGACTCCTCCCCTCGTCCTTTATATTCTTCTTCAAAACCAAGTCCTATCTTGTTTGATGAAGATCTTTGTACCTTGATAATTTTATCCAAGTTCTTTGAGCTTCTCCCAAACCTGTGTAACTTGTATTTAGACTCTTTTACTTCCTTCCTTAGTGAAGCTACCTCATGATCTAACCTTTCGCATTCCAATACCTTTGCCTCTAACCTCTCTTTAAATCTCCTTGTCTTAGCTATTAAGTTGGTTAGATCTTCTATAAGCTTTTCTTTTTCTTCATCATATTATTGAAATTGAAGCTTGAGTTTTGAGTTCTATTTTCTTACCTTCCTTAATGCATTAAGAGCAAAAATAAGCTCACCCTCAAGATCAAATTCTCCTTCCTCTTCATTTTTTTATTCTTCCTCTACCCTTTTATCATCAAGATCATTTTCATTCTTTTCTGATTTATTTCCACTAGAAGCACTTCCTTCTTCTTCTATTGCCATAAGAAGAATTTATTCTTCTAGTCCTTCAAGAGCATCTTCATATTCATATTCATTGAAACTAAATCCATTCCTTATGCACTGATCTTCAAGATGACCAAATTATTGGTGCCCTTTTTCTAACATCTTCTTTTTCTACTGTCAAAAATATAATTTCTTCTTCTTCATTATCTGAGGACCTATCATCACTATCACTTGAACTCTTGCTTATCTTATCTACATAAAAAATCTTCTTATGCCTTTGGAAAAACTTCATTCCATGCTTGTCTTGTCCATAATTGTTTTTCTTTTGGTACCTAAATTTTCCTGCTTCCTTGTTCTTATGATCATGTTTCTCATCACCACTGCTATTTCCAACTTTTGGAAAATTAGATGCATAGTGACCATATTTACCATATTTGAAACACTTAATTGATTTCGTACATTTATGCTTTCTTGTGACCTTGTTCCTTCTACCATAGTTTGCTTCTTCATAATTGGATGACTCATTACTTGAATCTGATTTCTTACCCTTTGTCTTCTTTGTAACTTTGAAGGCTGCTTCTTTCTGGGGAATAGACTCCTCTTTTATTCTCATCTCAAAATATGTGAGAGTTCCATGTAACTAATCCCTTGTCAAAGTTTCAATATATCTTGTTTCTTCTATGGCTGAAACCTTTTCACTATATCTTTTAGGGAGTGATATTAAAACTTTTTTACAAACATCTGATTCTTCCACTTTAAACCCAAGTCCTTGAATGGAATTAACAACCTCATCCACATGAAGTAAGTATGTAGAAATATCTTCCTCATCCTTCATATTTAGATCTTCAAATTTTTTCTTGTGATTTTGCAATTTTACCATCTTGACCTTTTTGTCTCCCTCATATATTTTTTAGCTTATCCCAAATATCTTTTGTTGATGTGCAATAAATAATTTCTACAAACTCTATTTCATGCAAACCATTTAATATTCCATTCATTGCATTTGAATTATTCAGTTGTAGGAGCTTACCATATTTATCTATAGGTGGAGTAGCTGGCGGTATGTACCCATCCTCAACTACTTGCCATATATCATTTCCTAGTGCCATTAGGAAAATCTTCATTCTCACACTCCAAAAAGCATAATTGTTCCCATTGAACAATGGTGCCTTATTCCCTGAAGATCCACTCTAAGAATCCATTTGTGTTCTTGTAAGATTTTTCTTCAAGTTGTTAAACTCTTCTGAAGGAACCCGCTTTAATACCAATTGAAGAACATAAGCTTATACTGAAAGTGGGGTGAATAGTATAATATCACTTTTTACTTTTCTTTCCAAATAATATTATCCAATATATAAATGGAAATATCAATAGCAATAATCAAAGCAATGCACAAATCATCACACAGAAGAGACACCAATTTTATGTGGTTCACCCAATGTGGGCTACTCCACGGAGAAAATATTTCACTAAAATTTTCTTAACAAATCTCTTGGGAATCCTTCCCTATTACAATATTTATGGACCTTTGTCCAAAGGAGATACCAATACCCTAATCAAGTTCATGGAAACCAATCCACAGGAGAACTTTTTCCCCTTTGTTGGTTCATGGATCCCTATCCATAGGAGAATTTCTCCTCTATTTTGGATGGTGATCCTTTAGAAGACTACTGCCTCCACTGCACTATCTTGTGGATCTCTCTCCACTAAAGACCTCTAACCTCACATAGAAGACTTCTATCCTTACTACCCTATCTAATGGATATCTATTCATTGGATACTACTGATCTCTACTTTGTCACCTCCAAATCTTGCTCTCAAATTTGTCTCAAATCTACACTAAACATTTTCCTTCAATCTAGCACAAATCTACTCATAAGTTTATCTAAACTCTGAACTAAACACTATCCTTCAGTCTACCACAAATCTACTCAATCTCTATCTCAAATTTGCACTAAATATTGTCCTTCAGTCTAACACAAATCTGCTCAATATCTATCTAAAATCTGAACTAAACACTATCCTTTGATCTATCACAAATTTGTTATCAAATCTATCCTCAAGCCTTAAAACAAAGCTTGATCCAATCATAAATCAACTCTGCTATATTTATTCCAAACATTAACACAAATCTTGAACAAATTAATCAATCAACTCTGCTTACAAGTCTTCTCAAAGACTTACCTCAAATATGTCCACAAGTCCACTCAAGAACTTGCTCAATATGCTCTCAAGTCTTCACTAAGACTTTTCTTAAATCTATCCAACAAGTCCACTCAAGAACTTGTTCAACCTGCTCAACATGTCTTCACTAAGACTTACCTCAATTATGATTGTAAGCTTCCACAAAAACTCACACAAATCTATCCTTAAGCTTTCACTAAAGCTTACTCAACTCATTCCTTAAGTCCCCTCTAGGACTTACTCAAATCTGCTCATAATATTTCACAAAATATTATTTAACTCTATCCTTAAGTCCCTCTAGAACTTACTCAACACATTCCACTGGATTTCACAAAAGCTTATTCAAATCAATTGCAAAACTTGCATACACAACTCAACTCAATCCTTTTAGAAAACCTCTTCAATCATACAAACAAGTTTCACTCAGAATCTTGTTTAATCATAGAAACATATAGAGAATGGTAAGAGACTCAATATGTTTCACACTCACAAATCACTTTATCACTTTCAAACTCACTTTCAAATCAATTCAGAATAAAGAAAAAAAAATTTCACTGAACTTGAACTATCACTCCAATGCATTCAATCAATAATTCTCATCCAACATCACTCAACCATTCACTCAATGAAACACAACTTGCTTTCAAACCCTAACCAAGTGTTTCACTAAACGTCCAACAACTAACACTATGGAACTCAAAATTTGACTCAAGATGATTCCAGTTTTCACATAACAATGATACTCATGTTCCTTCACAAACCCTAGTTCAAGATAGTTCTCAACTTCACATAACAATGATACTCATTTTATTTTCACAAAACCTAATCATGCACATGAAAGCTCACTTAAACATTTCCAACAATGTTTATCAAACAATCATTTTCACTCCAACTTTGCATTTCATAACATTCAATCCAAAAATATTTCACTCATAAGGAAGATGTGCCCATACCTTTTCTTTTGATGGAGATATGTCTTCAAAACCTGTCTTAATCACAATCAAAACCTCTTTACCGATTTCAAAGTCAAGTAGCAACAATCTATCTCAAAATCTCCACTCAAAATTCTCCTCAATATTTTTTTCACCATACAAAAATAACAAGTCTCAAGTACACCTTATAATATCCAAAATTTTCAAAATACAACTAGCAAAGGTTCAATTAACTCACTTTAATAATAATTCACTTCATAATTTTAATTCATAAAATAATCAAAATGACTCCCTTATATCTCCCTACTCAAAAATGCATTATCAAATAATCAACACACCTTTCCATAAATAATTCAATTCACTTTTAAGCCAAAATTAAATCCTCCTCAATCTTCAAATAAGACAAAAATAAATTATATCTTAATCACCTTATATATCCCAACTTAAAAATTGCTTTTCAAAATAATTAACATCACTTATCCAGAAATAATGTAATTCACTTTTAAACCACAATCAAATCCTTCACAAACTTTAACTAAAATAAATTTTTCTTTAATCACCTTATATATCCCAAGGCACTCACAATACAACCTTAGACCACATGCATATTACAATAAAAATTTAAATTACCTTTGCACACTCCTCCATTGGATTCGATCCCAAGTCAAGCTACTACATGTGCCCTAGTTGTGGCCACACTGCCACGTGAGTGCTAGGCACTCACATTGGAGGTAAAGGTGCTTTGAGCATTTTTTTCTTTGACCAATGCCAAAGCCAAAACAAAATGCTTTGTCCCTTTGTAGCCACCGAGACTCGAACATGAAACCTCTGTGTACCCTACACCTTACACACCACAACTTGCCACTAGCCCAACTGATTGGTTGGTGACAAGGCTTTATCCCTTAATCAATTTGTCCTTCACATTTTTTGGCTGCATTAAAAAATAATATCCTCTTATCTTATGTGCTCACAAACTTTCGCATTCCACTGTCAATAATCGCATATACATTAATATTTTAGAGACTTGCTTTGATGAGGCAATTCTTATGGTATTTATACCATATGCCACTTTCCTTCAAACGTCGACGTGGAAGAAAAAATTAAATCTAATTTGCACCCAACCCTACTTTGGGTTTAATAATTTTATTTTATAAATTATAAATAATTTATTTACAACCTTAGGCTTTAACTTTAAACCTTTAATATAATAATAATAAATATTATAATATTATTTCCTTTGAGCCTAGGTATTTTTCTTTTTCAATTTGATCAACCTTTAATATTATAATAAAAAATATTATAATATTATTTCGTTTAGGCCTACTTTATTTTTAAACCTTTAATATTATAATATTATTTCCTTTGGGCCTCCTTTTGACTAATCATGTAAGGATTTTAAACCAAATCTCTTAGGATTAAAATATAAATATTTTAACCAAGGCAAAATTCTCCTCATTTGGTCTGCGTGTTGTCCTAGGATTTTTGGCAGTTTCCTTTCATTCTATGGGATCTTGTGTTGGCCTCAATGTTGTGCTTGCTTTGTGGGTGTTATTATGTTGGATTCTCCTCCCCCGGCTTCGTCTGAAGCTGGCGGTGAGAGGAATGGCTCCGGAGGTGAACAAACGACCCAGGAAATTTGTTACCAAGGTGTACCACTAGGTAATTTTGAACCTGATTTTGTGATTCCTCTGCATGAATTCAATCAGGCATGTTCTTGATTTGAAAACAATACTCTTATAGGGTATTTTTTGGGTTGGATTCCCCCTGAGAATGTATTGACATTCATATGGGACTCAAGTTGACCATGTCCAAAATCTCTCTAAGGGTTTTTTTTTATTTCCAATTTGGTAGTCCCGACCAAGCCCAGAAGGTCCTCAATAAGGGTCCTAGTTACATTAATAGTTAACTGCTCATTTTTCAGCCGTGGAGCCAGTATTTCACGGTTTCTAATTATGTTTCTCTGGTCATGCCTATTTGGGTAGAAATACCGGACCTCCCCACTGCATGTTGGTTATTTCTAAAAAATTTGGTGTCCATCCTTGGTGAATTTGTTTGTGATGATCCCTCTTGGTTCATGTTGGTCCGCTCTAGTAGGAGAATGTGTATCAAGGTTGACCTAGATAAAATCCTAAAGGATTATATTGGCATTCAGGTTGGTTCTTCCTGTATTCATCAGTGGGTGGTGTATATCAACCTCCCTAATATATGTTACCACTACCAATAAGCCTCCCACCACATTAAGGATTTCCCCTTGATGGCTAAAAAGTTCAAGGCCAAGGCTTCTACCCAGCAACTAGTGTTTTATTATCTCCAACTATCCCACACCCTTCAGTAAAATATGGTGAATAGACTGAGGTTTTGTGCAAGAAAGGGAAATGTGGCAAGCCCACTCAAGCAGGGCACACAATTACCATGTATGCTTAGGCCCTAGCACCTAATCCTCCCATGCAACCATCGGTAATGGAGTCAGCCCCTGTTCACTCTCCTCCTTTGGACGTCGAGTATGTAGAACACGATGAAGGAATTTGATCCACTATACCCTTGGGTTCACCAAACGAGGTAGGGGTTGATGGAATTTTTTCTCAAAACTTAGGATAGTAGTTTCATAGCCCCCTGCAAGGTAAGTGGCTTGCTCATTTAGACAAGCAATGACAAAATTCTCTCTCCTTCGCCACCATGGACACCTTCAGGAATAACCCCTATCACCAGTTGTCGGATAATGCAACTAAGACTAGTGGGGGTATGCAACTTGACTCTTTTTAATATTGTTTCTCTTCTAGAATTTTTGTGGGTTGAAAAACCCTATTCATTATTTCTAGTCTTTATAGTCATCCAAATTTTATGTATTTACAAGAATTCAAAGTGGCAAGTTTCAATTTACAATCTGCTTATTCTATGTTATGGCCTGGAATTCAGATGTATGCTACCAACCATAATCACGATAGTAGAGGCACTATCATTTTACTTAATAATAAGTGGGCGAGCAATTTTGTCACATGGGGTTCTGACCCCTCTCACCATGCAATTTGGATTCTGCTCGAATTCGATGGTCTTTCCTTCGAGATTTTTAATATTTACACCTCTAATGATGTCCAAGATAGATGTGCATTATGGAGATGGTGTTCTGTGTCCTTACCTATCATGATATAGCTGATGTATGGGGATTTCAATATGGTTGAGAAGCCTCATGATAAAATGGGCCATCCCCCCAGTAGGTGAGCCTCAGGAGAGCAACATGCTTGGTATTTTATGAAAAATAAATTGGGGCTCTTTTATCCCAATGGTTGTTTCTCTATGGGTTATTTTCTTGAGCATTTGTGGTTCACGTGGTCTAATTTTTATTCAAGACCTGCAAGATTTTTAAAAATGTTGGATAGGGCTATGTCGTCAAACTAGCGTAAGTTTTTCTTTTTCTCTTTGGCTCCCTTTAGTCCCTTTTTTTGAAACCATTCCTGGTATGGTCTTGTTTGATCATTCTTCCATAATATTCTTTGTTCATGTTTTCTCCACCCATCAATGTCCTGCTTATGCTCAATTTTTTCTTAATACTTCTTTCTTGCAACATGATACCACTTTTTTCACATCCAAAGGATCTGGAACATTGTACCCAGACCCAATGGATATTCAGGATGGATTGAGTGGTGGAATGATGCTATTTTTTGTACCACTACTCTACTTAGAAGCCTAGGAAAGAAGGTTGTGTAGTTGCATCGTCGCTCTAATACTGCTCTGTGTAATGAGCTTGTGCATGAGCACAAAGTGGTTGAAGTGTACGAGGTCAGAAGGACTCAAAATTAATCTAGGATGCATTGGCTCAAAGTAGGTGACCATGTTTCTAAATATTTTTTCTAGAGGCTCCAGCCTCTACGTTACTCCACTCAATTCAAAGCTTTATTGGTTAATGGGGTTTGCACCACCTATTTTTTGAGATAGCAACTAAATTTACATGATATTATTCTCATGTTTTTTTTTCTCAACCGTACACCCCTGAAAGAGAATTAGACCTTCAATGTTGCAAAGAGGTTATCCCAACTTGCCTCTCCCTAGCACAACAAAATGATTGTGAATAGTCCCTATCAAAGTAGGATATTATGGATGCCATGTTTCAAATGGCAGATGCTAAGGCCCTAGGGCTTGATGGCTTCCCCTACGAATTTTACAAAACTTACTAGGATTTTTTTGATCCTAAATTGCATAAAGTATATTTAGAAGCCATGCAGTCTGGCTCCTTAGGTGCTATTATCAATAAGGGCAATATTAAGTTTATCCCAAAGTCCAGGGATCCAAAAATTATCACAAATTGGAGGCCAATAACTTTGCTTAATGTCAGCTACAAGATCATTGCCAAAGCACTTGCTTTGCGGATTAGGCCCTTGCTTCCCTCTATTGTGAGGCCTGAGAAAACTGGTTTTATCCAGAATTCGTATATTTTGGACAATGTTCTCAATGTTTGGGAAGGGATGGAATGGGTTCACAGGTCCAGTCAATAGGCCCTCTTCCTCAATCTTGACTTTAAAAAGGCTTATGATCGAATTGAGTGGGTTTTAATTCTTTTCATGTTGGAGCTCTTGGCTTTGGTCCTCAGATTATTTCCTCTATTAAAATACTTTTTTAGGATACATCAGTTTTGCTTTCTCTCAACAATTTTTCAAACTGACACTATTGAATTGCATAGGTCAGTAAGGCAGGGTTGTCCTTTGGACCCCTAACTATTCATTTTAGCAGCAGAAGCCTTTGGTTATCTTTTGGCTCATCGTGCTTCTCTTGGTATGCTTCAGGGTATTTCCCTTCTTGGGAATGTTGGTCAACTCATTAACGACCACTGTGCTGATGATTCTTTTCTTACTTTGAATGAGGATGAGCAATCCCTTATTGAAGATCTATCTTGTCTTGATATTTTTTGTAAAGCCTCTGAGTCTAACATCCAATGGAGGAAACCTCCTGTTACAGGTAATCCTTGTGGCCTCTTCCCCACTGGCTTCAGCATGTTTAGTGGAGTTGGATTCAGCCTGGAGAAGTCTTCAAATTCCTAGGAATTATTTATGCCTTTCAAGACTCTCTGTCCCAATTATGGTCGTATGTCATCAACAAAGTGGAAAGCAAGCTAGAATATTGGAATGCTAAGAAGTTATCTCTTGTTGGAAAATTTCAAATTTGCTCGAAAGTTTTGTCTTCCACACATATTTATTACTCGTCTTGTTAGGTCCCTTACCAAGCTTGTTACAAATGGCTTGAAAAATTACTATGGGATTTTTATGGTCTAGTGGATCTAAGCAAAAGGGATTTCATAGAGTAGCTTGGGATATTTGTTGTCTCCCCTGACAAGCAGGGGGTATGGTATTGCTAGACTGTAAGCGTCAAGGGTTAGCCCTTTGTGCTAAATGGATTGTGTGGGATATCAAAGGACCTAAAGCATGGAAAGTTCTTATAAAACATTGCATCTCGGCTAGGCTTCTCCTCAACCATCAAGCCTAGGCAAGAATGGGTTTTTCCTCTCTATTTTTGGCCCCAGTTTTCATTAAAATCCCTTGCTCCTTTGTCATTAAAAGTATATGAAAATCTTAGCAACAATTAAATCCTTGTATTTTTTGGAAGGTGGTTCGTTCACATAAAGGTTTTTCCATTAATATTCTCAATGTCTAGTGGTCCTCTGTATTCAAGCTTCAGGGTAAGCTATTGGGCCAAGTTCCCTGGGTCCATGCCCAAAAAAATTAAGCGAGGCATTACTGCCATTGCATATTTTTACTCCAAGAAAAACAGATATTGGATCCCTTGGAATAATTTTAAAAGGATGTTTCACTTATCCAATGCTAACAATGTTATGTATGATGTTGTTCTAGACCATACACCTTTCTCCTTATGGTAAAAATTAGGTGTCAGATCCCAGAAACCCTAGTGGAAATATTGGGCCTGGTATAAGAGCACTTCCTTACTCAGCTAGAGAGCCAGGTAGGGTTATGACTAGCTTATGCCAACTGCCCCCACGGTGCCCAAACTCAATGTCAAATGGGACCTTCTCTCATCTCCCTCTAGGTGGAAAACTAGATTTCATTCAGCTTGGGCATCTTATCTGGAGCTAAAAAAAGTTTTTTTCACCTCGAACTTACTGTGTTAGGGTTTACCCCTTGGTCGTAGACTTTCTTATATGGGAGTGCCTGAGCCTCGATGCCCATTTTATCAATAATAGAGTCTTGTATGCATCTTTTTTGGGCATGTAGACAGGCCAGCCTCACTTGGAGTTGGGTGGGTTATTTCTTTACCCCATTTATGTCCCTATAGCTTTCCTGACATCATGTCCTTCTGGGTGATCCCATTCAATTTTCTCTCCCACTAAGGGAACTGTGGTAAATATTCAGAGTAAGTATCCTAGTTCACATTTGGAAATCTAGAAACAAGATTATTTTCAAGCAGGTTGATTCATCTTAGGAATTTTTGTTTGCTGACAAGCTCAAAGTTTTTCATGATGTGTGGTTTTAGATCTGTGACTAGGCTAAAAATATGGCTATGGAGCTGGACCATTTGCAAGCTTTTCTAAAATATTGTGGTGACGCCCCTTGTGTTGTTAGTAGGGAGGCCCCTAATCATTCGCCTCCTCACCTAGCCAAATCTTGTTTGCATTGATGCCCTAATTGTGCATAGTGTTAGCCTCCTCGAAGCAAATCCCATGACTATGGATTCCTGATGTAGTAGTCAGATGTGTACAACTCCCAAAATTATATGCTTATGATCACTCCATAATCTCCACTTATACCTGATGATGGTTGGGGGGCTTCAGGCAGCCATGGTTATATTTTTGGCTATTTCCATCCTTCTTCTCCAATTACTCATGCTTTAGGCTGAGGTGAGGAGTGCTTTGATGGGTGAGGGGAACCACCCACTTCAAATGGATAAGGCTCTGTCTGCTATAGACCCCCTTATTTAAATCATTTTTGGCTATAGAATTTTTCTAGTTTTTTTTTATGGCCATGGTGCTCGTGTGGTGCAGTTTATTTTTCTTTATACGTTATTAGTGTTGGACATTTTGAGCTCATTTAGTTGTCATTGATGTCAAGATGAGAAGTTGTCATTGATGCCAAAGTGAACATATGAAGCTATCATTAATACCATGGAGTACACCATTACTGCCACCAGGAACAATGCGAAGAGTTGAAGAAAAGTTGTCAAAATATTGTTTTATAAGGGTTTGTGTTAAAACCATGGTGGAAAATTAAAAGGTTTTTATTAAAATCATTATAAGGATATAAATGCTTCCTTAAACTTTGTGATGGTAGAATTAAGGTTTTTATTAAAACCATGGTGGCAGAATAATTTACATCAAATCAGTGGAGTACAAAGAAAGGTTTAAAGTTTATCTCAAGAAGGCTTTAATTTTTATTAAAGTCAAAGGTTTATAAAAATAATTTATAAAATTTAAATTCTTTTAGAATTTAAATAATTTATAAATTATAAAGGTTTTAAAAAAGTGCCGACGTCATCAATTTAGTGGAGCGTCGACGTCTATGTCAAAAGGTGAAATTCATATATAAAAGCTATGCCAAAGGGGCATTAAACTTACCCTTCATCGATTAATATTCATGCGACAGAGAAAAGAGTTATTCGTGCAATCGTTGAGGAAGAAGATAAATTTTGTGTTGTCTTTTAGCGCAAGGAAGAAGATGAAACAGGAGGGCTTAAGGCCTCACTCCCATTGGATAGGGTGGTCCATTGGCAGCGCACATTTTGCGAGAGCGTTGGGAGTGGAAGTGACCATGATCGATTCACGTGGAGGTTGTTGGCATGTTTGTCTTGAGCGCTGTAGAGGAAAATATTTTGGCACGCGCTCGTTTGAGTGCCAGGCTTAGAAGAAAGAGCACAAGGTGCTCTTAATATTCCAAGCGTGCATCTAGCACACGTGGTGGTCTAGCCCATGACTAGGGCACACGAGGAGGCAGATATTGGGGGTTCGAATCTCATAAGTGGCAAAGGTATTTTTGTTAAATAAATTTTTATTTGCCTAATGTCTTTCCTAAGGTAAAAAGGGAGTTATAAGGGTAGAATGAAAAGTTGCTTGTTTGGTAATTGATTTATGTTATTGGAGTTATAAGGAAAGTGGATTTGATTTTTGCCAAAGTTCTTCTTGCTATTAAAATTTAATTAAAGAGGTTTTTGAGTTAAATTTTGGTGGATGTTAAATTTATTTTAATTGGGAGATTATAAGGTGTTATTGGAAAATATTTTATGTATGTTGATGGTTGTTTTTATAGATGGAGTGATAAGGTGTAATTGAGTTTTTGCATTACATTGTGAGAAATATTTATCTTCTAACCTCTTTGAGTTTGGCATAGAAGTGGTTGTGGTTGTGGCAGATTTATGAGATCCCTTAATCATCAAGAAAAAGGTATGAGCACATTCTTCCATAGTTGAGTTGATTGATTGATTTTCTAAAAATAAGTTTGGAGTGAAAAGGATTTGATTAGGGCTTCCTTATTGAGTGTGTTTGAGTTAATGCTTCAAGGTTTTCTGGGTTAAAGAGTTGTTATGTAAACCTTGTTTTATAAGCATTGTTGTTGAAGCCATTGGTTGAGAGAAGAACTTGAACTAGGGTTTGAGTATCATTGCTATGTGAGGATTGTTTTATAAGCATTGTTGTTGAAGTGAGTTGTTGAGCAAAGAACTTGAACTAGGGTTTGAGTATCATTGCTATGTGAGGATTGTTTTATAAGCATTGTTGTTGAAGTGAGTTGTTGAGCAAAGAACTTGAACTAGGGTTTGAAAAGAACATGAGTATCATTGTTATGTGAGATTTGTGGTTGAGCATTGTTGGAAATATTTTGAGTTGATGTTTATATGCTTGGACTAGGGTTTGTGAGCAAGGATTATTTCATTGAGTGATTGGTTGAGTAGATTTGGTTGAGCCTAGTCAAGTGGATGTGTGAAGTGATTGTTCAAGTTCCATAAAACAAACTATTCTATATTCTGAATTGAGTTGAGAAAGTGATTGAGCATTGAGTTGAATTTGAAGCATATTGAGTCTCTAACAATTCTCCTTATGTTTCTAAGAGAGTGATTGAAAGTGAATTGAGCATTGTGATTAGTATAGAACATATTGAGTCTCTAACAATTCTCTTTATGTTTCTATGAGATTGGACAAGTTCTGTGTGGACTTGTTGAGCAGATTTGAGGTAAGTCTTTGAGGAGACTTGTGGACTGATTTTGTGTGAGCTTTTGTGGAAGCTTACAATACATATTTGGATAAGTTCTTGAGAGGACTTATTGAGAGATTTGGACAAGTTCTAGTGAGGACTTGTAGAGCATATTTGAGCAAGTTCTAGAGAGGACTTGTGGAGATTGAGCAAGTTCTAGAGGACTTATTGAGAATTTGAGCAAGTTCTAGAGAGGACTTGTAGAGCATATTTGAGCAAGTTCTAGAGAGGACTTGTGGACAGATTAGTGTGAGCTTTTGTGGAAGCTTACAAGGCAGATTTGAGACAAGTCTTTGAGAAGACTTGAGAGCAGAGTTGATTGATTTGTTCAAACCTTGAGTTAAGGTTTAGGGCAGATCCAGTAGAGTTGAGTCAAGCCTTGAGTTAAGGCTTGAGGATAGAGATCGAGGATAGATTTGTGCTAGACCGAAGGACTATGTTTAGTGTAGATTTGAGAGCAAAGTTTGGTGCAAATTTGAGGATAGGTTTGTGCCAGACTAGAGACAGATATTGAGCAGAGTTGTACTAGACCGAAGGACTGTGTTTAGTATAGATTTGAGATAGAGCTTTGGAGGTGACAGAGTAGAGAGGACAATAGTCTCTAGTGGATAGAGATCCATTAGCTAGGGTAGTGAGGATAGGTCTTCTGAGTGGGGACAAGAGTCTTCAGTGGAGAGAGATCCACAAGCCAGTGTAGTGGAGGCAGTAGTCTTCTAGAGGATCACCAGCCAGAGCAGAGGAGAAGGAGTTCTCCTATGGATAGAGATCCATGAACTTGATTTAGGGGATTGGTGTCTCCTTTGGATAGAGGTCCATAAACATTGTAATAGGGAAAGGATTCCCAAGAGATTGATTGAGAAAATTTTAGTGAAATATTTTCTCTCATGGAGTAGCCCACATTGGGTGAACCACGTAAATTGTGGTGTCTCTATTGTGTGTGGTGATTTGTGCATTGCTTTGATTACTGCTGTTGATATTGCTATCTATACATTGCATAATATTGATTTGGAAAGAAAAGTAAAAAGTGGTCTTATACTGTTCACCCCCCTCTTAGTATAAGCTTGTGTTCTTCAATTGGTATCAAAGTGGGTTCCTTCAGAAGAGTTTAACAGCTTGAAGGAAAAGCTAACAAGAACACAATGGATTCTAAGAATGTGTCCTCGGATAATTCAACACCAGTATTTGATGGAAGTGACTATATATATTGGAGTATGAGAATGAAGATCTACCTGATGGCACTTGGCAATGAAATTTGGGAAGTAGTTGAATTTGGATATGATCCCTTAATTAATCCTCCTACAGATAAGGAAGGTAAGCTCCTACAAAATTACAATTCAAAAGCAATGAATGCACTTTTGAGAGGTTTGCATAGAACAGAGTCTATGAAAGTTATGCATTGTCAAAATGCAAAAGAAATGTGGGATAAATTGCAAAATATATATGAAGGAGATAAATGTGTCAAGAAAGCAAAGATGCAAAATCTCAAAGGAAAATTTGAAGAATTAAGAATGAAGGATGAGGAAAACATTAGTACTTATCTACTTCAAATTGATGAGGTTGTTAATGCTATGCAAGGACTTGGAATGAATATTGATGAATCAGATGTTTGTGATAAAGTTTTGAGAACTCTTCCAAAAAGATTCAGTGAAAAGGTTTCTACTATAGAAGTGTCAATGGATGGTGATACTTTGACAAGAGATATGTTTCTTGGTATTCTTACAACATATGAGATAAGAACAAAAGATCCTATTCCCCGAAAGAAGCAACATTCAAAGCAATCAAGAAGACAAAGGGTAAGAAGTCAAAATCAAGCAATGAGTCATCCAGTGATGAAGAAGCAAATTATGGTAGAAGGAATAAGGATTCAAGAAGATCTAGAGATACAAGATCTATTAAATGTTTCAATTGTGGAAAGTATGGTCATTATGCAACTGATTGTCAAGAAGCTAAGAATAACAATGATGAAGAAAAATAGGATCACAAGAACAGGGAATCAGAAAGATATAGGCACCAAAAGAAAAGCAAGGATGGACAAAGCATACAAGGAAATAAGTTCTTTCAAAGGAAAAAGAGGAGCTACTATGCGGATAATGCAAGTAAGTACTCAAGTGATAGTGATGCTAGTTTTTCATACAATGATAGAGATGAAGTCCTATTTATGATTGAAGAAAAAGAACAAGTTAAGAAAAGGACTCCAATAATTCTCAAGTGTTTTAGATGTGGTAACTTTGGACATCTTGAAGATAATTGTACAAGGGATGGTTATAGTTTCAGTGATGATGAATATGAGGATGCACTTGAAGGACCAGATGAAAACCTTCTAATGGTATTAGAAGAAGAAGTAGGTGATCCTATAGAAGACAAGCCAATAGAAAATAAATATGTGGACAAAGGTAAACAAATAGAGGAATATTCAGAAAAGGATGGATATGATCTCAAGGGAGAAATTATTTATGCCCTTGACACAATAAAGAAGGTAAGAAAGCAACACTCTAAACTTGAAATTCAGTTTCAAGAATGTGATGAAGAGAGAAGATTGCTTATAGAGGATTTAGAAAAATCAAAGGCTAAGGCAAAAAGGTTCAAGGATAAGTTAGAAGCAAAGATCTTAGAATGTGAAAAGTTAGCACAAGAAGTGGCACTACTAAAAGAAGATTTAGAAGACTCCAAATTCAAGATAAAAGGGTTCAAAAATAACTCAAATAACTTGGATAAGTTCATCAAGATACAAAAGCCTACATCAAGCAAAATAGGTCTTGGATTTGAACAGGTTCAAAAGAAATGGGAAGGAAAGTCAACCTCAAGTTTTGGAGGAGAAGAAACTTTAGATGAAGATACTTCAGAAGAAGACAATGTAAAAGAGAGTGAGACATCTAAGGATGAGTTGGACAATAGAGAGTTCAACAAGAATAAAAACAATGCACAAAGAAGATACAGATGGAACAACAATCAGAATAGGTCAAGAGAGACTAGGAGACCAATGAGGTCAAGACAAGGAGGCTTCAATGGAAGATGTTTTTCATGTCACAAGTTTGGGCACATGGCTTCACAGTGCATGACACAGGAAAGACATGAATATGGGAACAAATAGCTTTTCCATGGGTATTGCTACTCATGTAATCAGTTTGGTCACAAGGCAATGAATTGTAGGGTTCATGACAGAAGAGGATATGGCTTCACTAGGAGAAATCCTAAGACATTTGCACCTCCAAGGAATAATAACATTAAGTGTTATAAGTGCAATAATGATGGTCACACAACAAAGTGGTGTAGAGCAGACATTCTAGAATCAAGCATGAATAAGAATAGGAACATGAATAGGAATATGGATATGAATAAGAACAAGAACATGAACATGAACATGGATATGAACAAGAATAGGAATAGGAACATGGATATGAATAGGAACAAGAATAGGAACATGAACATGGATATGTAGACAAAGGACAGGAATATGGACATGGAAAGAAACAATCAGAGGAATCAAAAGGATCAAATAAGAAGGAAAGAGGATAAAGGTAAAGAATAATGCTTTCTGGGAGTAGAAATACTCCCACCTCAGAATTAACCACCTCAAGAGGAGGTGGGGGAGGGGCTAAGCTAAGAGGCTCATTCTTAGCCCCGAGCCCCAAAGGTGACCCTTTCCCATTGATGTCAAAGGGGGAGAGATTTGAGTAAGGGGGAGAGATTTGGTATTTGAGAAAAGAGGAGAGAGCATTGAGCTAGGGGGAGCATTGTCCCAGGGGGAGCAGAACAAAGGAAAGGTCAAGTTTTTGGTAAAAAGAAGTTGGGTTGCCATCAATGACAAAGGGGGAGATTGTTGGACATTTTGAGCTCATTTAGTTGTCATTGATGTCAAGATGAGAAGTTTTTATTGATGCCAAAGTGAACACATGAAGCTGTCATTAATACCATGGAGTACATCATCACTACCACCAGGAACAATGCGAAGAGTTGAAGAAAAGTTATCAAAATATTATTTTATAAGGGTTTTTGTTAAAACCATGGTGAAAAATTAAAAGGTTTTTTTTTTTTGGTAAATAAAAGTCTTCATTAATTACCGGGTTTTGCAAGTTAACCCAAAACCTATTACAATATCCAGCCTTCTACTGAGATTGTAGATCCTAGTCATCCTTGAAACTTTCTTACCATAAATTGTGTTGAATCCCCTACAACACCTTACTAACAAAGCACACCCATACCTAAACATAATCGTAAACATTACTTACATTGACAGGAATTGAAGTTTGGAACTTTGCACTTGTGAAACCTGTTGCTTGCCCATTTCCTATTCTCTGTCAGAATCTTCCAAGGCTTACACCCTGTTACCTTCATTTCCAATTTGGTATGATTTAGAGGGAAACCCCATAGTTATTACTAGCTCCATGGGGAAAGAACACCCATTCATATTTCTCCTTAACGGGTAGGTTTCTTTTCATGACTAATAATGTTTTCCACTTCACGTGGCACACCTTGTGTCCATGTCACCAAACTACCAACATCAACACCTATGTTGGCTAATTTTTCAACTGACCTATTGGCCTCACAGTACACGTGACGAGCCCTCCTGTTCTGTCTTGCCACAAAAAGGATCCTCACTTCATGGATGACTCCCTCGATTCTCCATGGAGGTTTTTTGCCATTGGTTAATAAGTTGATGATGTTCATAGAATCACCTTCAATCATCAAGTTACCTTGAGTTGCTTGGGCTACTTGCAACCCTCTCCAAAGGGCTCTAGCTTCTGCTTCATTATTAGTTCTGATTCCCAATGGTTCAGCGAAGGCCTTGACCATATTTCCTTGATGATCCTTGATTATTCCTCCAGCTCCAGCTCTTCCTGGGTTCTCCTTGGCTGCACCATCAAAATTTAGTTTAAACCAACCCTGGGGGTGGCTCCCAAGAAATCCCATTTTTGGGATTGGGCAAAGGAATGGAAGGTTTGTCCTCAATACCTAAGGCCCGAGCTAATTGTTTTTCTTGGGGAAGAATTGAGTGGTTCTCATCCACTAAGGTGCTAAGGTTTTCTTTCGCAAAGACAATAATCCCGTTGAGGATGGTTTTTGGGTTGTGAATGGTATCCTTAAAGGCTCTATGGTTCCTTTCTAGCCAAATCTGCCAGAGAAAATGATGCCAATAGATTTTCCATAGGTACTTAAGTTTTAGGCTAACAAAGGGTTGAGGCCATTGATGGAACACTTCGGATATAAGAGCAGGCTTAACCCACGAGATCCTAAAGGCTTGGAAAAGTTCATCCAGGATGGACTCCACTATCGGACACTCCAAAACAAGTGTTGGGTTGTCTCCCATCCTGCCCTACACATGTAGCAATGGTTAGCAATAACCATACCTTTGGATAACATATTGTCCATAGTGAGGATTTTTCCTTGAATCACCAACCATGAAAAAAAGGATATTTTAGGAATTAAGCCTTTGATCCAAACCAAACTCGGTTGAAATTGTTGACCTTCCACATTGAGAAGCAAATTATAGGCAGACTTAACTGTGAAGTCACCACTTTCAGTCTCATCCCAAACAATGTGATCTTCATCCTCTCCAGAGGGAATAATTTGTTGAGTTAAAATGTTATAAAGCTCTTCAGACTCCGCTTCAAAACCCCGTACTCTGATGTGTTTCCACCTGTTGATATTTATATCCTGCCACATATAATTTGCAACCTTCTTCCCAATATGTTGCTCCATATGCTCTTGAATCCTAGCCAAACGAGGATTCTGGGATAACTCCTCAGCTCTCACCCACCGATCCTTCCAAAAGTCTATTGTTTGCCCATTTCCTAGAATCCATCTAAGACCTTTCTTGACAAGATCCCTGCTCGTGAGGATTGCCTTCCAAAAAGTAGACCCCTTGCTTGCTAAGTTGTCATTAAGGAAGTTCACACCTTGGAGGTATTTCCTCCTAACTATGGCAGTCCATTCATTATCGACCTTAGTCAATAACCGCCACGCTTGTTTGGCTAACATAGTTGTATTGAGATGAGCAACTCTCCTCAATCCTAACCCCCCATCAACTTTAGGTTTGCAAACCTTGTTCCAACCTACTAAATGGATCCTTTTCTTATCCTCAGTCCCTGACTGTAGAAATTTTTTTTGAAGTTGCTCAATTTTGTGATACACCTTGCTGGGAGCTCTAAAGACTGATAGGAAGTAAATGGGTATACTTTGAAGTGAAGCCATAGTTAAAACTGCTTTGCCTGCTTGAGATAATAGATGTCCTTTCCAACCTGCTAGCTTTTTTTGGATCCTCTCCAAAACTATGTTCCACATTGATCCTTCAAGTTTCCTCGTAAATAGGGGAAGACCTAAATAGGAGGTGGGAAGGGATGCAATCTGACATTCCATGATCCTTGCTATGCTGTTTTGCCTAGGAATGGGGGTATTGATGAAATAAAGTTTGCTCTTATCAAAATTCACTTTCTGTCCAACCGCTTCTTCATACATTATGAGAATATTTTTAATCCTTCTTGCCTCAACCATAGAAGCCAAAGTCAATAGCAATGTATCATCAACAAATTGTTGATGTGTCACCGGGGTAGTTAGCGACGTGGCCTTGATACCTGATATGAGTCCAGCTACCATTGTTGCCTTAATGGTTCTTCCCAAGGCCTCAACTACAATGATGAACAACATAGGACTTATGGGATCTCCTTGTCTTAGACCACATTTGCTTTGAAAAACCTGTAGTAGACCCATTAACCAAAACTAAAAAACAAGGCTTAGAAATACACTCTCTTATTAACTTGACCCATTTCATGTTGAAGCCAAATTTTAATAAAATTGCCTCTAGGAATTCCCAATTTATCCTGTCATAAGCTTTGTTCATGTCTAACTTTAAAGCCATGACTACTTTTTTGGTCTGAGTGGTTGTATGAAGAGCCTCATGAATAGTAATAACTCCATCTAAGATTGATCTTCCTTGTACATAACTTCCTTGACTTGGATCAATGATAACCGGTAGAACTTTCTTCAAACGGTTGGCTAAAACTTTGGACAGAATTTTATAGGATATATTACATAGGCTAACCGGCCTAAAGTCAGCCATAGTCTTGGGGTTGGGGCCTTTAGGGATCAAAGCAATGAAATTTGAATTGAAACCCCTTGGAATATGATTTGAACTTTGGAACTCCTTGATTGCAGCAATAACTTCTACTCCAACAATATCCCAACAAACTTGGAAAAACCACGGTGAAAACCCATCCGGCCTAGGAGCTTTGTCATGATCCATGTTAAACAAAGCCTCCTTGATCTCTTCATCTTAAAAAGCTGTTGTAAGAGACTCGTTAATCATTTCATCAATGAGTTGTGGAATGAATTGAAGGAGAGAGTCCTTTGCTTGGGCATTACAGGCCCGTTCTTCACCCAATAATGAACTAAAAAAATTAACAGCCTCGTCCCTGATCTCCTGAATGTTTTGAGTTGAGGATCCATCCACCTTAGTTAAATTTCTAATATTATTGTTGCTTCTATTGCTCAATGTGGTAACATGGAAAATTTTTGAATTAGAGTCCCCTTCCTTTAGCCATAATGCCCTTGATTTCTGCCTCCAATACATCTCTTCACAAGCTAAAATATTATAAAACTCACAAAGGGTTTCCTTCTCTTCAATCCTTGTCACCTCATCATAGGTTCCATTTTGGATTTTGCTTTCTATTATTCTCAGCTTTTTCCCCCACCGCTCTCTTATTCTCAAAAATATTTCCAAAGACTTCTTTATTCCATATTCTAAGGTTGTTTTTCACCATCTTAAGTTTTTGAGATAGTTTGAAGGAAGCACTTCCCTGGATAGGTTGCTGCCACCATTCCTCTATTCGTTTCTTGAAGTCCGGATGTTTAACCCACATTGATAGAAATCTGAATGGCTTTTTAAAGGAGTTAGCCTGAAATGCCTCCCATAGAATAAGATTATGGTCTGAAGCGCATTTAGGAAGGGCTTGTAACGTTGAATCACCAAACATTGTTGTAGCTTCCTTGGATAAAAAACCTCGTCCAACCTTTCTTGAATCAGCCGACTTCCTATCCTCTTGTTACTCCATGTAAATTTGGCTCCTTTTAGTCTTACATCCATCAATTCATTTGTGTTAATGAATTCATTGAAGTCCTCCATGCTCCTTGAGGGTAACCCAGATCCTCCCTTCTTATCATATGGGTAAAGGGGGGTATTGAAATCTCCCCCAATCACCCAAGGAATGTCTTTAAAATCTTGGCTCAAATGCCCCAAAAACTCCCACAGTTCAGACCGCCCTTGGACAGAGGTGGGGGCATAAACATTTGACATAATCCAATTCTTATTAGTATCAAAATCATGAAATAATACGCTTAAGACTCTTTCATTTTCCTGAATAATACTTCCTTCTATTTTAATAGGATCCCATAAGATCATGAGGCCCCTAGATGCTCCTCTCGCCTGTTGAAAGGCCACTTCCCCTTGCTTCCAAATCCTTCTAGCTATAAGTGCTGATTGTGCCGCATCTGTTTTGGTTTCTTGAAGAAAAATGATAGTAGGATTCCAATCCTTCCTTATAGACTTCACCATCCTTTGTTTTGGTGGGCCGTTTAGGCCTCTCACATTCCATGAGAGAACCTTCATTTAGACTGTTTGATATTTTTTCCCCGCCCCCTTCCCTGATCCAAAGGGGGTTTGTCAATTTTGCTATTATCCTGGCTAGGAATAGCTTGCTGTAACAATGTTCTTTGCTTTCCATTTGCAATTTCTTCATTGATTCTCATTCTATAGTGCTCTGCTGTAGATATTCTCCCTTTCTTTCTTTCACTTCCATAATCTATCAGAGGCTTGGTAGTGCTTCTAGTCTATTTTGGACTGAAATGAGGGGGCATATACCGTGATAGTCTAGGGCTTGAACCTTCTTCCTCATTTTGGGGGTTTTCAATTCCCTCTTCATCCTCAACCTTGTTTTGGTTCACCTCTCCTATCTGGTTCCTAAACAGGGGCTTTCCTTCAAGGAACCTTTTACCGTTGGGCTCATCTGATAAGGGATAATTTGCTCCACTACCGGATTAGGAGCTACATTCTCGGCTCTTGTTTCCACAACTTCGACTCTTGACTCTATTTTTTCCATGTTTAAACTGAAATGACCTGGCAATTTTTCTTCATTTTGAGCATAGCTTTTGGGGCTTTTTGTCATAGTTGTGGATGGTCCCGATTTGGATGGGGAGTCTAGGGTTTCAGGAAACTTGACACTGATGGTATCATCCTTACTATTTTCTTTTTCAACTTCTAGATTTTCTAGGATATCAAACATGTTCAAGCTGGGATCTTTATTACATACCTTATGATTTTTGCCTCCCTCATTATGTTGCTTTCCTTTCTCCTAGATTTTTGCTAGTTCTGTGTTGGCTTGGTCAGCCTGGTTATTCTTAACTTGTCTGTATCCTTCCAAGTTAAGACGTGGTCCTTGAAACTTTGGGATCCCTCTCCCATTAGCTTTCCCTAGAAAACCTTCGCTCGTGGCTTCCTTGTTTGTAGTTATTGTCAGACATTGGGCTTGAAGGTGGCCCTGGGTTTTGCACACGCTACAAAATGTTGGCTTGTTCTCATACTCCATAGGCTGAATCCTTAGAAACTCTCCATATGCTAGTTCCACCTGAGAAGGTAGATCAGAATCCAAGTTTGCATTTACATAGATCCCGGCATGCGTCGCCTAGTCCTTGCCTGGGTTGAATGGTCTATTGCCATGAGCTCTCCTATCATCTTTGCTATGCCACTAAGCCAGTACTCATTAACAAACTGGGTTGGGAGGTTTGGTAAGCGGACCCAAATGGGTGCTATATTAATGTTCTGCTTCTTAGGGTTGAAATCCTCCCCCCACTTCCTCATAAAGAGGCTACGCCTTCCTAGAAACTAGGGTCCTCCTATCAAGATGCGCTCCGCATCATCTTTGTTGTTGAGTCTTATCATAAAAAAACCTCTTGACATGGCTACGATTTCTAAGCTTCCTAAAGTTTTCCACTTTGTCGCGGCCCATGAGCGAATAGTCTCAATGTCCGGCCTTCCTCCCAAAAACTTGCCAACTAAGGATGATGCCTCCATATCCAAGAATCTTTCCATAATCTCCACCGGCATAGCTTAACCTCTGTTATTGTTTGGTATTAGGGGCGGTAGTTCACTGACTGGCTCCTTCTTTTTCCCTTTCAGCATTTCCAAAAAGGTTGGGCCCTTGTTGCCAGCTCCCGAACCCCAGTGGGACCCTTTGTCTGAGGGTTTATCTGGAGGATCTGTACCTTTAGCCTTTTCGAACTGAGCTGACAGGGAATCCTTTTCCTTTCCAGCTACAACATTCTGCCCTACCTCTGGATCTTCTCCTTCCGTTGGTTCAAAATTCTTGCCTACCATTTTTGCTCCTCCTCCGCTTCCTCCGCTTCCTCCACCGCTCCTCATCTCTCCCAATCCTCTGCTTCCTCCACCCATTTCAAATTTGCATTTTATTCGTAGACAATAAATGGACTTCATGGATCAAATTTTTGGAAAGCATATCTTTAGAGTTGCCGCTAAAATTATTGTAAGGATATAAAGGCTTCCTTAAAAATTGTGATGACTGAATTAAGGTTTTTATTAAAACCATGGTGGCAGAATAATTTACATCAAATCCGTGGAGTACAAAGAAAGGTTTAAATTTTATCTCAAGAAGGCTTTAATTTTTATTAAAGTCAAAGGTTTATAAAAATAATTTATAAAATTTAAATTCTTTTAGAATTTAAATAATTTATAAATTATAAAGGTTTTAAATAAGCATCGACGTCATCAATTTAGTGGAGCATCGACGTCTATGTCAAAATGTGAAATTCATATATAAAAACTATGTCAAAGGGGCATTAAACTTACCCTTCATCTATTAATATTCATGCGACAAAGAAAAGAGTTATTCGTGTAATCGTTGAGGAAGAAGACAAATTTCGTGTTGTCTTTTAGCACAAGGAAGAAGACAAAACGGGAGGGCTTAAGGCCTCACTCCCTTTGGATAGGGTGGTCCATTTGCAGCGCGTGTTTTATGAGAGTGTTGGAAGTGGAAGTTACCATGATCGATTCACATGGAGGTTGTTGGCGTGTTTGTCTTAAGCACTACGGAGGAAAACATTTTAGCACGTGCTCTTTTGAGCACTAGGCTTAGAAGAAAGAGCACAAAGTGCTCTTAATCTTCCAAGTGTGCATCTAGCACACGCGATGGTCTAGCCTGAGGCTAGGGTGCACGAGGAGGCAGATATTAGGGGTTCGAATCTCATAAGTGGCAAAGGTATTTTTGTTAAATAAATTTTTTTTTGCCTAATGTCTTTCCTAAGGTAAAAAAAGGAGTTATAAGGGTAGAATGAAAAGTTGTTTGTTTGGTAATTGATTTATGTTATTGGAGTTATAAGGAAAGTGGATTTGATTTTTGCCAAATTTCTTCTTGCTATTAAAATTTAATTAAAGAGGTTTTTGAGTTAAATTTTGGTGGATGTTAAATTTGTTTTAATTGGGAGATTATAAGGTGTTATTGGAAAATATTTTATGTATGTTGATGGTTGTTTTTATAGATGGAGTGATAAGGTGTAATTGAGCTTTTGCATTACATTGTGAGAAATATTTATCTTCTAACCTCTTTGAGTTTGGCATAGAAGTAGTTGTGGTTGTGGCAAATTTATGAGATACCTTAATCATCAAGAAAAAGGTATGAGCACATTCTTCCATAGTTGAGTTGATTGATTAATTTTTTGAAAATAAGTTTGGAGTGAAAATGATTTGATTGGGGCTTCCTTATTGACTATGTTTGAGTTAATGTTTCAAGGTTTTCTGGGTTAAAGAGTTATTATGTGAACCTTGTTTTATAAGCATTGTTGTTGAAGCCATTGGTTGAGAGAAGAACTTAAACTAAGGTTTGAGTATCATTTCTATGTGAGTATTGTTTTATAAGCATTGTTGTTAAAGTAAGTTGTTGAGAGAACTTAAACTAGGGTTTGAGTATCATTGCTATGTGAGGATTATTTTATAAGCATTATTGTTGAAGTGAGTTGTTGAGCAAAGAACTTGAACTAGGGTTTGAAAATAATATGAGTATCATTGTTATGTGAGATTTGTGGTTGAGTATTGTTGGAAACATTTTGAATTGATGTTTATATGCTTGGACTAGGGTTTGTGAGCAAGGATTATTTCATTGAGTGATTGGTTGAGTATAGTTGGTTGAGCCTAGTCAAGTGGATGTATGAAGTGATTGTTCAAGTTCCATAAAAAAAACTATTCTATATTTTTAATTGATTTGAAAAAGTGATTGAGCATTGAGTTGAATTTGAATCATATTGAGTCTCTAACAATTCTCCTTATGTTTCTGAAAGTGATTGAGCATTGTGATTAGTATAGAACATAATGAGTCTCTCACAATTCTCTTTATGTTTCTATGAGATTGGACAAGTTCTTTGTGGACTTGTTGAGCAGATTTAAGGCAAGTCTTTGAGGAGACTTGTGGACTAATTTGTGTGAACTTTTGTGGAAGATTACAATACAGATTTGGATAATTTCTTGAGATGACTTATTGAGCAGATTTGTAAAAGTCCTAGAGAGGACTTGGAGAGCATATTTTAGCAAGTTCTAGATAGGACTTGTGGAGCAGATTGAGCAAATTCTAGAGAGGATTTGTAGAGTATATTTGAGCAAGTTTTAGAGAGGACTTGTAGAGAATATTTAAGCAAGTTCTAGATATGACTTGTGGATAGATTAGTGTGAGCCTTTGTGGAAGCTTACAAGGCAGATTTGAGATAAGTCTTTGAGAAGACTTGAGAGCAGAGTTGATTGATTTGTTCAAACCTTGAGTTAAGGTTTAGGGCAGATCCAATAGAGTTGAGTCAAGCCTTGAGTTAAGGCTTGAGGATAGATATCGAGGACATATTTGTGCTAGATCGAAGGACTGTGTTTAGCACATATTTGAGAGCAGATTTTGGTGCAGATTTAAGGATAGGTTTATGCCAAACTAGAGACAGAGATTTAGTAGAGTTGTACTAGACCAAAGGACTGTGTTTAGTGCATATTTGAGACAAATATTTGGAGGTGATAGAACAAAGAGGATAGTAGTCTCCAGTGGATAGAGATCCATTAGCCAGGGTAGTGAGGACAGGTCTTCTGAGTGCGAACAAGAGTCTTTAGTGGAGAGATATCCACAAGCCAATGCAGTGGAGGTAGTAGTCTTCTAGAGGATCACCAACTAGAGCAAAGGAGGAGTTCTCCTATGGATAGAGATCCATGAACTTGATTTAGGTGATTGGTGTCTCCTTTGGATAGAGGTCCATAAACATTGTAATAGGGAAAGGATTCCCAAGAGATTGATTCAAAAAATTTCTAGTGAAATATTTTCTTCGTGAAGTAGCCCACAGTGGGTGAACCACATAAATTGTGGTGTCTCTATTGTGTGTGGTAATTTGTGCATTTCTTTGATTACTATTGTTGATGTTGCTATCTATACATTGCATAATATTGATTTGGAAAAAAAGTAAAAAGTGGTCTTATATTGTTCACCCCTCCTCTCAGTATAAGCTTGTGTTCTTCAATTAGGATAAGTTAGTGGCACTTGGGGTGTGATTTTTTCTCCACCCACACTTTTGTTTTTCTAAAGGACTTTTATTTTTATAATTAAAATGATATTTCATCAAATATATATATATAACCCTTATTTCATCAAATGCTTGCACTGATCATTGACATTGACTCTTGACATTAATGACAACACAACTACTCAAAATTTCCAACAATTTCTACCTTTATCATTGATGGCAACCCTTTTTCTGTAACCATTCCTTTTTCCTTTTTCCAAAACTACTCCCATTGACTGAATGCTCTCCCCTAACTCAAATCTCTCCCCCTTTGTCATAAATGATAAAGTACCACCTATAGGGCTTGGGGATAAAGATAAGACTCTTAGCTCAGCCCCTCCCCCACCTCCTATTTAAGGTGGTTAATTTTGGGGTGGGAGTATCTCTACTCCTAGCATACATTGCTATTTACCTTTTTCCACCTTATTCCTTAACTGATCCTTCTGATTCTTTTGAATATTCTTGTTCTTGCTTGTCTCTAGAATTTCTTCTCTACACCACTTAGTCATATGCCCAATATTATTGCACTTATAAAACTTAATATTATGGTTCTTTGAAGGTGAAAATATCTTGTATTTCCTCCTGGTGAGGCCATATCCATTCCTATTATGAACCCTACAATTAACTACCTTATGACCAAATTGATTATAAGAGCAGCAATACCCTTGAAAGAGATGCCCATTTTTGAAATTTCTATTGGTGAAACCATATCCCTGTCTTTCATGTGTCATGCACTGTGTAGCCTTGTGTCCAAACCTATGATATGAGAAGCAACGTCCATTGAAGAAACCTTGTCTTTACCCCATTGGTCTCTTGGTATCTTCTACCTTGTGATGTTTCCTGATCCATCTGTTCCTCATTTGTGCATTGTTCCTTTCTTTGTTGAAATTTCTATTTTCTAGCTTATCCTCAGAAGTCTCACTTTCTCTTACACTCTCTTATTCTAAATTTTCTTCTTCTTTGGTGCTTGATATTGACTCCTCTCCTCATCCTTTATATTCTTCTTCAAAACCAAGTCTTGTCTTGTTTTATGAAGATCTTTGTACCTTGATAATCTTATCCAAGTTCTTTGAGCTTCTCCCAAACCTGTGTAGCTTGTCTTTAGACTATTTTACTTCCTTCCTTAGTGAAGCTACCTCATGCTCTAACATTTCACATTCCAAGACCTTTGCCTCTAACCTCTCTTTAAATCTCCTTGTCTTAGCTATTAAGTTGGTTAGATATTCTATAAGCTTTCCTTTCTCTTCATCACATTCTTGAAATTGAAGCTTGAGTTTTGAGTTCTATTTTCTTACCTTCCTTAATGCATTAATAGTAACAATAAGCTCACCCTCAATATTAACTTCTCCTTCCTCTTCATTTTATGATTCTTCCTCTACCCTTTTATCATCAAGATCATTTTCATTCTTTTTTTATTTATTTCCACTAGAAGAACTTCCTTCTTCTTCTATTTCCATAAGAAGACTTTCTTCTTCTAGTCCTTCAAGAGCATCTTCATATTCATATTCATTTAAATTGAATCCATTCCTTATGCACTAATCTTCAATATGACAAAATTTACCACACCTGAAACACTTGAGAATTATTGGTGCCATTTTTCTAACATCTTATTTTTCTACAATCAGAAATAGAATTTCTTTTTCTTCATTATCTGAGGACCTATCATCACTATCACTTGAACTCTTTCTTGCCTTATCTGCATAAAAAATCTTCTTATGCCTTTGGAAAAACTTATTTTTATGCTTGTCATGTCCATACCTATTTTTCTTTTGGTACCTGAATTTTCTTGCTTCCCTGTTATGATCCTATTTCTCATCACCATTGGTATTTCTAGCTTCTGTATAATTAGATGCATAGTGACCATATTTACCACATTTGAAACACTTACTGATTTCGTACCTTTATGATTTCTTGTGTCCTTGTTCCTTTTGCCATATTTTGCTTCTTCATCATTGAATAACTCATTCTTAATCAAGTTAGTGGAAACCTATCCACAAGAGAACTCTTTCCCCTTTGTTGGTTCATGGATCCCTATCCATAGGAGAAATCCTTATCCTCTACTTTGGCTGGTGATCCTCTAGAAGACTACTACCTCCACTACATTGGCTTATGGATATCTCTCCACTGAAGACCTATGTCCTCACTCATATTACTTCTATTCTCACTACCCTAGCTAATGGATCTCTATTCACTGGAGACTACTATCCTCTACTCTATCACCTCCAAAGCTTACTCTCCGCTCTATATCAAATATAAAATAAACATTGACCTTCGATCTAGCACAAATATTCTCATAAGTCTGTCTCAACTCTGCACTAAATACTGTACTTCGGTCTAGCACAAATATACTCAATCTCTGTCTCAAATCTGCACTAAACACTATCCTCCGATCTAGCACAAATCTACTCAAACTCTGTCTCAAATATCCACTAAATATTTTCCTTTGTTCTAGCACAAATTTGTTTTTAAATTTTTCCTCAAGCCTTAACACAAAGCTTGATCCAATCATAAATCAACTCTACTAGATTTATCCCAAGCCTTAACACAAATCTTGAACAAATCAATCAATCAACTCTACTCAAAAATATTCTCAAAGACTTGCCACAAATTTGTCCACAAGTCCACTCAAGAACTTGCTTCTCAAATATTCACTAAGACTTGTCTCAAATATGTCCAACAAGTCCACTCAAGAACTTGTCCGATCTTCTCAACAAGTCTTCACCAAGACTTACCTCAAATCTTATTGTAAGCTTCCACAAAAGCTCACACAAATCTATCCTTAAGCTTTCACCAAAGCTTACTATTAGTCAAAAAGTGACTAACTACAGAAAAACATCTGATGCTCCTTTTTGCATATTTTCCAAGAAGACCGAAGTGGCCCATATGCTAAAGATCAAAGAAAATGCAAAACACCGCAAGGAGGAAAAAGTGTCGCGATATCGCGACATGTTGCATTTTCGCGGTCCAAAGCAAAGAGAAAGAGCGAGGAGGAAAAAGTGTCGCGATATCGCGACATGTTGCATTTTCGCGGTTCAAAGCAAAGAGAAAAATAAAAGGGCAAAAGTGTCGCGACATGTTGCATTGTCGCGGCCAAAAGGGAAAAAGTGTCGCGATATCGCGACATGTTGCTTTGTCGCGGCCAAAAGAGAAAAAGTGTCGCGATATCACGACATGTTGCTTTGTCACGGCCAAAAGAGAAAAAGTGTCGCGATATCACGACATGTTGCATTGTCGCTGCCAAAAGAGAAAAAGTGTCGCGATATCACGACATGTTGCTTTGTCACAGCCAAAAGGGAAAAAGTGTCACGATATCGCGACATGTTGCTTTGTCATGGCCAAAAGGGAAAAAGTGTCGCGATATCGCGACATGTATTTTCGTGGCTAAGAGCAACAAAAGGGAGCAAAGAGGCAGAAGTGTCACGATTTCGTGACATGTCGCATTTTCACGATGCAAGAAGAAGAATCAAGCTGAAGACATAGAAATGTCATGATTTCGTGACATGTCTCATTTTCGCGGTGGGAGGCAGCTAAAGAGCAAAGTAAGAGACGAATGTCATGATTTCGCGACATGTCTTATTTTCGCGTGGGAGGCAACAAAAGAGCAAAGTAAGAGACGAATGTCACGATTTCGTGACATGTCTCATTTTCATGGTTGGAAGCGGTAGAAGAGCAAAGCAAGAGACAAATGTCATGATTTCGTGACATGTCTCATTTTCACGGCTGGAAGCGGCAGAAAAGCAAAGCAAGGAAAGAATGTCATGATTTCGTGACATGTCTCATTTTTGCAACTGGAAGCGGCAAAAGAGCTGAAGACATAGAAATGTCATGATTTTGCGACATGTCTCATTTTTGCGACGGGAGGCAGCAAAAGAGCAAAGTAAGAGACGAATGTCACGATTTCATGACATGTC
Source organism: Wollemia nobilis (assembly GCA_028583015.1). Lineage (NCBI taxonomy): Eukaryota > Viridiplantae > Streptophyta > Pinopsida > Araucariales > Araucariaceae > Wollemia > Wollemia nobilis. The sequence continues at coordinate 3,997,274 of JAQPPZ010002381.1, read as the reverse complement.
TCATTTTCGTGGTTGGAAGCGGTAGAAGAGCAAAGCAAGAGACGAATGTCACGATTTCGTGACATGTCTCATTTTCGTGGCTGGAAGCGGCAAAAAAGCAAAGCAAGGAAAGAATGTCATGATTTCGTGACATGTCTCATTTTCACGATGGGAGGCAGCAAAAGAGCAAAGTAAGAGACGAATGTCACGATTTCATGACATGTCTCATTTTCATGGCTAGAAGTGGTAGAAGAGCAAAACAAGAGACGAATGTCATGATTTCGTGACATGTCTCATTTTCATGATTGGAGGCGGCAAAAGAGCAAAGCAAGGAAAGAATGTCATGATTTTGTGACACGCCAACTGTAAAGGAATAGAGTATATTTTTGGCAACTAGGGACATGCACTGACATCAGGTGTCGATTTCTGAAGAATGGTCTATTGATTATAACTTGGCAGGTCCGCTTGGATGATTGAGAATAATAGGCTCATCTAAAATTAGCTAGAAGGAAATCTATCCAATCATGAGAAATCCGTTGTGTATTATTAGAAACTGTAGATGATTGCTTGTAAAATAAGTAAGATGTACTTAGAAAAAGATACTCTTTTAGGGTATATATAGGGGTGAGCGACTCCAAAAAAGGGTCGGCTCTTGGACGTTTACAAGACTCGAATGTATGTACTTTGAATACAAGCAATAAAATCACATCTCCCATTGGCTTCTGGTTCATATCGTGCAAGTGTATGTATTAATGTTCTTTATTTCTGCTTACAATATTGAATTGTAAATTGAGTCTGTTCTTATATCTGAACTTTCGCAATACATAAATCATATTTCTGGAATAAGAATCTAATATATACGCATGTTAAACGAAATATTAGAAATCATATCTGGAATTATATAATTTCTGCATGGAAATGTGTTTTAAATGCTTTGGATAGAAGTAAGTAAATCTGTCTTTGTTGTTGTCTAATCTGCACCATATAAAAGTTCTAGCTTAGGCTATATTTCCCTTATCTCTTGTTCCCCTTTTCTCTAAAAAACTCAAAGGAACCAGCCTTCTCTGGAGACTAGACAGATGATCTCAAGCAAGATCTGTCTATTCAATGTTGGCAAAGTCTAAGGCGCAACACTATTAACCAAAGGCAGATTTTGTTCCAACAGTTTTTGGCATGCCCGAGTGGGACCAGCAATCCCACAGTATTGTATAAGTTTTGGTGTTTTACCTTAAGAGCCTTTTTGTTTAAAAATCTCAAGAAAAACCACCTGGCGACTCCGTTGCAATTTAGACCATAAAAGAAAGACCTTGTCTAAAAACCTTCTGGTTATATAGCCATATGATAACCAGATCCCGAGCTAGAAACTCTGAAGAACCTATCGAGTTCTTTGAACTACATCTCGAAAGCCTAAAAGCACACCCTGTGCTAGCCGCACGATCAAATCCACCCGACACCATTAGCACCTCTTTAACACCCATTGTAGGAGCATCTCGCAAGCAATCCCATAGCGGTTGTAACTCCTTTAGCAATCATGGCAGCCGCCCCTACCCCAACGCATCTTGTGTGGAATCAAACTGGCCCTTTGAACTTGGGAACACACCACCAAATTCCACAAGCTGCACTAAAAGCATTACCGACCTTTGATGGAATAGGCAAAATAGTAGATGAGCATTGTTTAGATGTATCATCGCTAGCATCTATTTACAACATCACTCAGGAAGATGTAATGGTCAGATTGTTGATTATATCTTTGAAAGGAAAGATGCTCTATTGGTACAGAGCGCTTCCCACTGGATCCATTACTTCTTGGGTAGTACTTGTCGACCGTCTGGTCGATGAATTTAATATACATGCAGATCCTTTCACATTGTTGAATCAATTCACTATCATTGAGAGGCATCCACAAGAAGAAATCCAAGATTTCAACATCAGATTTACTAGAACTCGTGATAGAGTACCTCAAGGCCTAAAGCCCATGGAAGAACAAGCTATATGCTATTATTTAAGGGCTTTTGATTCAGATCTCAGTATGATAATAAGGCAATCCCGTGTAACCACTTTTCCTGGGATCTATGTAGAGGCAGCAAAGGGCGAAGCCGATCTCATCGCTACAAAAAGATATCCATCAAAAAGTCTATTGCCAATTTTACCGGAGCTTTCCCAAGCATCAATTTCTAAACCGCCCGTACTCCCATCAACGCAGGCCCTCCCAGCTATAGCCGCACCTCCTACATTCCTTGCATTACCAGCTACACCCCTTGCATCAGCTCCCCCCAGTGATCAATACACGACCATAATTGATACAATGAAGACATTGTCAAATGAAATGGCATCCATGAAAAAGAGAGAGGCTGAAAGGAATTTTCTGCCAAGGAGGTTCCCTCAGGTAACAAGAGATGCAGCACAATCAAGCAATAGGGGACAAGAGAGACCGAGCATGGTATATACAAATGAGACAGTGGAGGCCGAGGAGCCTCCCACCGATTCTAACTTTTGGTGTACTACATGTAACGATCCACATGGGGAAAGTTCGTGTATGATACACCAGCATTATGTACAAAGTATAGCAGTTGAAAAGAGTAAAGAAAAAATGAAAGGCCATGTAAATATAATTAGAGAGAAGGACCACAACTTCATGATGCCTACAGTAGAACAGGTTTCAGTTTTGACAAGATCAGGTAAGAAACCACTGCAAGTAGACCCTAAAGAGCTTCAGCCATTGAATGTTTCCCCTGCTCCCAAGGAAGTTCCCAAAGAAACTCCTAAGGGAAGTCTCCCTCAGGAAAGAAAATATCAGTTTCCAGCCAAAATTCAAGGGCAAGAAACACACAAAGAATTTATTCCTCGGGGGAAAATGAAACCCAAGAACAGGCTAGGGAAAGGTTGAGATTCCCCTCGCTGACAAAAAGGCAAAGAACTGAAGCTACCCAGGGATACAAAAATAAATATGAAACTTTTGCCAAAGAAAGAGAAAGAATAGTTGATTCACCTACATTCAGTATAGTATAGGAAATGAAAAAGACTCCTTCTAAGGCAAGTATGCATGATGCTCTTCAAATCCTGGGTCAAATCAATCTCCTATAGGAATCCCTAATAACAATGAAAAATGGAGGTGGGACTACATCATCTTCAAAAATGGTTCTAACGAACTTGACGTCCGCCATCGGTAAGAACAGGCCACCACCCTTTTATTTGTCCCTTCAAATGGAAGGATGGGTTGTCCACAATTGCATGATAGATTCAGGCGCTGCTACCACTGTGATACCCAAAGCAGTATGTGATATTATGGGAATAGAGTACACTAGGAGCAACGCAGGCGTCCTACAGTTAGATGGTACTCCAATAAAAACTGTAGGAGTGATAAAGGATATTCCCATACGGCTGCATAAAATGCCTCAGATGACAGTCATACAAGAGGTAGTAGTCGTAGACTTGGAGCCCTATTTTGGTATGTGTCTATCCAGAGAGTTCACAAGAAAGATAGGAGGATACTTATCCTTAGATTATTCTCATTTGGAGATACCTTTCAAAGGTAGAAGGGTCAAGATTTTTAATGAGAAACCATCTACGTTTCATGTAGAAAATATTGGTGAAACTGACCGTGTAAATATGATGACTGAAGAAACAATAGAAGAAGATCTAATGGAAGAGACATTAGAAGAGCTCCAAGCTGAGGACGATTTTTCTCTACAGAATTTTAATGCCATGATAGAAACAGAAATAGGAAACTATTCTATTGAGAAACCAAAAAGAAAATTGATACCCTCCCTAGAAAAGGATGGTTCTGTGAATCAATTGTGGAAGCTTTTCTTTGATGGGGCTAGGTGCAAGAATGGAGTTGGTGCCGGAATAGTTTTGATTTCTCCCACCGGAGAGGAAAAGGTTTTCTCTTACAAGTTGACTTGGAGTTGCTCCAATAACGCAGCAGAATATGAGGCCCTGTGCTTAGGGCTAAGAAAGGCTGAGAAATTGGGAATCAAACAGTTACTCATCTATGGAGATTCAGAACTTATTGTGAATCAAGTCACCAAAAAAGGTATAAGTAAACAAGATTATTTGAAGGCTTACAGGAACAAAGTGTGGGATCTCTTAGAGGCCTTTGAGGCCCTAAATATAAAGTTTATCCCTAGAGAACAGAATACCCACGCAGATTTGTTAGCTTCAGTAGGAGCTAATTTTTGTCCTGTAAGTAATGTTATTCGAAGTCTAAAACTGTTAGACTTATATACAGTGCCTTCAAGTGCTCGATAAAAATATTTTCTGGCAAGTTTTTGAAAATGATGAACAGATACTTGATTTCTTAATCCATGAAATGAATTGCTCAGCCAACCGGGATCTGTAGGATCAAGAGGAAGAAGATATTATTCAGTTAAAGAACAATCATATTCCTAAGGGTCTCATCACCCTTGAAAGCCTCGTTTGATAACAATGATAGAGCAATTGGCCGAAAAATCAAGGTCGATAAACGAAGATACAAAGATGTAGAGTTGGAGCCAGGCAAAATGATTAAGGTTGGAATCAGTTGTACATAAGAGGAAGTGAACCAGATCAGAGAATTGTGTAAAAAATTCCCCGACATCATAGCTTGGGTGTATAGTGATCTAAAAGTGTACAATAAAGATGTTATTCAACATACCATAGAATCAGAAGAAGGAGCTAAGCCTTTTAGGCAAAAGCAAAGACCAGTGAATCCGAAGATAGAATCTTTGATGAAACAAGAACTGCTAAAACTCCTTCGAGCTAAAATAGTATACCCTGTTAAACACTCCACCTGGGTGGCAAACTTGGTACCAATCAGGAAGAAAAATGGAGATATCGGATTGTGTGTAGATTTCAAAAATCTGAACAGAGCATCACTCAAAGATCATTACCGACTAACTCAGATTGACCAAATGCTACACACAGTTGCAGGAGTTATGCAGCTCTTACAGCTTAGAAGAACAAAGAGAGCAATCATACAATCACAATCGAAGCATATGGCAGATATCGAAGGATGGTTCAACAAAAAGACAACCGCCAAAAAATTTAGAGTGGGAGACTTGGTTTTGAAATGGAATGTAAAGAAAGCTAAGCCAGGTAACCATGATAAATTCGATGCTTTCTGGGAGGGACCATTTGAAATTGTTTCAGAGAAACAGTTCAATGCTTTCGAGTTGAAAGATCAAGATGGATTGGCTCTTCCCATCACGGTGAATGCATTTCACCTAAAGTTATATTTCTGTTGAGAAAGTAGAAAAGGAATTATATGTACAGTATAATATAAGTATATTCAGACAATATTTGTAAATATTACCATTTTTCGGCCTTAACAAAAAAAAATTTCAGTCGCAGCCAATCAGAAGTCGACATTTTTTTTTGAATAGAGATACTAAGGTATAAAGGGAGTTTTGACGAGGTAATGTTCACGTTTAATCTAAGTGCATTTTCCTATGTTCTTTGTCTTTCTCTGAAAGATTCTTTTTACAACTGCGTTGTTGACTCCGTTTCCCAATGGATAAAGGCCTGGTTCAAAATTTTTGCAAGCAAAAAATCCCCCGAAGGCGCCAAGAATGTTAGTCAAAAAGTGACTAACTACAGAAAAACATCTGATGCTCCTTTTTGCATATTTTCCAAGAAGACCGAAGTGGCCCATATGCTAAAGATCAAAGAAAATGCAAAACACCGCAAGGAGGAAAAAGTGTCGCGATATCGCGACATGTTGCATTTTCGCGGTCCAAAGCAAAGAGAAAGAGCGAGGAGGAAAAAGTGTCACGATATCGCGACATGTTGCATTTTCATGGTTCAAAGCAAAGAGAAAAAGAAAAGAAAAGTGTCGACGATATCGCGACATGTTGCATTGTCGTGGCCAAAAGGGAAAAAGTGTCGCGATATCGCGACATGTTGCTTTGTCGCGCCAAAAGAGAAAAAGTGTCGCGATATCGCGACATGTTGCTTTGTCACGGCCAAAAGAGAAAAAGTGTCGCGATATCGCGACATGTTGCATTGTCGCTACCAAAAGAGAAAAATTGTCGCGATATCGCGACATGTTGCTTTGTCATGGCCAAAAGGGAAAAAGTGTCGCGATATCGCGACATGTTGCTTTGTCACGGCCAAAAGGGAAAAAGTGTCGCGATATCGTGACATGTTGTATTTTCGTGGCTAAGAGCAACAAAAGGGAGCAAAGAGGCAGAAGTGTCACGATTTCGTGACATGTCGCATTTTCGCGATGCAAGAAGAAGAATCAAGCTAAAGACATAGAAATGTCACGATTTCGTGACATGTCTCATTTTCACGGGAGGCAGCTAAAGAGCAAAGTAAGAGACGAATGTCATGATTTCGTGACATGTCTCATTTTCATGGCGAGAGGCAGCAAAAGAGCAAAGTAAGAGACGAATGTCACGATTTCGCGACATGTCTCATTTTCAGCTGGAAGGGAGAAGAGCAAAGCAAGAGACAAATGTCACGATTTCGTGACATGTCTCATTTTCGCGGTGGAAGCGGAGAAAAGCAAAGCAAGGAAAGAATGTCATGATTTCGTGACATGTCTCATTTTCATGGAAGCGGTAGAAGAGCTGAAGACATAGAGAATGTCATGATTTTGTGACATGTCTCATTTTCGCGAGGGAGGCAGCAAAAGAGCAAAGTAAGAGACGAATGTCATGATTTCGTGACATGTCTCATTTTCAGGTGGAAGCGGTAGAAGAGCAAAGCAAGAGACGAATGTCACGATTTCGTGACATGTCTCATTTTCATGGCTGGAAGCGACAGAAAAGCAAAGCAAGGAAAGAATGTCACGATTTCGTGACATGTCTCATTTTCATGGGGAGGCAAAAAGAGCAAAGTAAGAGACGAATGTCACGATTTCATGACATGTCTCATTTTCATGGCTGGAAGCGGCAGAAGAGCAAAACAAGAGACGAATGTCACGATTTCGTGACATGTCTCATTTTCACGGCTGGAGGCGGCAAAAGAGCAAAGCAAGGAAAGAATGTCGCGATTTCGCGACACGCCAGCTGTAAAGGAATAGAGTATATTTTTGGCAACTAGGGACATGCACTGACATCAGGTGTCGATTTCTGAAGAATGGTCTATTGATTATAACTTGGCAGGTCCGCTGGATGATTGCAGAATAACAGGCTCATCTAAAATTAGCCAGAAGGAAATCTATCCAATCTACGGGAAATCCGTTGTGTATTATTAGAAACTGTAGATGATTGCTTGTAAAATAAGTAAGATGTACTTAGAAAAAGATACTCTTTTAGGGTATATATAGGGGTGAGCGACTCCAAAAAAAGGGTCGGCTCTTGGACGTTTACAAGACTGAATGTACGTACTTCGAATACAAGCAATAAAATCACATCTCCCATTGGCTTCTGGTTCATATCGTGCAAGTGTATGTATTAATGTTCTTTATTTCTGCTTACAATATTGAATTGTAAATTGAGTCTGTTCTTATATCTGAACTTTCGCAATACATAAATCATATTGTTGGAATAAGAATCTAATATATACGCATGTTAAACGAAATATCTAGAAATCATATCTGGAATTATATAATTTCTGCATGGAAATGTGTTTTAAATGCTTTGGATAGAAGTAAGTAAATCTGTCTTTGTTGTTGTCTAATCTGCACCATATAAAAGTTCTAGCTTAGGCTATATTTCCCTTATCTCTTGTTCCCCTTTTCTCTAAAAAACTCAAAGGAACCAGCCTTCTCTGGAGACTAGACAGATGATCTCAAGCAAGATCTGTCTATTCAATGTTGGCAAAGTCTAAGGCGCAACACTATTAACCGAAGGCAGATTTTGTTCCAACACTTACTCAACTCAGTCCTTAATTCCCCTCTAGGACTTATTCACTACAATAGGAGTTAGGCCTATATAATCGAAAGAATGAGAGTTACAAACAAATTATCATATTTGCTATTTTCCCCAAGCAAAGGGGTAAGTTTATGATAGTTGTTGACAATGATTCGCAAGGACAGACACAATTTTGACAAGATCAAGGGATCTACGATCTCAAGGATATTTTGATGATTTTGATTATGATTTGATATTATGACTACCCCTCAAGCGATGAGTCGATGAGGGTAATGACAATGATTGAAGCGACGAGGTCGCTTGACCACTATGAATGATCTGAACAAATTTATATTTGAGCATTTGAATGCCTTGGCTAGGCTTAGTTTAGCTTATGATTGCAACTGTTAATAATATTTGCATATTTCTATCCCATGGAGCAGTCAGGCTGTAATAGTTGTCTTAGGGAATCAAAATGATACAAATCCAATTAGATTTGTGTTGAATCAAGTTATCAATGATTTGCTAAAAATATGTCATAGGAGAAATGACATAAAACGCCTCATTCCCATGGAGCAGTCCGGCCTCGAAGGCCTTCTTAGGGATTGAAAAGAAGCATATCAGATCAACGATGATAATTTTTTCCCCAAATGTCTTTATGGTAATTTACTCATCTTGTCGGATTGCATGGATCACAAGTCACTGCAACCGCCAAGAGTATAGGGTAAATTACTGAATACGAGGCGCATTTGGTTTTTAATTATTTTATTATTTTGTTAATTTTGATTTTTTAAATTGATCCTAGTTCTTTGAACATCACCAAATCTATAACATTGATTGCTTTTTTTTTTGAAAATTTGATCCAATGGGAGTCATTAATTTACCTTTTTAGACCTTCCCACAATGGGATTTGACTAGATTTGCTACCAATTGCAAACCGTGGCTAGGGTCTACAGTTCTCCTTTACAATTTTGGGAACCACAGCTAGGGCTTGCGGTCTGCGCGGAATAAGAAAATCTTATAAAAGCTCAATTTTCAAATTTCTTTCATTATTCCTTGACAACAATTGGCAATTGGAGAGCTTGACAGTGACAACTAAGAATTGACCTAAAACTATCAAACTCTACACTCATACCTACACACCGCATGATGGCAGAGCACGGGCAAGCTTCTTCTAGCCGAGGTAGAGGTGAGGGGAAGGTAATCCAAAACTGAGACCTTGCATCCATTACCAGTGAAATTAACCTCATTAAGAAATGGGCCAATTGAACCTAATTAAACTACTGGTAACGAACCTCATGCTAGATTAGGGTAGTTTAGGCTTATATATATATATATATATATATATATATATATATATATATATATATATATATATATATATATATATATATTAGCCATGGAAATGACCCGAGCGAGATCTCAGTCGGAGACCGCAGATACCAACTGCGATTCCTAATTGATCAATTGGGGGTCACAGCTACCAGTTGCGGTCCGCGTTTAAAATCCCAACGATCAATTTTTGACCACATGCGGACCGTAGGGTTGACTCGCGGTTCGCAAACTTTAGGAAAAATTTATCAAATTTTTAATTTTTATAAGGTTTAATAGGCAAATAATGTCATTTAATGCATTTTTGACATGTCTAAGTGACATTTGTAATTTTTATGACTACCTGATGACATGTTTTTGTAATTTTATCATTTTTTAGATGTTTTTGACAATTTTTAGGTTGTTTTTAAATGGTTTTGCTTATTTTTAGTTATATTTTCTCTTATATCATGCTTTTATTTTAGAGGTTGACCTCTAGAGCTCGATAGCCTGACATCCTTAAGATTCTCCATAGAGAGCTCACTCTCAGGGATCGAAGATGGTTCGGAGCCTTCATCTTTGGTTACGTCCTAGATCTACCCACGATTAGGGTGAATCAAGCTTACCTGACTGCATTGGCCCGATGCTGGAATGCGTGGACCAACACATTTCACCTGCCTACAGGTGAAATGACTATTACACTAGAGGATGTCTATAGGATCTTCAGGATCCCCATTTATGGTGAGGCCATCGTCTCTTCTACTTTTGGGGCCAAAGGGCCCATTTTTTATGCTATATTTGGTGACTGGAGCCAGGAGGCTCAGCGTAGTATCGATCATAGCAAAGTCCACATCGAATACTAGTAGGGAAAGAACATCTTCTCTATGCGTGAGGCCATCTTTATGTACCTGGTGGTACAAGTTGTTCTTCCAGACTCCTTAAGCACGAGGATTCCCTAGAACCTCCTAACCATTGTCCGTAGAGTGGTTCAGAGCTCAGCGGATCAACTGCTGCAATTGGCCTAGGGGAGCACCCTTCTATACCAGTTGTATAGAGAGTTATATCAGATCACTGACCGAAGTCGTTGGGGCATCAGCTACAGCCTGCTACTCTAGATTTGGGCTGGCAGCACATCAGGATAGAGTGTCTTAGAGAGCTACAACTATGCATCTTGAAGGTCGATGACAACCACTAGTGTTATATTGCCTACTGACCTCATGAGGAGAATGGGTTCAAGAGGAGGACCCATGATGGTGACATCCAATATTATATTACATAGTTCATATCACTCGATCCAGATGACATTGAGTGATGCCTGTACATGGATTGCCCAGCATGGGCTGAGGCGAGTTAGTGGCTTTGACAGGCTCGTAGAGACAGGTGGCTACTCGAATGAAAGACCAATATTAGAGAGTATAAGTTCTACTCTCGTGTCCAGCATCAGTTTGGGATAGTGCAGGACATCCTGGAGATCCCATTTTCATATCGACACTTGGCATTAGAGCGAGATCTACCATGGATTTAGCCTTTGATTCTAGGGGATGAGTTAGATGACTTCCAGGATAGTGGGGTTGATAAGGTTGCTACTACCCCAACATATGATGTATGGTGGTCCATGCTCTGGTGGCATGGATCGGGGCCTCTAAGCAGAGTGCCAGACCAAGCAAAGGTAGAGGCAGATCCTAACAAGTGTAGGGTGCACCAACAGATAGAGGGTGGATGGGGCATAGAGGCCACCATCGAGGAGGCTCCTAAGGTTGATCCAGACAATGAGGCTCCAAAGGAGGGTGAGGTCCCTCTTGATAGCATAGAGGAACTGCTCCTTTCTTAGGTTGCTGACTTGCAGAGTCAGCTCGGTAGATACGTCATGTAGCAAATGGAGTGAGACACTATTATTGCCACTCTACAGTCCCAATTGACTGACAGAGATCGCAAGCTAACTCAAGTAGAGCAAGAGATCACTAGCCTGACTGCACAGGCTACGACAACATAGCGAAGGGTCCAAGAGCTTACTAGTATGCATGATTTTTTAGAGGCACGACTAGGGATAGCTATAGTGGAGAGGGACTTCGCCCTGGCTCAGAGAGGAGATACTTCATCTTCTCATGTTTTCATGGCACCACCCATAGCACCAGTGCCAGTGCTACCTAGCAACCACGATCCCACGTCCAATATCTAGTGCTTACAGGCCCTCATGGAGGAGGTCAATGCCAGACATAAAAGTAGGGTAGCCCACATAGACCAACTAGAGGGTTACATCAAGTTGTTAAGTGGGCAGGTCCCTGAGGATTCTCATGCTATAGGGAGTCAACAGACCAGATACAAGACTACAGGGCAGTCCACGGCTAGCTCCAACCAGAGGAATCATAGATCAGAGAGGACACATAGGTCCTCCAGCACACATGGTGCCAGCTCACACAAGATCCACAAGGATACGGGTGAGACCTCTAGCCATAGGACTATCCGCCTGGACATACCAGTCTCTCGTGTGCTAGACCTCTTCGAGCTAGGTGGTACACAGGGCCCTCAGTAGGGCACATAGCAAGCACCAGATCTGACTACAGAGCAGGCTCTAGGTCATAATGCTAAGGGAGGTAGCGAGAGCTCTAGTTCAGGGGGTGTCGACCAGAGCTAGGGCTCTTGTCATATCACAGCTACATTTTACACATGTATCATTTTTTATGTAAGGTCGAGGACCTACATGATTGTAGCCTGCGGGCATTTTGTGCTCATCTAATGTAATTTGAGACACATTTATATATGATAGACTATTTATGGCTCATGATGTGTATATATTTTAATTTTATATTTATTTGATGCACATGGATGCAATGCTTATGTTAATTTGATGCTATATGATGTGATGTATGGATGACATGCACTAGATAGCTATTTAATTTATGATGATGATTATATTCAGTGATCTAGATGTTTATATGTGCGATTTATGATGGATGCATATGGATGCAATATTTTCTCTTAATGCATATTTTATATTGCTTTATTGTATGCATTAATGTATGTAATGATTTATTTACACGATGGTAATCTACCTGTATGATTTAATCACTTAAAACATAAGGAATGAATGCAAATATGTTTATCAATCTAATGGATGACACCACAAAATGTATAAAAATAATGAATGTAATTGAAAATCCTTAAGATAAGAATTTAATCAATTAATCACCCATATATGCAATGTAATAAATGCAGTTGTTTAATGCAAATAATATAATGTGTCATTCTAAAAAAAAATATGTATGATATAGTCAGTGGTCGTCTAAATATTATTTCTAATATCCATCCAGTATCTATCCTATATTTTGATTGTGCTTTATATGATGATGTATCATGGACATGATACTTTACAATTTGATGATTTATATGGTTTGCGATATTTGATATTTTTTTGCTATGAGAGAAATTTTTGAGGGTTTCCATGAGTCTCAAACACCCTAATAGACTTATCAAAAGTTTCTTACTAACCACACTAGACTTCTTAGATAAAAAGTCTTTTGCTAGGATAGGCCCTAACTGTTCATTATCCCTGTGTGTGCACATGATTATTTTAATATAAGACAAGAGTAATCCTCGATGTCAGGCTGGATTCTTTTAGCCCATTGCTAAGATGGGGGTTCCACATATGTCTTATCCAATACCAAGTTTAAATTTTAGTTGTACTAAACCACTAGGAAATTAAGGACACCTAAAGCTAGCTCTTCCACATTCAAACATTGGTCTTGTTCATAAGCAAGGTGCTAATGCGTCAGACATATCGTCATGCGTAAGGTATAGTAGTGCCAAAAATTCGAGGGATTCAGGCTCATTTCTTTCTATCCTCCAATTTTATGGATACTTGCTCATATGTAGTGAAGCAAGGGAGTCAATTTCATCTTTAGTATGAACTGTCTTTGGATCTTCATTTGATCTCTCTTCGAACTAGATTTTGGATCTTCATTTGATCTCCACTCGAACTTTGATTTATGATCTTCATTTGATCTTCACTTTGAACTTTGATTTAAGCCTGTTTTCTTATCTTCATTTGATCTTCACTTTGTAGCATTTACATTTGATGATTTACATCAGAAACTTTCCTTTGGGGGATTTACTTAGAAAAACTATTTCAGGTATATCAATTGAGAATATCAATCTTATGATATCAATATGGGATATCAATATGGGGAGTCGATCTATGATATCGATCTAGGGTATCAATCATGAGTATTTATGTGGGACATTACTCTGGGATATTGCTCATTTTATCGTAAGAAATGGATTCTGAATAAGGAACTAACCTGTCCGTTTGCCAACTCCCAACATTTCCCATACCATCTGCACAGAGGGATAAGAAAGAATAACTATTTTTGCTTCAGGATACCCTGTCCTGCTTCGTGGTTTTTATCTTCCCCTAGTCCTTGTTAGGATTGTTTAATTTGTTGATTAGTGATAGGCTTCTGATATGATAAGGGCTATACTAACTGAACCTTAGCTACAAAAGCAAATCAAGCTTTCTACCAACTCTTGGTAAGACCACTAGGTATGGTTGAGTGACCGAAAAACCCTAGTATATCTCCATAGCAACATTATAGGTTGTGTTGAAAAACATAATTACTCACATGAATGATGGATCCTGATAAATGCAAAGATGCATGATTTAAAGACAAATGTGGCGTCGTTTGTAAGACTAACAAACATAATCCCCCCTTACCACGGAATGCAATGGATGATGAATGCCTATATGCAATGCAATAATGCAGCGAATGGATGTGTGAATACAGAATAAGAATGCAAAATGCAAATGTTTTTGGATTTTCATGCTTTACCAATATTTTTTTTTTTTTTTTATGGGTTTTGAGCCTCATAATTGACCAAACGGCGAGTACATGCCTCTAGAGCCTTTAGATTGACTAATAAATTTTTAGGAACCCTTGGAGCTTTTAGGATTGACCAAAGGGATTATGGATATCTTTGGGGCATTTTGGGATGACCAAGCAATTGTGAGAATCCTTCAAGCTTTTAGGTTGACCAAGTAGTCTTTCAGCAACTCTTGGTGCCTTTTGATTGACCAAACTACTCATATACAATCTTGGAGCCTTTTAGGATGATCGAGCGATTATAAGAAAACCCTCAGAGCCTTTGAATGACACGACCAAGTGGTTTTAGGAACCCTTGGAGCCTTTTGGGATGACCGAGCTATTTTGACCAAACCCTCAGGGATTTTTGAGTTTGACCAAAGGGCTTACAAATGCCTTTGGGGCTTTTTGATTGACCAAACTACTTATGGGAGTGTTTGGAGATTTTTAGGATGACCGAGCAGTTACAAGCAACTTTCGAAGCCTTTTACTATGCTCTTCAAGCATAAAATACCTTAAGAAGGATGATGTTGAGAGGTTCACGCTCTTCAACACCCCCTAGAGATGTTAGGCGATAAGTACCCAGACCAATATTTTCATAATTGATGTAGGATCCTAGCCAATTAGCCACGAATTTGTCTCGCACATCTGGCAGTAAATTAGAGTTCTGTTGGTTCTCTTTCAAGACAAGATCCCCAACTTTAAAGTCTCTCTGGTGGAATTTGATATTGTAAGCTCGTTTTAGTCACTCCTGATAAACATGAAGATGATCTAGGGTATTCACGTGATGTTTATCAAGTAACGTCAGTTGATCCAGTCGAGCTTGTCGCATGGTGTCGTCATCGATGAACTCTTTCAATGCAATGCATAGCATTATAATTTCTAATTCCAATGGCATAATGGCCTCAATTTCATATACTAGTGAGAATAGCGTTGCCCTAGTGGGTGTCCAAATACTAGTCCTATAAACCCATAACGCAAGGGGCAGTTGGATATGCCAGTCTTTATGGTTTTCTTGGATCGTCTTTTTCAATATGACCACCACTATATTATTTGAATTTTAGTTGTACTAAACCACTAGGAAATGAAGGAAACCTAAAGCTAGCTCTTCCACATTCAAACATTGGTCTTGTTCATAAGCAAGGTGCTAATGCGTCAGACATATCGTCATGCGTAAGGTATAGTAGTGCCAAAAATTCGAGGGATTCAGGCTCATTTCTTTCTATCCTCCAATTTTATGGATACTTGCTCATATGTAGTGAAGCAAGGGAGTCAATTTCATCTTTAGTATGAACTGTCTTTGGATCTTCATTTGATCTCTCTTCGAACTAGATTTTGGATCTTCATTTGATCTCCACCCGAACTTTGATTTATGATCTTCATTTGATCTTCACTTTGAACTTTGATTTAAGCCTGTTTTCTTATCTTCATTTGATCTTCACTTTGTAGCATTTACATTTGATAATTTACATCAGAAACTTTCCTTTGGGGGATTTACTTAGAAAAACTATTTCAGGTATATCAATTGAGAATATCAATCTTATGATATCAATATGGGATATCAATATGGGGAGTCGATCTATGATATCGATCTAGGGTATCAATCATGAGTATTTATGTGGGACATTACTCTGGGATATTGCTCATTTTATCGTAAGAAATGGATTCTGAATAAGGAACTAACCTATCCGTTTGCCAACTCCCAACATTTCCCATACCATCTGCACAGAGGGATAAGAAAGAATAACTATTTTTGCTTCAGGATACCCTGTCCTGCTTCGTGGTTTTTATCTTCCCCTAGTCCTTGTTAGGATTGTTTAATTTGTTGATTAGTGATAGGCTTCTGATATGATAAGGGCTATACTAACTGAACCTTAGCTACAAAAGCAAATCAAGCTTTCTACCAACTCTTGGTAAGACCACTAGGTATGGTTGAGTGACCGAAAAACCCTAGTATATCTCCATAGCAACATTATAGGTTGTGTTGAAAAACATAATTACTCACATGAATGATGGATCCTGATAAATGCAAAGATGCATGATTTAAACACAAATGTGGCGTCGTTTGTAAGACTAACAAACATAATACCCCCTTACCATGGAATGCAATGGATGATGAATGCCTATATGCAATGCAATAATGCAGTGAATGGATGTGTGAATGCAGAATAAGAATGCAAAATGCAAATGTTTTTGGATTTTCATGCTTTACCAATTTTTTTTTTTTTTTTTTTTTTTTTTATTTTTATGGGTTTTGAGCCTCATAATTGACCAAACGACGAGTACATACCTCTGGAGCCTTTAGATTGACCAAGAAATTTTTAGGAACCCTTGGAGCTTTTAGGATTGACCAAAGGGATTATGGATATCTTTGGGGCATTTTGGGATGACCAAGCAATTGTGAGAATCCTTCGAGCTTTTAGGTTGACCAAGTAGTCTTTCAGCAACTCTTGGTGCCTTTTGATTGACCAAACTACTCATATACAAGCTTGGAGCCTTTTAGGATGATCGAGCGATTATAAGCAAACCCTCAGAGCCTTTGACTGACACGGCCAAGTGGTTTTAGGAACCCTTGGAGCCTTTTGGGATGACCGAGCTATTTTGACCAAACCCTCAGGGATTTTTGAGTTTGACCAAAGGGCTTACAAATGCCTTTGGGGCTTTTTGATTGACCAAACTACTTATGGGAGTGTTTGGAGATTTTTAGGATGACCGAGCAGTTACAAGCAACTTTCGAAGCCTTTTACTATGCTCTTCAAGCATAAAATACCTTAAGAAGGATAATGTTGAGAGGTTCACGCTCTTCAACACCCCCTAGAGACGTTAGGCGATAAGTACCCAGACCAATATTTTCATAAATGATGTAGGATCCTAGCCAATTAGCCACGAATTTGTCTCGCACATCTGACAGTAAATTAGAGTTATGTTGGTTCTCTTTCAAGACAAGATCCCCAACTTTAAAGTCTCTCTGGTGGAATTTGATATTGTAAGCTCGTTTTAGTCACTCCTGATAAACATGAATATGATCTAGGGTATTCACGTGATGTTTATCAAGTAACGTCAGTTGATCCAGTCGAGCTTGTCGCATGGTTTCGTCATCGATGAACTCTTTCAATGCAATGCATAGCATTATAATTTCTAATTCCAATGGCATAATGGCCTCAATGCCATATACTAGTGAGAATAGCGTTGCCCTAGTGGGTGTCTGAATACTAGTCCTATAAACCCATAACGCAAGGGGCAGTTGGATATGCCAGTCTTTATGGTTTTCTTGGATCATCTTTTTCAATATGACCACCACTATATTATTTGAAGCCTTCACCTGTCTGTTTTCTTGCGGATAGTATGGAGTCTCAAAAATGTGTTTGATTCTATATTTAGATGTCAAAGCTCTCATAGTTTTCTTCTTGAAAGACGTTCCATTATTCGATATTATTTTGGATGGAATCCCAAAATGACTTATGATATGCTCCAGTATAAACTCTGCTATACGAGCTCCAGTTATCGTTGTTAAGGGTATTGCTTCCACCCACTTTGTAAAATACTCAATAGTCATGATAATGAATGTATGTCAACCCGATGACGGAGGAGCAATCTTGCCTATAAGATCTAATCCCCACTAAGAAAATGGCCAAGCCGCTTGGATGGGTTGTAAGACCTACGATGGCAAGTGCGTAAGATTAGCATGATGCTAGGCCAATAGTAGCCCATTCGAAGGATGCGCTTGATGATGTCCATGCCACTAAAATGGCCATCGCATGTACCATCATGGGCTTGCAAAATAATCCATGATGCCTCCTAGGGATCTAGGCAATGAAGGAGAACTCCATTGTAGCCTCGTTAATACAAGATGTCTCCTATTAAGACATATTTAGCCACTTTATATTTAAATGTGTGCTTCACAGCATGTAGCAATCCATCTAGTATTATACTAAGCTTCAAGAAGTCTTTAATTTGTGACATCCATTTTTGATAAGCCTCAGCTTCGACTGCTAAGATGACTTGCTCCCCCTACGTATTTACCTTTACAAATGTGAACTTAAAAACAACCTTGTGGCGAATGGTCATACCACTCCCCATAGGACTTTGAGAGGTTAATGACGCCCAGGGTGGCTTCTTAAGAAAGTCTTCGGCTTTGCAGAACCATTTAGCTTTTGGTTCTACACTGATCATGTTGACTAACTCTCTATTATCATAGGTTGCACTCTCTACTGTTGGATGCGAGAGCATCTTGACATGGATGGTAGTGAAATCAGCAGATGGATTCTAAGGGATTAAATATCCCAAAGACACCATGGTGTCTGCAAACCTATTTGATGATCGAGGGATTGCCTCAATGTCATACCATTCAAATTTGGCCAAATATGTGTCAACTAGATATTTATAAGCTTTCAGTACAGGATATCGAAACTAAAAAAACCCCTTGACTTTATTTACTATGAGAAAGGAGTCACTAAAGATGTTCAATCTCTTAATATTCATGGCGATGGCTGTGTGGAGGCCCAGCAGCAGGGCTTCGTACTCAACATTTTTGTTGGTGCATGAAAAATCCAACTTAAACGAAAAGGGCATTGGAGCTCCTTGTAGCGTAAATAACACTATTTCGGCACCACCCCCTTGTTTGCACCTTAAATAATCAAAGAACAGAGTCATATCAGCATTATTCTCTGGTTATTTGGGTTTGGGAGCTTTAGCTATGACGAAGACTACATTGTCCAGAAGCTCAATTGTTAGAGGCCTACTATTTGAAAGTGGTGCCTTAGCTATTTGATCCGCTATGACCTATCCCTTAATGGACTTTTGGATTACAAATTCCAAATCAAATTTTGTCAATAGCATGATCCATTTCATAGTATGCGTATTGTGATAAGTTTTACTCATCATGTACTGCAAAGGATTTTGTTTTGATATAACATACGTCGTATGACTTAGCATATAATATCGCAATTTCTTGGTAGCGAACACCACTGCTAAACATAGCTTCTCAACATATGCATATCATATCTCGTAACTCACCAAGGTCTAGCTAATGTAATATATGGCTTGTTCCTTGCCTTGCACATTCTTTTAGGCTAACATGGTCCCTAATGCAAAGTTGGTTACCGATATATATAGCAAAAAAGGCACATCTAGCCTTGGTGGAGCTAGCATTGGCAGCATCGCTAGATATTGCTTTATCTTAGTGAATGCTACCTTGTAGTCCTCGTCCTAGTTGAATGGGACTCCCTTATGTAGCAGTTGATTCATGGGTCAACATTTATCCAATAGTTGAGCGATAAATAACTTTATCGAGGCTACCTTGCCTTAAAGGCTCCTTAATTCCTTGATATTGGTGGGAGGATGCATTTCTAAAATGGTCTTGACTTTCACTGGATCTACTTTGATGCCTTGCTTAGAGACAATGAATCCTAGTAATATTCCAAAAGTTATGCCAAATACACACTTCTTAGGATTCAACCTGACATTGTGCTCTATCAAGTGATCGAATACTTTTCTTAAGACCTTTGCATGCTCTTCTCGCAGCAATGACTTGGCCAACAAGTCATCGATATAATATTCTAGAATTTTGTGCATATAGTCATGAAAAATATATGTCATGGCCCGTTGATATGTGGCCCCAGTATTTTTTAGGCCAAATGGCATAACTTTATAGCAAAACATTCCCCATGGCGTTATAAACATGATTTTATGCTAGTCTTCGGGTTTAATCCGAATTTGATTGTAACCAGAAAAATCATCCATTAAGGAGAGCATTTCGTGACCTGTAGTTGCATCTATGAGAGCATCAATATTGGGCAACGAAAATGAATCTTTGGGTGTTGCCTTATTTAGGTCTCTAAAATTTGTGCAAATATAGATTCTTCCATCGGGTTTTCCCACGGGTACCATATTGGACACCCATTTTGGATAGTCAATGGAGATCACAAATTCCACATCCAACAACTTTTGTAGCTCATATTTTACCATTAAGGCTACTATTGGGTGTATTTTTCTAAGCTTTTACTTGACCAACTTCTTCGTCAGATATAGAGAAAGGTTATGCGTAACCAATTTTGGGTCTAGACCTGGCATATCCTTGTACATCTAAGCAAACAAATTTGGTCTCTCTTTCAGTAGAGGGATGAGGGTGGCCTGTTCATCTAGAGTGATACTCTCTCCAAATTTGTACTGGCAGGATCATTACTGATATCCACCTCAAAGGTTTCCTCTACTAACATATGTGATCCCTCCTCAAGCTGGTGAGGCATAGGAATCATATGGATGTCATCAACCGGGTTGATTGGTTCCACATTGGAAGCATTTTTGGCATGATAAATAAAATGGAATGGTTGCAACATTTCTTCATTGGGGAAGAAATCCTCAGGCTCAACGGGTGAATCAACGCTATCCCAGTCGGTAACATCTTTGTTAAGATACAATGGTTTGGACGGATATTTTGGATTATATAGTGGAGTGGTCAAATCAATGGATACCATGTTTATGGAATGGAATTTATCTCTAGGACCACACAGACCAACTTCTACAAAATTTGCATAGTCCTCATACCCACTATCTAGCTCTAATGGCACAGGTACAAAGGGGTCTTCCCTGTAAGGACTGTGAACAACCGAATCCTCCCTATGCACTGAATGCAAAATAGGATCATTTGGCTCACAGAGTTGTATGTAGTTTGGTGGAAGGGGATTAACCAACCGATGAATTTGATCCAAGTTTAACCGTCTTGCTCTCATACGAGGATCAACACGTAGTTGTCGATAGACCTCATCAATTTCAAAGGGTTTATGATGGTAAAATAAATAAGGAGGACCAAGGTAGGCCCTCTCTAACTCATCTTCTTCGTCACTATCATAATAAAGTCCTTCATTTACCCCTACTCCTCGGGGTACTCAGGCAAGTGCGGCCCCATGAATATGACTGCTTGATCATTGCCATCACTATTTGGATAAATTAGATAATTGTATTGTAAGTGTGACATCACCAATAAATGTAGCTCCACTTCTTCCCCTAAATGATCAACATTGGGAAGGATCTCTTTGGTAACCTGTATCGACTCAATAGGCAATAAATGATACACATGCCAGGGCCTTTCATAGGTAATTTCAACTTCATCCCTGGATTCATTATCGTTTGAGGAGTCCTTGTCTGCATCATAGCCTAGTCCACTCATATTGGAGGTGGACTTTGCTCTATATTCATTACAAAGATCTCCTAGCTCGAGATCACCTATAGTAATGGGGTTACACCCCTACATATCTGTGTCATCGACTGCATCATGGGTTTAGTGTCCCAGGTTATCTCTAGGGTTCATTTATGTCTCAGTCTTCTCAAGGATCCCTTCATGATGATCTTTGAGTGGCTCAACGATGACGACAAATATCATCCAGTGATTCCTCCATAATATGGAAGGATCCGGATGATATGGATTAAAATCCACATCATTCGCCATACTAAGGTATAGACGATCTAGGTATGCTGCAAGAAAATCGTCCTTCCCCAGTATCTGTAACCCTCAACCAAACCTATTAGTGACTAACTGATAATGAGGTTCCAACGGAGTCCTCCATCCTTGTTCTAAGATACCAAGGCCATATCCATGCCAATGATACAATTCAAAGATATGCATGGCATACTCAAATTTGGATAGATAACAAATGTTTACAACGAAAGGTTCATCGTCATCTTCATCCATGGGCTCTCGCATTGGAAGTTGGTCTAGCCCCGCATAGATGAAATTAGTATAATTAGGTGGCTCTCCTAATGAAACCATCGATCCAATTGGGTAACGATGAGTGGATGGTCAGCCCATCTCTTGCACAGTCTTTAGAATCGATTTGAAGGTTACATTATGCACAAGGTACTCGCCTAACCCAATATTGGCGAGATTTATTATCACCTACGATGTGGATGACCCTGCTGAAGATGCAAGCAAGACAGGTTGAGGCACCTCCTTGGCTTTGTCTTGGGGTTCCTTGACTTCCATAGGAATGGGAACCTCCTCGACGATTGGTTCAGGCTCACGCTCCTCTTTCTCGCCCATTTTCACCTTCAACTTCCTATCATCCTGAATGCCGACGATTTCAAGAAAGTGGCACTAGTGTGCTCTGACCTGTGTGACACAGATGATGTTGATTGAGCACGCACTATCGGTTTACCTCCTAGTTTATTTATTGGCGATGATGGTTGAACATCAGGTGTGTTGACAGAAGTATGAAACCCCTAGGCAAATCTGCTAGGTTGATGAACTTAAATGGCTCTTCGTTCGATGCCACCATGTGAACCTATCCCTTGTGAATATACTTCACACACTGATGTAATATCGAGGGAACGTAACGTATTTCATGAATCCAAGGCCTACCGAGTAATATGTTGTACTGCATGGACCCTTCTATCACATGACACATCACAGAGATGGTCTTCAAGCCTACTTGCATAGGTAGGATAATTGTACCAATAGTTGAACATAGTACGTTGTTAAATGCTCTCAATGTAAATGTAGTGGGCACAATGTGTGATTTAGGTAGCTTCAAATGACTCAGTGCCTTGGTCATTATTATGTTGATCGATGAGCCGATATCGATCAAGACCCTTTTAAATGGCATGTGATTAACACATGTTATTTATGTGCAATGGCGGGTCAACCGTAGTTGTATAAATTGTCCTTATCTCATGATCATAAAATTGGATCATCGGTTCCTAACACTGTTGTACATGTCCCACAAAATTAGTAAATACATATGCATCTTGGGACTGTACTTCAATGGACATCAAAATGTCCATAAGAGTCTCCCTATGCCTCGAGGACTGCTGTATTAGCTCATATATCGACAACTTCGCAGGAGTTGTCTACAGGTTTTGGACCAACCTACTCCTTATGGTCACCACCGGTCTTGTTGGTGGGCCTGGAATATTCTGCATCGACCATTGATTCGATGTGGCTTGTATTTGAATGGGAGCACAAGGTTGATTATGTTGTTCATATCTCCCATGTCTAGTGACAACGTTCACCATGCCTACGAACCCCTGGGTAGGTGGTTTGACTCGCACCTGGTTGACCTGGCCAATGTTGTTGTGAGGCACCTCATGATTTGGCAAGGGTTTTTGTAAATCCCCATATTCTGATTATCGAGTGCTTGCGGTTTGTGCGGCACTACAAGCTCACCTTTGTAAATCATATTTTGCACCATGTTTTCAAAATTCCAACACACCTCAATGTCATGGCCTTTCGTTCGATGAAAAATGCAAAATAGATCTTCTTGGTACCCCTTTGATTTGGGTTGATTAGGGTCTACCATCTTAATTTTAGGTAATCTAATTGCCTTGGCCTCACACATTTGATGGAAAATTGACGTCAGCGATTCTGTCAATGGTGTGAACTGGTGAGGTGGGCGTTGATATTTTTTATTGTCCTTGTAATTGTTGTTGCGCTTGTCATATTGCGTAGGAGGAGGTTGGGCCTGATAATTCTATTTATGTTACCCCTTGTTCTCCCTCTAAAGATTTAGCACCACTTGATTCACATGGTTCTGCTTGCCCTATTATTTTGTGGCACTCTTCTTTTGTCCCTCTTTCTTGTTCTTGAGCTTCAAGTTGCCTTCCTGCAACTTGATGTCCTCAATCACTTTGGCTTGGACTAAAGCCTCTTCGAATGTAGGATACTAATGCAGCTATAGCAGTAACGAGATGTGCTTGGCACAACTCTTTGTAAACATTCGGGTTAACTCTATGGCAAGAATAGGGAATGGCAACTTCACCAGTAACCTCCTCCATCTCTTTTCGTATTGCTCTATTGGATCATCATCGCGCTGAGCTAGCACAGCCAGATCGAAAATATTGGCTTGTTTCTTGATGCCAAAGGAATAGCGTTCAAGAAAGGCATCAGCTAATTGCTCAAAACTGGTTATGCTATGTTTCTTTAGCGAATTTAACCACTCCTGGGTCATATTGAAAAGTGTTGTGATGAACGTATGTAACAACAATGCATCATTGTTTGCTATCTAAAAATAAACATCCAGAAAGCTCATGACGTGTTCCTGTGCATCTTCATCACCCTTAAACTTGTCCAACCTAGGCATATCAAAATGCTCAGGGTAAGCCATAGTAGGCGCCAAAGGATCTAAAGGCTCATTATAGATTTTCCTTAATGTCAGCTTTTGAATAGTTGCTCCTTGTCTCTCAATGGCTTTAATCTTCTCGGCTAAGGCCTTATAGGCCTCTGAAGATAGAAAATCCTCCTCCTTAAGTTGACATGGAGGTGTTTTAGGAGGTACTATCTTCCTCATATGAGATGGAGGGCATTGCTCTTCCTCCTCCTCAACTCGAGAGCTCTCATGATATTCTTGTTTGTATCTGACTCCCTCTTCTTCTTCATGCTGCCTCTACCTCTGATTATTGAGTGGTGATGGTTGCTCCCTATGTTCGACACTAGCATGAGTACAAGCATCTCTTTGCTCTTGATGCATATCATCTTGAGATAAATCCTTCCTATATATGCACTCTCTATGCTCATCATGAGGATATAGTCTAGGCCTAGCTAGTCTGTCCTCTTGCTCCATGTGCTCCTTCTAGGCAAGGATACTTTCTTCATGCATGCGCTACTCATAAAGTCTTTGTCTAATGAGCCTCTGCACTTGAATATTTTCATCTTCAATGTGCTACCTCTCTAGGCGAGCATCCTCTAATTGATCTTGGAGGATTTGGTGTTTCTACTCCAATACCAGTCGATGTGACCTATCGATCTGATCGGTTGTGGGAGACCTCTAGTATCCCTGCTCTGTATGAGCGACCTTGTGGGTTTTGTACCCATCGAACGGATGTGTTGTGCCTTTACCTCTATCTGTGAAGATGGCATTGACATCCTATTATGTCCTATACTATGAACCACCTTATGCAGATAGTTGATGTGTGACATGAGGGTGCTTAGAAGTCTCTCGATGCTCTCTAGTAGTCCTGACGACACTCACACTATGCTCACTCATGGCATGAGTGGGTGGAGTGGAAGGCTTGCAGCCTAGCTGCTCTAAAACACTACCTAGACCCTCTAGCTATCTAGACCACCACCGCTCATGCGTCGGTGTGCCATTAGCTCCCACCTTTGATATATCAATGGTGATCTTGCATGGTGGACCACGCATGGAAGTATGGTTAGACCTATGCTCAGTAGCGAGCCTATTTGCCTATCCCTAAATGGGTGGATATCTAGTCCTTCTATACTCAGAATGTGGAGGCATGGATCCTCCTATGGACTTAGTACGTAGGGGCACCAACCTGGTCCCCTACACCAAAAAATCTTCGACCTATCACGTGGATGCACGTGTAGTGTGATCTCGATAATGGATTTCGAGTGGAGCACCCTCATGCTGAGAGGCTCCCTATTCTATATTGTGCCTAGAGGAGTGTACTAAAGCTCCTCTATCTAGGGTGTGCTCTACAGGCTTCCCTTGTGTCGAGTTATCTCCTCTGATGCTTGTCAAACGACATTCGGTTCGCTCATGTGGTTGAGGAATTGACACGTGTTGTTGTGAATTGGTTAGGGGTTGGTCATCGACGTTAGGTTTAGACATTTGTCGACCACCTCGTGTATCCACCATTATGTACCTAGCATCTAGATGTATCTTTTATTATTAATCAAACAAGGTATACAATAATGATTATCTCATTTTAAATTTTGAAAGTGAGTCCTAAACTATTTGATGTGTTTTCAATATTTGTTGTATCAGTGTAGAAACTCTTATCATGTTTTGCAAAACTTGTTGGATTTTATTCTTAGTTTAATGGCTTTCACCTATATGCTCATAGCTCGACAACTTGGCTATGAACTCCAAGTCGCGTAATCCAACCTATAATGTGTGGTAATGAAGCCCACACACGGTCAGGGAGCATAGGTCCTCCTAGATCCTCATCCATTTTCCCCCAGTAAATGGTATACCCTCTGAATAGAATACATGCAAATTTTCTAGGGTACGAAAGGTTCTCAATTCCGGTATTGGTCTAGTATCTAAAAGGTTCATGATATTTGGGCCAACGGATGGAAGTTACGCCCATCGTCATTGAACCCTACTAGTGGTTGGATGTCAAGCCCAACTCACTAGCATTTAAGTGCCAAGTGGTGTGTGTGGTTCCTTTTAATGTACATAAAATAAATGCATCATATAACATTCATGCTCATTTTCTAAATGCTATGCAAATGAAAGAACGTTTCAAATTTATAAAATGTAAGCTATTCTAGATGCTCTTTCAGACCATGCACATTACGATGATAATTGGCCACTAATTGGGCCTCACACATGCAAACCAATCACACAAATTCTATCAAGCACGCTGGATTCTAGGGCAGATTAAAATTAGAGATCCATTGTTCCTAGCAGTGCCTTTCTAATGACACGAAAGATAAATGCAAACTAAGACCTAATTCATTTCTTTTTCTTTCTTAATTTCTTAATTGCATTCCAAATTTGACTTTCTAGAAAAACACAGAGATAGAAAAAATTACAGAGAGTGAGAAGTAGGGCCTACCTCAGGTCCACATTCGAATGAGCTTTATCCCTCTATTGTTGGTTGTGTCTATTGGAAACTGTAGGTCTGGGCTGTAGTTCTAACTGTGGCCCGCGGGTTGAACCTACGGTTCAATTGTTGGCCTACAGCTGGTAGATGCGGTATGTACCTACAAGTCATAAAAACCAAAAACACATAGTCAAATGCTAGAATTGTGGAGTTCCATCGTGATCGCATTCTGATATAACCAAAAAGCATGCACTCATCTATTGTATTATATCATATTCAATCATTCAAAGCATAAAAATGACAAGATTGCATAGATTCAACAAAATAAGTGTTTATTGTATTAATAATTGCAAATAATATCGATTACAATCATGCCCCTCTTAGGGTCACTCAAATGATGATACAATTAATACAATGCCAAAGCCCTCAACAGGGTAGGCACACTAATGTTGCTTTTCAACTAGTCACAAACTGCTCTAGGGTGGAGTTGCCCTCTTCTTCGCATTGAGGAAGGAACTTGATGATTGAATCTCCTTCAAATATATTCCCTGCAATCAAGAAACGACATAAAAGTGTTAAAAAGATAGGCAGCCTCTCATGATGAGGCCCTTTTAGGAAAAATGCATAAAGATACCATTAAGCATGTATAATCAAGAAAGCATGAAAAACACTTCTAAACTATGTTAATTAGATCAAGATTTATGGAATTGCATAAAGGAAGACAACAACTACACTATGCATGGACCAATTATGTGAAATAAAGCATGAAAGTGCATAAAGAATCCATTAATGTCCTATTTGATGCTTAACACAAAGAAACTATTCTAACCTAGTTCTACTGGTCAGAAGTCTGCTAAACTACAATTGAACCATGGAAATAGCTAAACTAAGCTAACTAGCTGGACAAAAATGAAAAAGGTAAGGCGGTGATACCTCTGCTGCAAACCGCAGCTCTGATGAGCGGTTTGCACTATAAATCATGGTTGAAAGTCATGGTTAGAAATCTGATAGGTTTACCCTCAATTTCAAGGGTAGTGGGCTTGACCTCCTTATCTAAATTCATGTTCAATGGTCACCTTCAGTGTTCTCAAACTGATTTTGTAGTTGATTCGCTATGAACGGCCTTCATTTACCCGAATATGCACTTCTTAGCTCTCCTAGGCTCCTAGGGCATCCATGATGCAATTTATCATGAATCTTGGCAAGTAGGAAGGGGATAAGTGCAATATCTCTCTCTCTTAGTATACTTGATTGAGTGTACAATTCAACAGGGCTTCGCTACTCAAATATCCAATGATATCTGATTGTTTACCCTAATTTTAAGGGTACTTATAAGACTACCCAAGGGCTAGGGGTGGCTTCATGGATAAGCCAAGATCAATAAGGGGTGGTTAGGATAGTTGGAATGGAATCTTCCGTCCTCTAACCACTGTCTTCTAGATCAAATTGACATTCCAACTGATTTGGCTTGAATGAAGGCCAACTAAACTTCAATTAAGACTATAGGTTATAGCTGCGGTCTAGACTATAAATCATAGGTCTTAGCCACGGTTCAACTTGTAAACTGTAGATCTGGGATGCGATTCATACTGATTAGGCCAAGGAGTCCAAATTGAGTGGTTAGAACCACTTCTCTATCTTGTATTATATCCAAGATCCTCCATATGGTCTTGTAGCATGTCCATATGAGTAGTCACCCTCGACATGACGTGTTTTAGGTGTCTACACAAATAATCAACACACCTTTCCATAAATAATTCAATTCACTTTTAAGCCAAAATTAAATCCTCCTCAATATTCAACTATGACAAAAATAAAATATATCTTAATCACCTTATATCTTCCAACTTAAAAATTACATTTCAAAATAATTAACATCACTTATCCAAAAATAATGCAATTCATTTTTAAACCACAATCAAATCCTTCACAAACATTAACTAAAATAAAATTTTCTTTAATCGCCTTATATCTCCCAAGCAACTCACAATACAACCTTAGACCACATGCACATTACAACAAAAATTTAAATTACCTTTGTGCACTCCTCCATGGGATTCAATCCCAAGTCAAGCTGCCACCTGCACCCTAGTCGTGGCCACACTACTGCTGATCTAGGTGCTCATGTGGGAGGTAAAAGCACTTTGAGCACTTTGTTTCTTTGACCAGCACCAAAACTAAAACAAAAGGCTTAATCCCTTCGCAGCCACCAAGAGTCGAACACGAAACGTTCGCATACCCTACGCCTTACACACCAACAACTTGCCACTAGCCCAACCGATTTGTTGGTGACAAGGCTTTATGCCTTGATTAATTTGTCCTTCATGTTTTTCGACTACATTAAAAAATAATATCCTCTTGTCTTATGTGCTCACAAACTTTCGCATTCCACTTTCAATAATCGCATATACATTAATATTTATGAGACTTGCTTTTATGAGGCAAGTCTTATGGAATTAATACCATATGCTACTTTCCTTCGAATGTCGACGGGGGAAGAAAAAATTAAATCGAATTTGTGCCTAACCCTACTTTGGGTTTAATAATTTTATTTTATAAATTATAAATAATTTATTGATAACCTTAGGCTTTAACTTTAAACCTTTAATATTATAATATTATTTCCTTTGAGCCTATGTATTTTTCTTTTTCAATCTGACCATCTTTAATATTATAATAAAAAATATTATAATGTTATTTCCTTTAGGTCTGCTTTATTTTTAAATATTTAATATTATAATAATAAATATTATAATATTATTTCCTTTGGGCCTCTTTTTGACCAATCATGTGAGGCTTTTAAACCAAATCTCTTGGGCTTAAAATATAAATATTGTAACCCTTATTTTGCCGAATGCTTGCACTGATCACTGAAACTAACTCTTGACATCAATGACAACACAACTACTCAAAATTTCTAACAATCTCCCCCTTTGTTATTGATGGCAACCCTTTTTCTATAACCATTCTTTTTTCCCTTTTTCAAAACTGCTCCCCCTGACTGAAAGCTCTCCCCTAACTCAAATCTCTCACCCTTTGTAATCAATGGCAAAGGGCCACCTATGGAGCTTGGGGCTAAATATAAGACTCTTAGCTCAGTCCCTCCCCCACCTCTTTTTTTAGGTGGTTAATTATGCGGTGGGAGTATCTCTACTTCCAGCATACACTGCTCTTTACCTTTGTCCACCTTCTTCCTTAACTGATCCTTATGATTCTTCTAAATATTCATGTTCTTGATTATCTTTGAAAGTCTTGCTCTACACCACTTAGCCATATGCCCAACATTATTACACTTATAACACTTAATGTTGTGGTTCCTTGAAGGTGTAAATGTCTTGTAGTTCCTCCTGGTGAGGCCATATCCATTCCTATTATGAACCTTGCAATTAACTGCCTTATGACCAAACTGATTACAAGAGTAGCAATACCCTTGAAAGAGATGCCCATTTCTAAAATTTCTATTAGTGAAACCATATCCCTGTCTTTCATGTGTCCTGCAATATATAGCCTTGTGTCCAAACCTGTGACATGATAAGCAACATTCATTGAAGAAACCTTGTCTTGACCCCATTGGTCTCTTGGTCTCTTCTACCTTGTGTTATTTCTTGTTCTATTTGTTCCTCATTTGCGCATTGTTCCTTTCTTTTTTGAACTTTCTATTTTCTAGCTTATCCTCAAAAGTCTCACTTTCTCTTACACTTTCTTATTCATAATTTTCTTCTTATTTGGAGCTTGATATTGACTCCTCTCCTCATCCTTCATATTCTTCTTAAAAACCAAGTCCTATCTTGTTTGATGAAGATATTTGTACCTTGATACTCTCATCCAAGTTCTTTGAACTTCTTCCAAACTTGTGTAGCTTATCTTTAGACTCTTTTACTTCCTTCCTTAGTGAAGCTACCTCATGCTCCAACCTTTCACATTCCAAGACCTTTGCCTCTAACCTCTATTTAAATATCCTTATCTTAGCTATTGATTTGGTTAGATCTTCTATAAGATTTTATTTTTCTTCATCACATTCTTTAAATTGAAGCTTAATTTTTCTTAGCTTACTTAATGCATTAAGAGCAGAAATAAGCTCACCCTCAAGATTAACTTCTCCTTTCTCTTCATTTTATGATTCTTCCTCTAACCTTTTATCATCAATATAATTTTCATTATTTTTTTATTTATTTCCACTAGAAGCACTTCCTTATTCTTCTATTGTCATAAGAAGATTTTCTTCTTCTGGTCCTTCAAGAGCATCTTCATATTCATCTTCACTGGAACTGAATTCATTCCATGTGCACTAATCTTCAAGATGACCAAATTTACCAAACCTGAAACACTTGAAAATTATTGGTGCCCTTTTTCTAACATTTTTTTCTACTGTCAGAAATAGAATTTCTTCTTCTTAATTATCTGAGGACCTGTCATCACTATCACTTGAACTCTTGCTTGACTTATCTGCATAAAAAATCTTCTTATGCCTTTGGAAAAACTTATTTTCATGTTTATCTTGTCCATAACTATTTTTCTTTTGATACCTGAATTTTCCTACTTCCCTATTTTTATGATTCTATTTCTCATCACCACTACTATTTCCATATTTTGGACAATCAGATGCATAGTGACCATATTTACCATATTTGAAACACTTAACTAATTTTGTACCTTTGTGCTTTCTTGTATCCTTGTTCCTTCTGCCATAGTTTGCTTCTTCATCACTAGATGACTCATTACTTAAATCTGACTTCTTACCCTTTGTCTTCTTTGTAACTTTGAAGGCTGCTTCTTTCTGGTAATAGACTCCTCTTTTATTCTCATCTCAAAAGCTATGAGAGTTCCATGTAAATCATCTCTTGTCAAAGTTTCAATATCTCTTGTTTCTTCTATGACTGAAACCTTTTCACTATACCTTTTAGGGAGTGATCTTAAAACATTTTCACAAACATCTGATTCTTCCACTTTAAACCCAAGTCCTTGCATGGAGTTAACAACCTCATCCACATGAAGTAAGTATGTATCAATATCTTCCTCATCCTTCATCTTTAGATCTCCAATTTTTTGTGATTTTGCAATTTTGCCATATTGACCTTTTTGTCTCCCTCATATATATTTTTCAACTTGTCCCAAATCTCTTTTGCTGATGTGTAATGCATAAATTTTATGAACTTTATTTCATGCAAACCATTTAATATTATATTCATTGCCTTTGAATTATTCATTTATAGGAGCTTACCATATTTATTTGTAAGTGGAGTAGTTGGCGGTATGTACCCATCCTCAACTACTTTCCATATATCATTTCCTAGTGCCATAAGGAAAATCTTCATTCTCACACTTCAAAAAGCATAATTGTTTCTATTGAATAATGTTGCCTTATTCCCTGAATACCCACTCTAAGAATCCATTTGTGTTCCTGTAAGCTTTTCCTTCAAGTTGTTAAACTCTTTCGAAGGAACCCGCTCTGATACTAATTGAAGAACACAAGCTTATACTGAGAGGGGGGATGAACAGTATAAGACCACTTTTTACTTTTTATTCCAAATAATATTATCCAATATATCAATGGTAATGTCAAAAATAGTAATCAAAGCAATGCACAAATCATCACACACAATAGAGACACCAATTTTACGTGGTTCACCCAATGTGGGCTACTCCACGGAGAAAATATTTCACTAAAATTTTCTCAACAAATCTCTTGGTAATCCTTCCCTATTACAATATTTATGGACCTCTATCCAAAGGAGATACCAATCCCCTAATCAAGTTAGTGGAAATTTATCCACAGGAGAACTCTTTCCCCTGTTCTAGTTCATGGATCCCTATCCACAGGAGAACTCCTTCTCCTCTACTCTGGTTGGTGATCCTCTAGAATATTACTGCCTCCACTGCAGTGGCTTATGGATCTCTCTCCACTGAAGACCTTTATCCTCACTCAGAAGGATTTTATCCTCACTACCCTAGCTAATAGATATATATTCACTGGAGACTACTGTCCTCTACTCTATCACCTCCAAATCTTGCTTTTAGCTCTATCTCAAATCTGCACTAAACACTCTCATTCGGTCTAGCACAAATTTTCTCACAAGTCTATCTCAAATTTGCACTAAACATTATCCTTTGATCTAGCACAAATCTACTCAATCTTTGTCTCAAATTTGTATTAAACATTATCCTTTGGTCTAGCTCAAATTTGTTCAATATTTATCTCAAATATACACTAAACACTGTCCTTCAATCTAGAACAAATATGCTATCAAATATGTACTCTAGCCTTAATATAAAGCTTGATCCAATAATAAATCAACTCTACTATATTTGTCCCAAGCCTTAACACAAAGCTTGAACAAATCAATCAATCAACTCTGCTCAAAAGTCTTCTCAAATACTTACCTCAAATCTATCCACAAGTCCACTCAAGAACTTGCTCAATCTGCTCTCAAGTCTTCACTAAGACTTATCTCAAATATGTCCAACAAGTCCACTTAAGAACTTGTCCAATCTTCTCAACAAGTCTTCACCAAGACTTACCTCAAATTTGATTGTAATATTTCATAAAAGCTCACACAAATCTATCCTTAAGCTTTCACCAAAGCTCACTCAACTTAGTCCTTAAGTACCCTCTAGGACTTACTCAAATATGCTCACAAGCTTTCACAAAATCTTTATTAACTTTGTCCTTTAGTCCCTCTAGAACTTACTCAACACAGTCCACTAGATTTCATAAAAGCTTATTCAAATCAATTGTAAAACTTGCATACACAACTCAACTCAATCCTTTCAAAAAACCTCTTCAATCACACAAACAAGTTTCACTCATAATATTTTTTAATCATAGAAACATATAGAGAATGGTAAGAGACTCAATATGTTTCACACTCACAAATCACTTTATCACTTTCAAACTCACTTTCAAATCAATTCAGAATAAAGAACAATTTGTTTCACAAAACTTGAACTATCACTCCAATGCATTCAATCAATAATGCTCATCCAACATCACTCAACCATTCACTCAATGAAACACAACTTGCTTTCAAATCCTAACCAAGTGTTTCACTAAACTTCCAACAACTCACACTATGGAACTCAAACCTTGACTCAAGATGATTCTAGTTTTCACATAACAATGATACTCATGTTCTTTCACAAACCCTAGTTCAAGATAGTTCTCAACTTCACATAACAATGATACTCATTTATTTTCACAAACCCTAATCATGCACATGAAATCTCACTCAAACATTTCCAACAATGCTTATCAAACAATCCTTTTCACTCCAACTTTACATTTCAAAACATTCAATCCAACAATATTTCACTCATAAGGAATATGTGCCCATACCTTTTGTTTTGATGGATATATATCTTTAAAACTTGTCTTAATCACAATAAAAATATCTTTACCAATTTCAAGGTTAGGTAGCAACAATCTATCTCAAAATCTCCACTCAAAATTCTCCTCAATATTTATTTCACCATACAAAAAAAAAAAGTCTCAAGTACACCTTATAATCTCCAAACTTTTCAAAATACAACCAGTAAAGGTTCAGTTAACTCACTTTCACAATAATTCACTTCAAAATTTTAATGCATAAAATAATCAAAATAACTCCCTTATATCTCCCTACTCAAAAATGCATTATCAAATAATCAACACACCTTTCTAGAAATAATTTAATTCACTTTTAAGCCAAAATTAAATCCTCCTCAATATTCAACTAAGACAAAAATAAAATATATCTTAATCACCTTATATCTCCCAACTTAAAATTGCATTTCAAAATAATTAACATCACTTATCCAGAAATAATGTAATTCACTTTTAAACCACAATCAAATCCTTCAAAAACTTTAACTAAAATAAAATTTTCTTTAATCACCTTATATCTCCCAAGGCACTCACAATACAACCTTATACCACATGCACATTACAACAAATAAATAAATTACCTTTGTGCACTCCTCCATGGGATTCGATCCCAAGTCAAGCTGTCACCTACGCCCTAGCTGCGACCACATTGTCATGTGAGCTAGGCGCTCACGTGGGAGGTAAAAGTGCTTTGAGCACTTTGTTTCTTCGACCAGATCCAAAGCCAAAATAAAAGGCTTTGTCCCTTCGCATTCGTCGAGACTCGAACACAGAACCTCCACATACCCTACACCTTACACACCAACAACTTGCCACTAGCCCAACCGATTTGTTGGTGACAAGGCTTTATGCCTTGATCAATTTGTCCTTCACATTTTTCAGCTGCATTAAAAAATAATATCCTCTTGTCTTATGTGCTCACGAACTTTCATATTCCACTTTCAATAATTGCATATGCATTAATATTTTGGAGACTTGCTTTTATGAGGCAAGTCTTATGGTACTAATACCATATGCCACTTTCCTTTGAACATCGATGGTAGAAGAAAAAATTAAATCGAATTTGCGCCCAACCCTACTTTGGGTTTAATAATTTTATTTTATAAATTATAAATAATTTATTGACAACCTTAGGCTTTAACTTTAAACCTTTAATATTATAATAATAAATATTATAATATTATTTCCTTTGAGCCTAGGTATTTTTCTTTTTCAATCTGACCACCTTTAATATTATAATAAAAAATATTATAATATTATTTCCTTTAGGTTTGCTTTATTTTTAAACCTTTAATATTATAATAATAAATATTATAATATTATTTCCTTTGGTCCTCCTTTTGACCAATCATGTGAGGCTTTTAAACCAAATCTCTTGGGCTTAAAATATAAATATTTTAACCCTTATTTTACCAAATGCTTGCACTGATCACTGACACTAACTCTTGACATCAATGACAACACAACTACTCAAAATTTCCAACAGAACCATGTTGCCATCATTATTAATAAAGTAAGATTTTACAACATCGGAGTTTGATCATCTTATTACTTCTCTTATGCCACATAAAGAAATACTAAGAGATGCCTTTGGTGAAGGTGAAGAGAAGGCTTTTGCCTCAAAAGTAAGAGTCTCAAAGAGTGATGATGCTAGTACAAGCAACCAAGGACAAGGACAAGGTAGAGGGAAAAAACAAAATTTTAAAGAGGAAGAGGAGGAAGAAGAGGTGAACCTTATCCTAGAGGAAAAGGAAGAGGAAGACTTAATAGGAGGAATGTCCAATTCAACTACTACAAAAGGTATTGATATTTTGAAAAATAATGTAGAGTAAAATTTGTAAATGAAACAAAAAAAGTAAATTATTTAAATCAAAATGAGGATGATTTAAGCAACTTGTTCTTATCCTAGGACAAGGTTGAAAAGACTCTTCAAGAGACTTGGTATCTTGATTATGGTTGTTCCAACCACATGAGAAGCAACAAAAAGTTGTTTGCTACTATGGATGATAAATTCAAGACCAAGATCAAGCTTGGTGATAACAATTTTTTATAGGTGACAACGAAGACATGAGGTATGTAAATAATAAGGAATGTAAAAATCAAAATCATGATATATATTATACTCTTGATCTTAAACACGATTTTTTGAGTGTTGGCAAGTTTGTAAAAAGATTTACTAAGTTGTTTTTTATGATAAGCAATGTATCATATATGACAAGAAAAATGGGAACAAAGTTATCACTATTGTTCCCATGTCAAGCAATAAAATGTTTCCTTTGAAGTTTGGAGTTAATGATAGTAGTTTTATCAAATGTTGTTATTGAAGATAATATTTTATTATGGCATTTGAGGTATGGCCACTAAACTTGAAAATTTTGAAGAAGTTGACTTCTCAAGATTTGGTTTTTTGTTTACCCAAAGTTGAAGATCACAAAGAAGTTTGTGAAGGTCGTGCCAAAGGCAAGCATGCTTGAAAAATATGGAGGTCCCAATATCCACTCCAATTAATTTATTTTTATATTTGTGGCCCAATGCAAACAAAAATCTTTGGTATGTCATCTTATTTATTAGTTTTATTGATGATTTCTCAAGGAAGTGTTGGGTACACGTATGCAAGAGCAAATATGAGGCTTTGGATATTTTTAAGAGGTTTAAGGCCTTTGTAGAAAATGAAAGTGGATATAGAATTAAATATTTAAGGATTGACTGTGGTGATGAGTATTGTTTAAGGCATTTTGTAGAGTTTTGTGACAATATTGGGATCAAGAGATAACTTACAACGACCTACACACCTCAGCAAAATGGGGTGGTTGAATGAAAAACTAGACTGCGATTGAGATGGCAAGAATCATGCTTCACACCAAAGGGCTGAGCAATTATTTTTGGGATGAAGCAATTTCTACAATAGTATGCATTCTTAATAGGAGTACCACAAGTGCTCTTGACAAGATGACTCCTTATGAAGTATGGTATGAGAAGAAACCTAATCTTAATCATTTTAAAGTTTTTGGTTGTTTAGTCTATGTTCATATTTCTAACAAGAAAAGGAAGAAGATTGATTCAAAAAATGATCCTTGCATTTGTGTTGGATATTATGAAAATAACAAATATTGTAGGCTTTACAATCCATATACTAATAAAGCGGTGGTTTCTAAAGAGGTGATTTTTGATGAAGGGGGAGTATATGGTCATCAAAGAGGCCAAGTTGGTAAGACCATCAATTTTGGTAATGGTAGTGTTGGTGGTGAACAACCTTGTGTCTAGTCCTCAATTAAGTTCTGCAAGTAGTCCTTCAAGTAGTTTTCAAATAATCCTAAGGAGAGTTCATTAAGTTTTTTAATTAATTCATCACTCATTATAGATCTTATGAAGATTAAGAAGGAAAGAGAACTCTTCAAGCTCACCCACGAAGTCAAATTATTGATAACAATTTTGAAAGGAGGATTACAAGAGGTCAATCTCAATAAGTTGATCAAGTTATTTCAGGGTTAGAAAGGATGCACATATATGGAGATGCTGAAGAAGATTCTAGATGTGACTTGGTTAACTAAGCTTTGATCTCAAGATGAGTTTGAACCTTCTTGTTTTGAAGATGCTTGTACTAATGATGTGTGGGTGCAAGCAATGCAAGAAGAAATCGTTACATTTAAAATAATGATACTTGGGAGCTTGTAAGACTTATCAATGGTATGAAATGTGTGGGTTCCAAGTGGTTCTACAAGACCAAGTATAAGAATGATGGCAGTATTGAAAGACATAAGGCTAGCCTTAAGGATTCACACAAAGGTATGGAATTGATTATGAAGAAATGTTTGCACATGTAACAAGGTAAGAGATAATTAGAATGGTTATTGCTTTGGTCCTAAAGGAGATGAAGTGTGCATCACTTGGATGTGAAAGTACCTTCTTAAATAGGTACGTAAAAGAAGACGTGTGAGTACAACAACCATAAGGTTTTGAGGTTAAAGGAAAAGAATACTATGTATACTAGTTGAAGAAGGCCTTGTATGACCTCAACAAGCAACAAAGGCATGGTTTGCTCGAAGATATGGATACTTACATCAAAGTGGATTTTAAAAAGCAAGATTGAGCCTACCCTCTACTCTAAGAAATAAGGTAATGATATTCTTCTTGTATGTTTGTATGTAGATGATTTGATTTATATAGGAAACAAGTCAAAAATGAAAGATGAATTAAAAAAGCTATGATGAGTGAGTTTGAAATAAAATATTTGGTATTGATGTATTACTTCCTTGGAATAGAGGTTCATCAACATGAAGATGAAATTTTTATTTTCCAAAGAAAGTATGCTAAAGATATGTTGAAGAAGTTTTGTATGGATAAATGTGAACTAATTTCCACTTTGGTTGCTCATGAAGTAGTGTTGTGCAAGGATGATGGAGCTGAGAAAGTAAATGTGATAGGTTATAGGAACATTATGGGAAGTTTAATGTTTCTCACTAACACTAGACCAAACATTGCTTATGTTATTTCTCTTGTTTTAAGGTACATGAATGAACCATAAAATTCATTTGAAGGATGCCAAGAGAATATTGAGGTATGTGAAAGGTACTATTGATTTTGGCATTCATTATTATGCAACAAAGAAAATGAAGCTTGTTGGTTTTAGTGATTATGGCTAGGGTGACAACATGGATGATCGAAAGTCTACTTTTGGCAATTATTTTTCTCGTAGTTCTAGATTGATCACATGAATCTCAAAGAAGCAATGATCAATTGCTCTTCCTCCATATAAGTTGAGTATATTGTAGTCAATTTAGCTATTGAACAATCCTTATAACTTAGAAAAGTATTAGAGGAGATTTGTGAGAAGTAATATCATCCTAAAATATTTTTTGTGATAATATGAATACAATTTAATTGGCAAAGAATCCCATACATCATAGTAGGTCTAAAAACTTCAAATTAAAGCATCATTTTATCAAGGATATGGTAAAAAATAAAATAATAGTGTTGAAGTCTTGTAGCACTCAAGAGCAAATTGCTTATTATGTTCTCAAAATGAGTTGCTAAATCTCAATTCTTAGAACTTATATATAGTCTTACGAGACCTCTTAGCATCAAGGGGAGAATATTGGGAATATGATGTTGAGAAAAAACCATTAATAAGGATAGGCATAGGTTTTTTTATAATTGATAAACTTTAGTTTAGGTGATATTCTATCCTATGTCCTACGTGAGAACGCAATGCTCATGTTGGTTATCTAGAAGGTAAGGTTGTTAGCTTTCTAGAT
Source organism: Wollemia nobilis (assembly GCA_028583015.1). Taxonomy (NCBI): domain Eukaryota; kingdom Viridiplantae; phylum Streptophyta; class Pinopsida; order Araucariales; family Araucariaceae; genus Wollemia; species Wollemia nobilis. The sequence goes on along the minus strand of JAQPPZ010002381.1, from coordinate 3,958,234 downwards.
CAAGTTGTTAGTTTTTTAGATCCTAAGTTAGTAGCTTATCTTATTATTGATATCTACGAATATATTTATTATCAATTGTTACTAAAGGTATCTTTAAGTGCCTATTTAAACTTTACTTTGAGTAATAAAATATTGGCTAGTTTGGTTCCACATCACTGGTATCAAAGCCTAATATCAGTCTTGTGGGAGATTGACTCTTTTTAAATAAAGGGGTAAAAATTTATTGATAAAAAATCTAGATTACAGAGTACAATTGAGCTTGCAACTAGGCCTCAAATAAACAACCAAAAAGGCTAAAACCACTAGACTAGAATGACACCTATAAAATACAACAAGAACAAACCACATTAAGTTTTTACATCCTTGTGGATCAACTCCCACAGGCGTTGAGAGTCCCCATATGGGAGACTCCCAATTATCAATGCTCCAAGGATCCAGCAGCTCAGAAGCCCTTTTGGCCAGGTAATCAGCAACCACATTCCATTCCCTTGGAATTTGCACAAAGGATATAAATTCAAACTCTTCACTCATTCTGAGAATCGAACAACTACAGAGGCCAACTGCCAATTAAATTCCTCCACCCTTTTACTGTTTAAAATATTAACCACAATTTGAGAGTCAGGCTCATATATAATCCTATGCCAGCCAAGATAAAACCCCCTCTGCAATGCCTCAATAATTGCAAGAGCTTCCATAAAATTTTTGGAGTGAACACCTTTATAAACAGAAAAGAAAAAATTGACACCACCAGTAGAATCTCTCCCAACACCGCCAATGCCAACATGTCCAGGATTACCCTTGGACGATCCATCAGTATTAATTTTTAAAACTCCTCTAGGGGGTGGCCTCCACCTACCATCTCTCCTAACCTTCTTGTTGAGTTGAGGAACCCTACTAGGGCTAAAAGAGTTCACACCATCCCCAAAGAGACCAAGGGCTTGTTATACCTTCTCCTCCCTAGAATCCAAAAGAGGGTCCACATCACATTTGCTATGGATGGTTTCCTGAACCATATACAGGATCCTTTGCCAGATCTGTTGAACAGCTAAATAACTGCCTTGAAATATGCATCGTTTTCATTCGAGCCAAATTTACCAGATGATGCAAGAAGGGCCCAAATTCCAAGCCACCCGAAGGAAGGGGGCCTTGGTCGGAGGTCTGTCCAGACTACTCCAAAACTCCACCAGGGATAGCACATGAAAACATGGATGGTTCCAAGCGCTCCACCAACGGTGCCAAATGTCTCTGGCAAAGGAGCATTGGAAAAATAAATGAGAAGAGTCATCCTCATTCTTACTGCAAAGGACACAAAAAGAGGGGCCCTAAAATCCCCTCTTCCTCACATTATCCCAAGCGAGGTATTTATTACGAGCTACCAACCAGAGAAAGAAGTTACATTTTAGCCAGGAAAATTTGTTCCACATATTTTTCCACCAAGTGACAGGAAGACTCCCATTCTTTTGCTTATCAAGAACCTGATAACCATAGGCTACCGAGTAGGTTCCCTTAGGATCAAGGTTCCAAGACAGAATATCTTTACCCCTCAATGAAGAACAAGGCCTCCCCATAATAATAATATCAAGAACCTCTCTATCCTTGGCCAGTCTGCCTAGGGCCATTCTTGTGGATATTTCCACCTGTACATCTCCATATTTCCAAAAGACTAAATTTTTTTAAAGTCCACACAAGACCATCCTGCTTCCAAGAAAAAATTCTTAGGGAACGTAACCTATGATATTGATTCAAGATAGGAGGGTGACCATCCCAAGAATCCACTCAAAAAAGAGCATTTGATCCCTGATTGCAAATCCAGGACAAACCCTGCTTGATTAAATTAGCTCCTCTTTTTAGAGTGTCCCAGATAATTGAACCTTTCCCAACCAAGCTGACTCTAGGGATCTCAGCCTTAGAAATACCTCTCAAGTATTTACAAGATAATATTTTAGCCCAAACCTGATCTTGAGAGGTACACCATCTCCAATATTTTTTTGCAGCCAAATCCTGCCCAAAAAGAGTTGTGTGTCGCAACCCAAGGCCTCCCTCTTGCACTGGCCTACATATAGAAGCCCACCTAACCAAACTCCATTTATATTGATTAAGTTTTCTAGACCATAAAAATTGTCTTGACAAAGCATCCATATCCTTGATGAAGTGAGAGGGATCTATTTGTACAAAACATCTATAAATGGGTAAAGCTTGAACAACATATTTTAAAAGCAACACTCTACCTGTAGTGGATAGCCGTCTGAAAGTCCAGTTATTCACCTTCCTTCTAAACTTATCAAGCATAGACTGCCAAGAATATCTAGGTAGAGGATGAGATGAAATTGGAATACCAAGATAAATGAAGGAGGGAGTCCCAACCTGTAATCTTAGAATACAAGCAATCTTGGATTGAATAAGAGGAGGGGTATTGAAGAATAAAATAGAAGACTTGTCCTCATTAATCAATTGTCCAAAAGCACCAAGATATATGTCAAGAGACTGTCTAATATTGTCAGCTTCCCTGATAGTGGCAACTCCCAACAAAGCAATATCATCAACAAATTGAAGGTGGGAAAGATGTGGCAAACTACTATCCCACTTCCACCCCTGAATGAGACCCTGCATGACTTGAGACTTGAACAATCTTCCCAACCCTTTGACCATAATGATAAACAAATAAGGAGATAAAGGATCTCCTTGCCTCAATTCCCTTGAGGCCTCAAACAGACTCGATGGCTCATTATTAACAAGAATAGAGAATGAGGAAGAAGAAACACAGACTCATCACCCATCTAATCCATTCCTCCTCAAATCCAAAAGCAACAAGAACTTTCCGAAGAAAGGACCATCTGACCCGATCATAGGCTTTGGCCATGTCCAACTTAATGAACATAGTTTTCTCCTTAGAATTTTCCATCGAGTGAATAGCTTCTATAGCAATAACAACCCCATCCAATATTTTTCAGCCAACAACAAACCCTCCTTGCTCCTTAGAGATGATTTTTCTCAACCATATCTTCAACCTCTCAGCAATAATTTATGTGATGATCTTATACACAACATTGCAGAGAGAAATAGGCCTCAACATATCCAAGGAATTTGCTCCCTCTTTTTGGGTATAAACACCACAAAGGTAGAATTTAGGGCCCTTGGCATCTGTTTGTTCTTTTGGGACTCATGGACCACCTCCAAAAGATCAAATTTTATTAAATCCCAAAACTCCTGATAAAACTCAATCGGGAATCCATCTGGACCTGGGGCTTTTCCTTTTCATCTTAAATACAATATTTTCCAACTCCTCAAGGGAAATTGGACCCATAAAATGCTCATTCATATCTCTAGAAACAATTGCTGGAATATAGTTAAGAATAAGCTTTTCATTCTCATCATCTGATAGGGAGTCCTTGAAGAGAGGAAAAATACCTCTTAGTCTCTTCTAAAATATCCCTTAAAGAAGAGGGTAGGGCACCCTGAGAATTCACAAGAGAGGTAATTAGGTTACCATTACGGCAAACCTTAACTGAGTTATAAAATAAGGTTGTGTTCCTATCCCCTTCCTAAAGCCAATCTACTCAAGCTTTTTGTTTCCAAAAAAAATCTTCCCTCAATTCCCATTCAACAAGGTCTTTCGTAGCCTCAGATTCCTCAACAAGAATCTCCTTCGTGAATCCCTGATCTCTAATCTTCCTTGAAGCTTCTTCCATCCTACTAAGAGCTGCCAGCTTAGCCAATGAAAGATTCCCAAAATTCATTCTATTCCATCTCTTCAATTTATGTTTTACAAATTGTAGTCGCTTCATAAAAGAATACATAGCGGTGCCATGAGGAGGTTTTCTAGTGGTCCACCAGCCTCGCATGAAATTATGAAGCTTAGGATCACGAAGCCACATAATTTGAAACTTAAATGAGGGATTCTTTTTTAGTCCTAACTCCAAAGCAAAGAGTTTTATAGGCCAATGATCAGATACCCTACCCTCTAGAATCATAGAACTAGCACTTATGTTATTACCCATCCAATAACTAGATATCAAAAACCTATCTAGTCTCTCTGATATGGAAGCTTCCCCACACCTTCTATTGTGCCAAGTAAATATCCCATTATCTGGCTTGATGTCAACCAAGTTTAGGGCCTAGATATGAGCACTGAAGACAAAAGAAAAATGCTCAAGATGGTCCACCCCACCACATTTCTCCTCCAGACAAGTGATAGAGTTGAAGTCTCCAGCCAAAATCCATGGGTACAGGGGAACCAAACTTCTCACAAAGCGAATTTGCTTCCACAAATTCACTTTACCATTATAATCAATAGGATCATACACATTTGTAAGTAGGATGGTTTCACCAGATTTATTATCATGCCCGACCATTGAAATAGACCATCTGTTGGAAATCCAAGTAAGAGGTGATATCTTAACCGGATCCCATAAACAAGTGACGCCACCAGCATATCCACATGCACCAATACACTAGAATTTCCCCCTTCTCCACAACTTGGGAGAAATATTGAACATACTATCAATAGCCAATTTAGTCTCTTAAATAAACACCACATCCGGAGAATGCACACGAACCAAATCACGAACAACTTTTTCTCTAGGGATGTTGTTCAACCCCTTACATTCCATGAGAGGATAATCATTTTTGGGGGTTATAAAAATGGGAGTCCAATGTTATCACCAAGCCTAACTCCACCAAAGTCTCCCCCATTAACTTAATTTTATCCTGGTCCTTATTTCGACCCACCTTCATATTCTTATCCGAAATTTTTTTTTAATTATTTTTTGCTGCAATCCCAACACCGTAGGAGTTTTGCAGTCCAAGGATGATTGCATCAGTGCCTAAGTAGGAGAGGGCATAACTAAATCTGTAACACTTTCCAAAATAGTTTCCCTTATAGGGCTAGACCACACCATATCCCCTATACTTAGATCCAAAGCCTTTTGTTCTTTATTTAAACCCCCTAGATCTGATTCCTTAAGTTCCCCCTCAAGAAGAGACATATGATTCGGCCTTGTTATATTTGCATCAGGTAGCGATGTTTTAGGTATCTCAATACACTGATCAAGATCATCTAATATTTCAAAATGGTTGAGTAGAGCATCTGGATGGCTATCCTTAAGGTCTTTATTTGCCCTTCGTCCTCTGTTTCGAGCTTTTACCGGAACAAAACCTTCCTTATCTCATTTCCCTTCCTTTATCGGGGCTTTTCCTTCATCCAAACTTTGTCCAGACTGAGAGGGCCTAGGATTTGAAGCCACATGCGGGACAAACTTAGGGAATTTTCTTTGCAGGTGGCCATATTCACGAAAAATCTGGCAACGAAATGGAAGAGCTTTATAGTCAAGTTTTTGAACCCATGTAGTGGATCCAAATTGTATTTCAATAAAATTTGGAATAGGATTATTTAAGTCAATTTCAACACAAATACGAGCAACAGAGATTACCTTTTTATTCATTGTCTATTGTGATGATCCAATCGGCTTCCCAAGTAGAAGGGCAATCTTATGCAAGATCTCAGTTCTCTAGAATTCCAATGGGAGCCATGGAATCCAAACCCATACTGGAACCCGCGATGATCACTCCTCTGATGGGTTGAAACCCACATGCCAGGGTTTAATAAAGAGTCCCACTTGGTTATAGAAATAAGGACCCCCTTCAAATGCTTTATTACGATCCGTAATACAAGAGAAAACCACCATAAAATAGTTATTCACACTCAGCATCACCTCCACATCGTCTTCAGGATTCAACCCTCCACAAATGGGAGAGAAATTTAGATGCCCAAAAATTTTCCAATAAGGGAATTTTTGGTTAGATACTCCACATATTCCGCCACTGAGTCTGGTTGAACCACTAGAACTGGCCTGGCTTCACATCATTCCAAACATCCATTGTTCTTTAACAAGCGATTCCCGACATGCACTGGAAAATCTTGTTCCTTCCAGTCATTTTTAGATGAAAAAATATCATGAGCATGCACTCTCTATGCCGGATCCGATGCCATCACGATATTCCTCCAATTTTTCAAACCTCCTCCGGAAGCTGCTACCATCCCCGCAGAGCAGTTTTTCTTCATCAAACCCTAGCAAAGTAGTTTTTCCTCATCAAACCCTAGTAGTGTGGGAGATTGACTCTTAGTTTGCATAGGATTAGTGCATAAATTCCTAACAAAATTTTCCCAAATTTTTAATTTTAGGTTCCAAATTATCCCTTCCTCAGCTTTGTTGAGTTAAAGCCACAATCCTTTGCATAAAAATTGGTGAAGATTTACCTCCTATTCCTTGTTTACTACAATTTTGGGGATAAGTTAATGTTAAAATAAGGTTCAAAATTAAATATAAATATTAATATTCTTCTTTTTCTAAAGTTTTTGTTATTTCGGTTGCGGTCCACTCAATTTTTAGGCAGTCGCCTTACATCTTGTCGACTACCTTCTAGTCACCCTTCGGTCACCAATGGTCAATTGCATCCTTAACCTCGATGATATTAGCCATCATGGGATCACTGACAACCCCCCTTCCTTGATAACCCTTCCATCCTAGCACCACTTCATCGTTGGTCATCATTTGATACCCCCCTCGTGTTTACTATTTTTCAACGACACTCAATTGCAAGTCTTCCCCTAGTGTTTTGGAGACTACATCAACAAGGAAAGGTTATTTGTTAACCATCATAGATCGAGCTAGGTGGCATACAAATCCAGCTCTACCTCCAACCCTTATCCACTTTACCTCCATCGTGCCTACCCATCGTGTCTGCTAAAAATGTTCATGGGATTTATCCCACATGCAGTATGTAAACGGCATTTGTGTAGTTTAAGTGTTGCTTACCTCCATAAACAAAATGATCAACCTAGTGGGCTAGTCATTGGTATACTTAGGTCTTGGAGAGACCACTTCATGTAGATCATGTGCTGCCATTGACTCTCAATTGTATAGCCACATGGCGCTGGCGGGTTCGTGATAAAAAGTTATTGTTTTCTTAGTTGTTTTATATACGCAGGCTATTATTCCACATTGGTTGTGTGGGAGCCCACAAGTGGCTTCAAAAGGGAAGAAGTCCAACAAAGGAATATCCAGCACAACTGGCTGGTTGACTTCACCTTGCATGAACCCGTTGACTATCAAACCATTGAATAGTTGATCCACCATTGATCATGACCCATCATTGACCATGTTGACGATTGTTATTATTGACCTGTTGAATCTACCACCATTGACCTTGCTGGTTTTATCGTTGACTTAGTAGGAAATAATATTTTTATTAAATTAGTTAATTATTTACTAATTAATTCATTATTATTATCATTTGTGCCTAAGAAACAATTTTTTATTATTATTTTTGTCTCTACCCTTGTAAATATATTAAACTTCTTGGTAGAGTTAGAATCTAGATTTGCTTGGGCTTAAGAATCAATTTGTTGTAATATGGAGTGCATTTTTGGTTGAACCTGACACTCCTAAATCCACTTTCATCCTTAGAGACTATTTTGAAAGTAAACTTTCTTCATGACCATGGCCCTCTTACAATTCCATCATGATTTTGGGTGCTCCTACAATAGGAGGTATTATTTTTCGATCATGGGAATCCTTCGGGTACTCTAGTTTGGGAGTTGTCATTGTCTCTTCCTTAACAAGACCACAACCCTTTTTATGTGATCATAGATATCACATGGGTACTCCATGCATTGGAGTTGTCTTTACCCTTAATGGCTTATCTCTCAGTGGATTTTTAGTTTGGCTCATATCTTCACCAACACGACTTACAACACTCCTTTGAGCAGCACCACATCAAGCACAACTTTCCATCAACTTTAGCTTCATATTCTTGGCTATTTTAGCTTTTGAAGCCTTTGAGGATTTACTATCCTCCAAATTGGGTTTTTGAAACCTTCTTGAAAATATTATGGATTTGTAAAATGAAGTGGCACTCGGTGGTGCACAATACTCCATCCTATTGTTCTCCTCCACTTATATATACCATTTTAGATATTTTTTATACTCCCTCAATAGTAGTTGAATTCACCATTATGACTTTTTGAAGACATAAATCCAATCCATACCTTTTCCAGAGCACCTTGCAAGTCACTTCCACTTTCAACATTGACATTTTTGTCTTGTCTTCCTACGATTACTTCCACCTTGTCTTCGAGTGCTTCAACCATTGTGGGTGTCTTGAGAAGATGTTCTTCATTCTTGGTGACATACTTAACCTCATATTTCTACTATTACTTGAATTTGGCCTCTAGTATATTAGCCATAGTGGGTACCATGATGAGACATTAGTCACAAGGATTTTTGCCATGTATTTTATTGTAAGGATTTGTGTTTTTTTCCTATTTGTTGCAAATTTTTCCCATAGTGATTTGATTGCAATTTGAGGCACCTGCAAGACAAGAATGTGAATTGACTATTGGTTTGATATGTATGCTTCCAGTTTTGAAACATGAATGATGTGAGAAGCAAGAAATATTTTGTGGAGACATGAAGACATTTACTACCATGGCCCTTTGAGCCTTGTTTGCTTATGGATACTCCCTTTACAAGAGTAGTAGTCCCTTCTCCATTCCATTAGGGTGATTTTCTGCTCTTTGTGATCGAGTAGAGCTTCGAGCTGATTGTATGCTCTTTGTGATTGAGTAGAGCTTCGAAATGATTGTATGTTCTTTATTATTAAGCAAAAAAACTCATAGGGGTCTCTCTCTTCTTCATCAAGTTTGAGGATTGCATTTTGGGCACTTGCACATGTTCTCTCCCACTTTCTTGTAAAAGCATTGGATTCCAATGCTTCTATGGTTGGGAGGAATGATAAGGATAGGCATAGGTTTATTTTATTATTTATAAACTTTAGTTTAGGTGATATTTTATCCTATGTCCTACGTAAGAACACAATGCTCATGTTGGTTATCTAGAAGGTAAGGTTGTTAGCTTTCTAGATCAAGTTGTTAGTTTGTTAGATCCTAAGTTAGTAGCTTATCCTATTGTTGAGATCTACACATATATTTGTTATCAGTTGTAACTAAAGGTATCTTTAAGTGCCTATTTAAACTTTAGTTTGAGCAATAAAATATTAGCCAGTTTGGTTCCACATCACCCATAGCTATAGAAATGTTGGAAATGCGATGCTAAGCTTGTAACTACAACTATGCAAATATACAGTTGAGCTTCTAACTATAGTTTTGCAAATTCTCAGTTGAGCTTGTAACTACAACTATGCAGATTCCTAGGATAGCTTGTAACTACAACTATACATATTCTTAGTTAAGCTTGTAATTGTAGCTATGCAAATTCCCATATGATCTTATAACTACAAATGTACATCTTCTAGCTAAGTTTGTAACTGTAGTTGTGCATATTCCCAACTAAGTTTATAATTGCAACTATACATTTTATTACATATGCTTGTAATTGTAGGGTAGAATCAATTTGTTGGTGTGTATAAAAAAAATAGAATGTTCTTGTTGTATATTGTTTCTTAGATGTGAAATTTTTTTGTGCAAATTCTACTTTAAAAATTTATATGTTTTGCTAAGTAAAAGGTTTGCAATTTTTATATTATTATTTTTTTTAAGTGAAAAATCCCTTGTGGGGCTGCCTTAGTCTAAGAGACCACGAACAGGGGGATCTACACCGTCAAAGTCACCTAGGAGTCGCACCCGACCCTGCTCGCACCAACATTATCAATTGGATTTTGGATACCCAATTCAGCTTTTTGGTAGGGTGGAGATTTGAACCTGGGACCTCCCTTGGAGGATTGCCCTCTCCTCTCCAACTCACCTACAACACCGGGGTAGCAATTTTTATATTATTTATCTCATTCTCTTGATTCAAGTTTAACATCAATGTAATATGGCAAATACTTTCAAATGCCCTTAGCAACACAAATTTATGTCATACTCCACCTTGGTAGGGCTCAATCATGAAATGGACTTTATATTGAATTATGTTTCAATGCTTTATGGTTATGCAATATTTATATTGATTTATCTTTGAGGACTAGGTACCCTTAAAGGTGGAAAGAAAGTAAACCACCAATATTGAGGTGTCAATAAAAAGGGAACGATGACTATGGGTGATTAGGGTAACATGAACAGCTACCCTCATATAGGCATACATTATTACTTTAGGGTAATTTTTAACAATCCAACCATCCTTAGCTCAAATTTGGTAACCTAGAAGTTATCATAAGTCTTCGGCTAGGATAGGCGATTTGGGTTTATGATAAGTCACCAGCCTTGTTTGATGCACTTGATCTCTCATTTTTTTTTACATATGTGTTTATGTGTGTAGACACTAAACCCTAACCACTTACAAAACCCATCCATCCCATCAATCTGCATAATAAATAATATGGCTAAGGTTTAACTTAGGTGTATTAACCTGCACATTATCCTATCTTCTAGATTTTGTAAAATTTGGAAAATCCCCATAGGTTGTCTTGTCCCTACCCTACCCCTACCACTACCCCTCCCCTTGTCACATATCACACACCTCACTCCACTCTCACCTACCCACATGCCACCACTCCACCTAAGTGAGATACTCTAAGTGACTCACTCTAACTACCCAAGATAGGTGTCTACCCAGTCCCTACCACTTGGTAGCACTGGCTTACCACCTATCCTCACCCCCTTCATCTCCCAAAAACCTATAAAGGCTCCACAATTTCATCAAGCAAAATGATGACTGAACATACATCATCACACTAACAAAATCACCCCAAGAGGAATACAACTTTCTTGAAGAGCGAGCTATTAGAGTTGAGGAGCATCAACCCGAGCCCTTCTACCACTCAATCCCAAATGTAACCTTGTGTTTGCACAGTCACAAACATATCTCCACAGGTGCACAAATGCAACCCTACATTTGATAAGTCACAAATGCAGCCCTATGTTTGCACAAAAGCAGATCAACCAATTTCAAGCCTAGATCAAACAGGTAAAGCACAACAAGGTATATTTTCATTGGTTTTATATTTTACACATATTTTGAGGTTATTTTCTTTTAGGTTTTGTAGCTCTTTTACTCGTATCAAAATGGGCCTTATATACTGAAGGCCCCTCATGTGCTACTAATTCTTTTGCATTTCCAGGTCTTATGTGCAATTTTCAGGTATTTACAAGTTATTTAAACAAAAGGTTGGCTTGCAATGATACCAAAGCCCATCCAACACATTGATTGGAGCAAATAATACCATCGACACCCACCTTTAGTTTGATTTTACAAAGGGACTTCCACCTTTGTGTCCATTTTACTTTGACAAAGCAAGAAAAAAATATTCTTATTGTAATCAAACTCTTACAATTTGGGGCATATCATTGTTGTAAAAAGAGGAGACCAAGGCTCCACAAAATTTTAATACAAAGCTCAATTTATTTGTACATTGCTTGTTTTAGTCTTTCATTGTTTGGGTGTATCTTATTTACTTACAAATTTGATTGGCCAAGCTGATCTCATATACCCGACGCTTATATATGATATGGTCATCTTGAACCCTCTGTGGTATCCCAAAATATCACAAGATGCAAGAAAACAAAATCAACTCCTTCTCACTGCCATGGCATCCTGATACCCATCAAGCCCATCTAACTCATCATAACTGCATCCCATACTCAAACCATCTATCATTCCCTCACCATGATCACCAAAACACATCAAAAACTATCAACCCTACCCACATATCCCTATACTCCTATCCACTATAGCTAGGGCAACTCCATCACAACTCCTCATCTACATGCCACCTAAGTGCATGAGGTCATGAGCTATCCCACTCACAAGGCAAACCCACAGGGTTATCCACACTAAAGTGCTCCCAGTCCCAAATTTGAAGCAATAAGTTGTAGTCCAATCCCTTTCGTGCATGCATATTTATCTCATAAATCTCAATATAATTATAAACTAATAAAGTAGGCACCCAAGCGTAAATTTGAGGCTCGTTGATCATGTTGAACACCAACCGAATATGGTTCCAAGGTAACCTGGATCTTATGTTAAGAAAAAATATATTGGCCAAAATGAACATAGCATAGGTCGAAAGTGTCTCCAAATCCCCCCTAGAACATCTCCAAGTATTGTATTTTACCCTTGCTAACATCCACATCCTCCCATCCATCGCCATAGAGGAACCTCAATTCAGTCTCCTTATCCCATCCAACTTTGACAGGCAACCCCTTAATAGACACATGAAATATGTGATAGATGTCCTCCAAGGTAATTTTCATATCCCCTATTAGGAGCTATAAAGTCCCCCTATTAGAATCCCACCTCTCCACCAATGCTGACAAGTACCCCTCATCTACCCTAACCACCTTTACCACGTAGCCCCTACCAATCCCACCCTCTCCATCCACCTCTAGTCATCCTCTATCAGAGCCTTCATAATGCGAGGTATAATCGGATAAAAGCAGTTTCGTGTGACCAACATCTTCACCTACATCAAAACAATAATAAAAACACATCATTCACTTCATTTCTTAAAAAAAAAAAATTCTCCCATCCCATTTTCAGTGCCAAAAAAAAATAATTTATTAAAAGAGGTGTCGGATTATCTTGATAAATTTCTTGATCATTCCTCTTTGGCTAAAAACTTGATTGAGAGAAATGAGGATGAGACTAGGTTTGAACCCTCCTAGGACATGACTGTCAGAGAGGAAGGGAAAATTAATTTTTCTTTTGTGTTAGGTATTCACCCAAAATCTATCAAAAAATATGGGGTGGAGAAGGTGGTAAAAGCAGGAAGAAAGAAGGATCAAGAAAACGTGAAATTGATAGGGGAATCCTTAGTTGATTCTGGTGTTGTTAAGACATTAGATTCTCACTTCTCTATTCCTCCAAAATGAAAGTGATATCTTAGAATGTTAGGGATTTGGGTAGCAGCCCTAGATAAAAAGCTACTCAGAATTTGATAAGAGATCATAGACCTAAAATTATTTTCATTCAGAAATAAAATTATCTTGTGAAGATATGGTTAGAATTGCTTCTAATATATGGAAAGGTGGTCAATATCTTGCTATTGGAGCCTAGGGTTTGGTGGGTGGTGTTGTGTGTTTATGGGATCCATGAAGCTTAACTCCCTCTTGGTGGGTGGGTAGTGAGAACTATCTCTCTCTGGTTGCTACCTGCTTTTTGGCTGGCTCTTTTATTCTTCTATCTAATGTGTATACCCCCAGTGATTTATCAGGTTAAATTCTCTTATGGAATCATATTAGATTCATTCGATCTCTTGCTCCCAATTCTCCTTAGATTGTGGCTGGGGATTTTAATTCTATCATGTCCCTGGAGTAGAAGAATGGTGGTGTGGAGTGTTTGGGCCCTTCTTCTACTTGGATGTGGGACAATATTTCTTTCCTTAATCTTGTTGATGTGAAGCCTCGAAATTGGCTCTTTACTTGGACTAATAGAATATGTGGAATAGATTTTATTTCTAGAAGATTAGATCAGTTCCTTACTTTAGATAGTTTGTTTGGTGATAGTTGGACTTCGTTCTTAGAGATTATAGGCTGGAGGGGCTCTAATCACTGGCCCATTATCTTTCAGTCCTCGAGATTCTCATTGTCAAGAAATCAATCTTTCAAATTTCAACTTATGTGGCTCAGGGATAATGATTTGTATGAATATGTGGAGAGGTAGTGGGTAGAAGTAAAACCCAAATTTGGCACTGCTATGTTTATTTTTTTCAAAAGCCTCCAGTTTTTCAAATTCAAACTCAGGCAATGGAACAAATTTTCTTTTGGAAATATTTTTCAGAAGGAAAAGAAACTACAGGATAGCCTAGAGGAGATCACTTTTCAAATTAAATATGAAGGATTTACAAAGGATCTATTGGAAATGCAAGCTTCCCTTTCTATTCATCCTGAATGGGAGCTTCATGAGGAGATTTTTTGGAAGCAAAAATCTCGGATTGATTGGTTTTTAGAAGGGGATGGAAACAATTTTTTTTTCCACAATTCGGTTAAAGACCGCAGAAATGGTAATGTTATAGTCTCACTTACTTCTAATCAGGGGGAAACTCTCTCATCCTTTGAAGATATCTCTAATGAAGCAGTCAGGTTCTTCTCCTCTTTTTCTTCGAGCAGGGTCCTCATGATGTTGTTAATATGAGGCTTATTTTGGATTGTATTCCTAGATTGGTCTCTAATGATATGAATAAGATGCTAATGGACCCCATCTCGATGGAGGAACTTAAAGCGATGGTTTTTCAAATGAAAAATGGTAAAGCACCTAGACCTGATGATTTCCCTACAAAATTTTTCCAAGAATTTTGGAAAGTGTTATCTTTTGATCTGCCAAAAGTTGTTCAGGAATCCCAAGTCAATAAGCAAATGCTTAAAGCTATTAATTCAACCTTCTTTTCTCTTATTCCCAAATATAAAAATGCTAGCTCATTGGGGTCTTTCCGTCCTATTTCCCTATGCAATGTTACTTACAAAATTATTACCAAGATTATTGTAGATCGATTGAAGAAAGTTTTTGGTTTTCTTATTTATCCTAGGCAAGGTGGGTTTGTTAAGGGTCATCGGATTTTTGATGGTGTGGTGGTTTCTATTGAAGCTATTCACTCTATGGATATCTCTAAGGAAAAGGTTATGTTCATTAAGCTTGATATATCCAAAGCTTATGACAGGTTTGGCTGGCATTTTTTGTAGAACATCCTTCAAGCTTTTGGGTTCTCGTATAATTGGATTGAATGAATAATGAGTTGTGTGACTTCGACCTCCTTTACAGTTTTAATCAATGGTTTACCGTATGCTTTCTTCTCGATATCTAAGGGGATTTGTCAAGGAGATCCCTTATCCCTCTATATTTTCATCCTTATGGTTGAAGGTTTGGGTAGACTTCTCAATATTTTTTAGAATCGTGGTGTTATCTAGGGATGGTCTTGGATAGAGAATTCTTTATCCCAGTCTCATCTTCAGTTTATCGAAGATACTGCTTTGATGGGGAGGGCAAAATTTGAGGAAGCAATAAATTTTAGGAAGGCTTTAGATATTTACTTATATACCTCTGGTCGAATGATTAATGAAGAGAAATCAAAGATATTCTTCTTCAATACAGATGGTCGGATTCAATGTAGGATTGCTAATATTCTACATTTGGGTTGTTTGCCAGTGGAGTATCTGGGGATTCCTATTTCTTCTAAAAATATTGGAAGGGCTTACTAGAAATGTATTTTGGATAGGTTTCTATCAAGGGTTAATCATTGGAATTTTTTGTGGCTATCCTTTACTGGTAGATTAACGCTTTTGAAGTTTGTACTTCATGCTTTACCTATTTATAGGTTTTCTATCTTGGTTGCTCCTAAGTGCTTTCTCAAAGAATTTGATTCTATTTCTAGAAATTTTTTATAGGCAAGAAAACTGGACTATAATAAATGGACCTTGGTTAGTTGGGATATTGTGTGTTGCCCTAAACATATGGGGGGTCTTGGTTTGAGACAATATGATTTGAATAGTCTCATTTTGGTTGCTAAACTCTATTGGAGGTGGTGCAGTAATTCTGGTCAGCTTTGGGCTAAAATTCTTAGCCTCAAATATTTTGGTGGTGCTCCAGCTGATGAGATTCCAATATTAGAGCTAAGGGGGAAGGTTCTATTGTTTGGGACACTCTCAAAAAATGTGTCATGCTTATTAAGCAAGGCCTCTTTTGGATTGTTAATAATGGAAACAATGCCTTATTTTGGGAATATTCTTGGGATAATCATACTCCTATTCTTTCTTCTTTCCCCCACCTTCATCTTATTTAGGATATTTTTCTAATGCGGGCTGGTCTAAGATGGTTGACTTCAAGCGAAAATGTCCTCTTGGCAGTTCTTTTACTCACTGCTGGTGGTATTTGCAGGGCTAGCCAGAGAATGGTTGTCTTGAGGATCATGACACTTTGGCTTCTATTTTGGTTGAGATACTGTGTTGTTCTATTGAATACTCTGATATTCTTGCTTGGGACCATAGTTCAAAAGGGAAATACATCATTGCTCTAGGTTATCAAACCCTTATTATGTAGATAAGAGAGGATATTGTGTCCCTATGGTGGAAGAAGATATGGAATAAGTTTGGTTGGCCCAAATGTAATTTTTTCTTTGGCTTCTATGTCAGAATAAATGTTCAACTTGGGATAATATTCAGAAAAGAGGTTTTCAGTGTCCTTCACTATGTTTTCTTTATGGAAAGAATGAGGAAACCATTCTCCATATTTTATTCCAATGCTCATATTCCCTAGAGGTTTGGAACTTGTGGTGGCAGATATAGAAAAGGTCCATAATCCATGCTACTTATGTTTTTGAGTTTTGGGAAAGCTTGGGTAGACCCCCTACCTCTGCTTCATGTCTTCAAACTGCTTGGGATTTAGGCCCTTCCTTCATCTTTTGGTAGATTTTGTTGGAACACAATCGAATAATTTTTTAGGGATGTCAACTTGGAGCCTTACATGTATGGGTCAGAGTCAAAAGTATGGTTAAGGAGACTATTGAGGCCAAGTGTGTTCTGAGTTCTCCTCTTACTTCCTCTGATTGGTATATTATCAATAGAATGGAGATTTCTTTATCATCACCAGCTGCAAAAAGAGACCATGTTAGGGGGATTGGATCATTGAAGGTCAATAGATCTAGGAATTGGAGTCCCCCCTAAGGGTGTTATCAAAATAAACATGGATGGTTCTTCTAGGGGCAACCCAGGTAATGTTGGTATAGGAGGAATTGTTCATGATAGTGAGGGTGTGGCCCACCTCTTTTTCTCTATGTACAAAGGAATTCATTCGAATAATCATATGGAAGCATTGGTAATTCTCCATGCATTGGAAATAGATTTTTCTTTGGTATGGAGAAGGGTTATTTGTGAATCTGATTCCATGATAGTGGTGTCTCTTCTGAACAACAAGCATTTTTAGGATGCTTCTTGGTTTATGGTTAGAATGGTGAAACAGATTTTGAGCTTGGTTGGGAATTTTGTTGAAATCTCTTTTGTGCGTATCCCAAGAGAATGGAATAGAGTGGCTGATTGTTTGGTGAAGTGGGCTTCTGAAGGATTCCCTTACATGAAATTTGATAGCTGGAATGATCTTGATCAGGAAAAATCTAGACTCCTTAATCAGTTAATTCATGAGGACCAGGAAAGATAATTTCAAGGTGGAGGAACCCAATTGTCATGGGTTCTTGTGTCCTGTCAAAGTTACTGTCATAATGATCCATGGATTTCCTTGGTGGATTTTTTGTATTTTGTATGATGTGCTGGCTTGGATCACTTAGAAATCCTTGTGGAATGTATTGTTTTAGATTCTGAATAACATATTTTTTTCCCAAAAAAACAAAAATAATTAAAAAATAAAACATCTAAGCTAGAAGAAGGTTGCACGAGAACTCACCTCTCCTGCACACCCTCCTACTCCAATCACGGTGCCTGCTCCCTTCATCGTAAAACTCTTTGTCTCTCTCAAATGCAAAATCAAAATTCTCAACCGCAAGAATGAAGCAAAAATGACCCCCCAAGCCTATTTATAGCCTAAAATGGTGCTCATAAATGTAGCCCTACATTTGGAAAGCACCTCCAAATGCATCCCTATGTTTATAAAATCTCAAACACAGTGCTACATTTGTAAATCCTCAAACGTAGCCCTGCATTTGGCCCCAAAAAACCCTAAAACATTACAAGACATCCCAAAAGGCTACAAAACTTCACAAAATCATCTAATAAACTCAAAAATGCATTAAACACATCATCTCACTTCATCTTGTCCCAAATCAAACCAATTTGGTTCCTCAATTTTGGAGTCGAATGCATCCAACAAAGTTTGCAAAAGGCTATCATCAAACCCTTTCTACGAGATCACAAAATAAAACCTTTCACAAATTGCAAATTGGTATGCACTATGCCATTTGGAAACGGGTTAAACACACATCCTTAATGGTTGGTACATCTACCACAATAAAATTACACATAATTCTTCCAAAAGCAAACTTTTGACAACACATGCATACCTCAAACTTGGGGTAAACAACTTGATCTTGATTTATGATATTTGCATCCATCAAATCACACCAATACACCATCAACATTATATCAAGTAGCTTGTGGGTTTCATCTATTTCATATTTCACCCATTTTTCACTTGATGGGGTAAGCCAAAATCAAAATTTTCCAAAAGTCATTCAATCCTCGCGCTAGGGTAACAAAAATTAGTTTTTCCATCCAATAAAACCAAGTGTCTCTTATTTTTGCACTGCATTGTGTTTTGTGCAACATGGTACAAAAAGGAGCATCTGTAGACACCAAACCCTAACCACTTACAAAACACATCCATCCCACAAATTTGTATAATAAATAATATACCTAAGGTTTAACTTAGGTGTATTTTCCTGCACATTATCCTATTTTCCAGGTTTTATAAAATCTGGAAAATACCCCTAGGATACCCTATCCCTCCACTTGCCAAGTGTTCTAACCACCACTACCCCTCCCCTTGGCACATCTCACACCCCTTAATTCACTCTCACCTATCCATATGTCATCACTCCACCTAAGTGAGACACTCTAAGTGACTCACTCTAACTGCTTAGGATAGGTGGTTATCCAGTCCCTACCACTTGGTAGTACTAGCTTACCACCTATCCTCACCCCCCTCATCTGCCAAGAGCCTATAAAGGCTCCACCATTTCATCAAGTAAACGGAGGACTGAACATACATCGTCACACTGCAAAAATCACCCTAGGAGGAATACAACTTTTTTGGAGAGTGAACCATCAAATCCAAGGAGCATCAACCCGAGCCCCTCTACCACTCAATCCCAAATGTAGCCCTATGTTTGCATAGTCACAAATGTAGCCTCACAAGTGCACAAACACAACCCTATGTTTGACAAGTCATAAATGTATCCCTCCGTTTGCACAAATGCAGCCTTGCATTTGCACAGGAGCATATCAACCAATTTTAGGCCCAAAAAAGGTAAAGCACAACAAGGTACCTTTTTCATTGGTTTTGTCTTTCGCACATATTATGAGGTTATACAAGCATTTTTTTCAGGTTTTGTAGCTCTTTTATTCGTATCAAAACGGGCCTTATATACTGAAGGCCCCTCATGTGCTACTAATTCTTTTGCATTTCCAGGTCTTATGTGCAATTTTCAGGTATTTACAAGTTATTTAAACAAAAGGTTGGCTTGCAATGATACCAAAGCCCATCCAACACATTGATTGGAGCAAATAATACCATCGACACCCACCTTTAGTTTGATTTGCCAAAGAGGCTTCCCCCTTTGTGCCCATTGTAATTTGTCAAAGAAAGCAAAAAGCATTCTTATTGTAATCAAATCCCTGCAATTTGGGGCATATCATTGTTGTAAAAATAGGAGACCAAGGCTCCACAAAATTTTAATACAAAGATCAATTTATTTGCACATTGCTTGTTTCAATATTTCATTGTTTGGGTGTATTGTATTTGCTTACAATGTGTAAGTGGATTTGGTGTAGAATCCCCTTTGGAAGGGATTAATAGACATAGAGGCTCTATTAACCCTAGGCCACTAAAATACCATACTAATGTTTAATATTAGTATAGGTATTTTATTTGAACTAATCAAAATAAGAAATGATTAATGACTTTTATGGTTTGAATTAAATTGGATTCAATATTATAAATATGAATGCTTTAAAGATTCAATTTAATTCTCTCTTTTACCTTTTGAATAGATAAAGAAATGAATAACTTTATCTTTTATAAATTTGAGAAAGAAATGAATAGCTTTACAAATGAAATAAATAAACAAATGGATTTTCATTTAAGGCAAGATATTTGGAGAAAAGGGAAGAACCATTTTAAAATTCAAATATCTCTTTTTGGGCCACCTTGGGTAAGCATGGTATTACTTCTGGTGGATGGCATTTATGTCAAGGGTAATTTAGAGGCTTTAGGTAGATGGGTTCTCCTTTTCAAGAGGGATGAAAGATTTAGAATGGAGGGATTCCTTTGGAAGAAAGTGATCTTGTGAGGAAGAAGGTTAGGAGACCACGGTGAAGGAAGGTTGAAGAAACTATTTGAAGGGGATTCCATCCTTATTAGGTGTTTAGGTTGGTAGATTATTTTACCACCTTTCTTTATTTGTATCTTTGATAGAATGCATGCTTATGGCATTAAAACCCTATTAAATATTTGGTATTTATATTACATAGACTCCCTTCAATTTTTTGTATGCTTTAAGCTTCGTTAACTGTTATTTACTTATGCTTGAGATGTTTACTTGCTCGGGCCTATTTTAGGTTTTTCTTGTGAACCATACATCTTTAGCTTCGTTCGATCCTTATAGCTTCAACCCTATAAACTAATAGTTTTAAAACCCGATCAACTTCTTTGAAAGCGAGCTGGTTAGGAGATGGTCGATCGTGTTGGATCGAGCTCCTTTAACCTTGTCCTCGTCGAGTTTATCTAAAGCTTGGTTTCCACTATGCATCCTTGTGCATTAACGACTACCCTATTTTAGATTTTGAGTAGCCTATGACTTACATCTCTTCTTCAACCTATCATAGGGGGGGTTTCACCTTATCTTTATGTGATTCAATGCTCAAACCTCATGGGATGCTTGGAACCAATGGTTGTTGCATCGGGTCCTTTGGTTTACACGGTGTAATCGCCATGTATCATATTTTCTTAACCAATCAAGTCGTTGTTTGTGATGCTCATGGTGGTGACATTTAATCTTGTCATCGCATGGTAAGTCCTCCCTAAGGTTTAACCTTAGGGAGGTGTGTAATCTTAATGAAGCTGCCACCATCTCGATGTCACTAAGTGATGATTTATAGGTGATTGGGCACAAGCAAGGGGAGGCCCGACATGCCTCCCTTGGGAAATATCCCAAATGGGATATGACCGGGTGCATTAAGCACCTCAACGGAAGACAACCTCCCTTAAGCTATCAACCATAGGTTGTGGTTAGAAGGTGTTGTTCCACTTGGTGGGTTTCCTTATGCCAGTTGAGGGCACCTTTGATTTTGTGCCACATGGACTGACCTATCTATGACTACTGCTTGTTTGGTTATATGTCCGTTACTGTGTGGTGTGTTGTGGTTGGTTGTCATTGGTTCTCGCCATTGGTGAGGGTGGATTTTTAAGCCCTTGTTTTTGAGAGGTATTGGGATAAATCCCACATGCCTAGTGTGGTGACTACCTTGGTGCCTAAAAGGGGAGGGTTTCCCCTTAGAGGTGACCACCTCTAGGTGGTCACAAGGAGCCTACTTAGGCCACCTTGGTATTAACACCTTGGTCATGGATTGTGTTGTTTTTGGTTAGTTTACATCTGCATGGCATTTTGTTGTCATGGTTGATTGTGGATCATGCTTGGTATTGTCTTATTGTCACATGAATGGCAGGGTCTGTTTGTTGTTGTTGATCAGCTGAATTATGGTCATAGCTATATAAAAACCCCATTTTTGCTTAAACGAAATAGATGGTAAGTATCAAATGAAATAGAGGATATGAATGGTATTTTTTCATTTACAAAAGGGAATGATAATGATTTATTTAAATTGAAGAAATGATATTTTTTTTTTGATAATTATGTGTTTGTATTTATAGCGGGTTTTAACAAGGATCCCAAAACCTGATTACATAAGCAATGGGCCTAGGGCATCAATCCCTTGAAACTGAACACCAAAAGCAAATCCCGCCCAGCTGGTAACAAAGAAGCATGAAACAATCCCTCTCAGCGGGAAACAAACAAATAAGAAAAAAAGTAGTTTTGGAGATCCCGCTCAGCGAGGAGTAGCCAAAAACCACCATCGAGAAGATCCCGCCCAGCAGGAAGCAAAGAAAAACCGTTACAATAAAATCTCGCCTCACGGGAAGCAGTCAAAACCACCACAAACAGTCCCGCCTAGCGGGAAGCAACAGGGAAATCCCGCCATCCGGGAAACCAGCAGAAAAGAAAGGATCCCGCCTCGCAGGAAAACCGATGGATTTTGCGGATCCCGCCCTATGGAGAAACCATCCCGCCCATCGGGAAAACATTCAGTTAAGCGAGAGCGATTCTGTAGGAAGCCGACAGCCAGCACAGAGAGGATCCAGTCCATCATGAAGTGACCAGAGAGTTGCACCACAAGGAACCTGCCATGGGAAAATAGAAGAGGATCCCAGCAGCAGGGACCAAGAATCCCGTCCAAGCACAGAGCCTGTCGAGGATTCACAAGAAAAAGGGGGAAGTTTTCCAAACCCTAAACCGTCACCTCCACCGCACTGAGAAACGTAGGGGACCAGATCCATGCGAATCACCTGCAAAAAACCCTAGGGGGAAGCCTGAGGGAAAAAGGGAAGGGATCCCCAACCAAACAGGGATCCCTGGGAACACCAGTCCGAAAAAACAACCAAGGAAACCCTAGCCGACCGGGAGGGGCGCAGATAGTGGAGAAGGATCTCCCCCCAGGAGATCATCTGCAAACAACCACTCCCCGGGAGGGATGACCTGGGTTGAGCCAGGGACTGGGAAGAAACCAGGAGCCATGGGAGGGGGAGCAGGGGAGGGACTAGAGCCCTCACCTCTCAACCCTCTTGTATTGTCATATGGAAGAAATGATATTTGATTTACTTAAATTAAAGAAATTGTTTTGTATATATATTTAATTAGTTAAGGTTATGGGACCTTAATTGATTAAATAAATGGTTTTTGTGTAAGTATTTAAGGTTATGGGACCTTAATTGATTAAACAAAGGATATTTGATTTACTTAAATTAAAGGAATGGTTTTGTATAAGTATTTAATTAGTTAAGGTTATGGGACCTTAATTGATTAAAGCAATGGCTTTTGTGTAAGTATTTAATTAGTTTAGGTTATGTAACCTTAATTGATTAAAGAAATAGTTTTGTATAAATATTTAATTGTTTAAGAGTATGGGCTCTTAAGTAATTAAATAAATGGTTTTGTATAAGTATTTAATTAGTTAAGGTTATGGGACCTTAATTGATTAAAGAAATGGTTTTTGTGTAAGTATTTAATTAGTTAAGGTTATGGGACCTTAATTAATTAAAGAAATGATTTTGTATAAGTATTTAATTATTTAAGAGTATGGGCTCTTAAGTAATTAAATATATGGTTTTGTTTAAGTATTTTATTAGTTAAGGTTATGGGACCTTAATTGATTAGAGAAATTATTTTGTGTAAGTATTTAATTAGTTAAGATTATGGGACCTTAATTGATTAAAATAAATGGTTTTGTATGGATATTTAAGAGTATGGGCTCTTAATTGGTTAAAGGAAATGACCCTATACATTAAAAGTATGGACCTTTGATTGATTAAAGGAAGGTTTATTGAATTTCTTCATGCTTGATAAATGATAAATGACTTTCATTCCTAAAGGATAAAATGACTCTCCTTTTATGATAAGATAAAGAATGAATGTGGGAAATTATGGGGTTTCCTTTTGATGTTTTGAGTGAATGATTTATGAATAAATGCATTGAGTAGTTTGTATAGTTGCAATTTGGCATCCAAATTATAAATGCACATGTTTCATAAGTCATTTAGTAGATGCATTTAGATGCATGCTTCATAAGATCCATGAGTTGTCCTGATCCCTTACCACCATCAATTGAGCGATGGAAAAGCAAGAAGGACCAAGGAGGACACTTAGATCCAAAACATTGACCTTTGATATATGTTGTAGTGAAGACTTGTTATGGAAAACATATTATGGAGTAGACTCTAGTTGAGCAATCTCCTAGTTGGATAATGATGTAATACTTTATTCTTTTAAAGTGTGGAAGTAATTTTACCATACTTGGGTTATGTAATGATTTAATTTATGAATGAAATATGTATCTCTTACTTGTTATTTATAAAGAACCTATGATATCATAGTTTCATAAACTATCATGTTTTGTTGATGTTTTAGATAGATAGTGGCATCCTATTTATGTACCTTATTTTGATGTTATTTAGATGTTATCCAATGCTTAAATTAAGTAGGTAGACTTAATCATCTCTTTGAGGAAATAAAGTTTGGAGATCTTTATGGATTAATGTAGTTATATGATTAGAGTTGGTATCTAAAATGATTATGCTTGTATTAAAAGTAGAAAGAGGAAGGCATGGGGGATTATGGGGTCCCTTAGGGAGAATCTTTAAGGACTCTTCTAAAGGCTAAACTAGTTAGATGCACTAAAAAATCAAATAGATTTAAGATCAATAAACTTGGTTTCACTAGGAGTGATGGATGTGATAAGATAGCTCATCATAAATATGAGATTGATAGCTTGTATGCATTACGCTTAGTGCACCTACATAGAAGGGCTTATGTATGGTGTAGCGATGGGTGTGCCCTTTTGATATAAAAAAAAGGGATAAGTTAGCTCATTCGTAGGGATGAGATTGATAGCTTATTTGCAAAATGCTTAGTACACCTACATAGACAAACTTATGTAAGGTGTAGGGATGGGCGTATCCTTTTGATAGAATAAGAAAGTGGATAAGTTAGCTCATCATGGAAATAAGACAAATAACTTAAAAATATTAAATTAGGTCTTAGACAACTTCTTAGAATGACATACGCTGGATAGAGATATGAAAATCCATATCAAGTAAATGTTTATATATATATAAAAATATTTCTCTAGTTTGTTAGTTAGATTTTTGAGTTGTTTTTTTTTTTTTTTTGAAAAAATGAAAAACTTGTATTAATACAAAGAGCAATTACAAGCGGGAGAGAACACATCCCAACCAAGAATAGCAAACAACACTACAAGAGTAGAGCACAAAGTCAACCCAGCACAACACAAAGCAAAGAAGTCAACTGGGCGCAAAAAAGCGACATGTCGCGAAATCGCGACATGTCGCGAGATCGTGACAGTCAACCCCGTCTCCTCCGCAGCGGTGCCAACAGTCACGAAATCGTGACATGTCGCGAAATCACGATGACATCTCCCTCCAGTGACCCTTCACCAAAATTGTCGCGAAATCGCGACTAGAAGACCAACTTGCTCCATAACGCCAAAAAGGTCGCGAAATCACGACAGAGTGCCTCCGAATCATCCAACCATCAAAAGTGTCACGAAATCGCGACGAATTATCCTTATGGAATCCAGATCGCAAAAGCATCGCGATATCGTGACAGTTTTCTCCATTTCGCTGGTAAGCCAAAATTATCGCGAAATCGCGACGAGATTTTCTTGTAGCAGCCATCGCCAAAAAATGTCGCAATATCGCGACAAATTATCCACTTTGCACCACATCAGCAAAATGGTCGCGATTTCGCGACGGGTTTTCCTTATGACACCAAATCGCCAAAAGTGTCGCGATATCACGACGATTTTTCCTTTCGGCGCCCAGTTCTCAAAACTGTCGCGATATCGCGACGAATTTTCCACTTTGCTCTCCATCTGCAAAAGTGTCACGATATCGCGACAAGTTTTCCAGTTAGCCCCAAATTGCCAAAACTGTCGTGATATCACGACAATTTTACCATGCACCTTCCCCGAGGGCCGCGATGGCGTGACATGTCGTGATATCACGACAAAAACCCGCCAAAGGCCGTGAGGGCGCAACCTATCGCGATATCGCGATAGCTTCCAACTTGAAGCTGCGACGGCGCTACATGTCGCGATATCACGACAAAAATATTCCTTAGCATAAAAAACACTGCACATCATTTCAAAAATCGTTCAAGGCCTTGTCGAATCTCTGCATCCTCCACAGGCATGTCACTGTGTAGCTGCATCCCAACCTCCCTTTCAGCACCCATCTTAGCAAGGAAATCGGCCGCCTTATTGAGATCTCGATTCACATAGACAGGTATCACATCATCTAATTCCCTCCAAAGCTCTTTAATTTGGGAGACTAATATCCACAACCTCCAAGCTTTCGAGACAAAGTTTCTCATACAGTCAAGAGCACCCACCAATATTTGGGAGTCAGACTCAATAATAATCTTCCTATGTCCCTTTTTGACAGCCCAGAAGGAGGCAGATTTAATGGCAAAGGCCTCGGCTTCATTGTTTGTGGAACATCCCAGACCCTGCAGTTCCTAATAGAGCAAAGACCCAGCATGATCGCGACACACTACTCTAATTCCAGCACTTCTCGGATTGCCTTTAGCAGCTCCATCAGTATTGATTTTGATCCATCCTTCAGGAGGAGGTTTCCAACTACCACTCACCTGCCTTTGTTGAATAATAGCTCCCTCTTCCAAAGGCTCAGAAGCAGACTGAATTTCCCCCTTGGCATGAATGGCAACCGTTTCCGCCACTTTGCTCCAAATGACTTGCCATATTCCTTCTAGAGAGGAGAAGGTTTCACGGAAAATACGGGCATTTCTCTCCAACCATACCTGCCACCAGATAAAAAATAAACCAAGCTCCCAGCCAATTCGAAGAGCTTTGGATTTAAATCTACCTTTCTTCTAGCTTTCCCATATATTGTTTTGAGACAAGACCCCATTAGCCTGAAGTTTAAAGTGGGAGAACCGAGCGTTTCCGGATCTGTCTTGTGAAAGAACATTCAAACATTAGATGATCCGCAGTTTCCTCCTCGCTTGTGGCATAACACACATTGAGAAGGGCCAATGATGCCTCCGAGTCCGAGATTGTCATAGGTGAGAATTCCATTATGCAAAAACGCCGAGGCGAAGAAGTTCACTTTAGGCCAGCCCTGGGGATGCCATATCTTTCTCCAATCATGAACCAAAAAAAAGTGTGGGGGGGGCTCTGGAAGGATCTCATCATATCCCTCTTTCACAGTATAAACCCCAAGGCTCCCATAGCCCCAGGCCAGTTCATCCTCCTCATCTCTCCCAGTAAGAAACCGTTCTGCCAAGATTTTTCCCAAAGTAGGTACCAACTCCGGAGGGATTGGTATTGGTCACTCATCCAGCCACTTAAACTTTATGATCTTGTAGTCCCCCAATTGACTCGTGTTAAAGTAGCTCTCAATTTGGATCCATCCCTTATCTTCTATAGCAGATTTTATCGGTTGCAATTCAAGAAACACAGCAATAATGGGAGGATTCTGGTCCCAGGAATCAGTCCAGAACTGAGCCTTATCCCCTCTCCCCACTTTTCGGAATAGTTGATCTTTGATGAGTTGAGCTCCAAGCTTGAGCGCCTGCCACACTGATGATCCAAAACCTTCCAGAGGAAAGCGGCCCACATCATTAGGATGGACAGAACCCAAGTATTTTCTAGAGAGGATTCTACTGAAGAGGGATGTTGGCTGAGAAATCCACCTCCAGTACAGTTTGCCAGCCAAAGCCTTGTTGTTAAACTTGGAGCTTCTTAGTCCCAACCCTCATTTTTCCTTGGGTTGGGTAACCTTGTCCCGACCAACCAAGGCCCATTTCCTCTCTCCCTTGGCACCTTCCCATAGAAATCTTCTAGCCATTTTATCCAGCTCTTTCCAAATAGACTGGGGAGCAACCAGGATGGAGAATTTATAAATTGGCATGGCCTGAATAACTGACTACAGAAAAATTAGACGACCCCCATAACTTAACCATCTATGAGACCAATGGTTCATTCTATCTTTGATGCCATCCAATAGGTCCTTCCAAACATCTATTTTCGGTTTTTTGAAATGGAGAGGGACCCCCAGGTAAACTACTGGGAGAGAGGTCCGAGTGAAACCTAAAATCTCAATAACTATGTCCTGTAACCGTTGATCAATATTGAAGAAGATCACTTTGGATTTATTGTCATTGATGACTTGATTAGAGGCCCGGAGGTAGACATTTAGAGTATCTCTGATTCTTCTTACTTCCCTAAGGCTGGCCACTCCCACCAATCCAGTATCATCTATAAACTGTAAATGAGTCAAAACTTCAGCCCCGACCTTAATACCTGTTATCTGACCTTGAAGTCTTCTTCTCAGAAAGAGTCTACCCAATCCTTCAGCCAAGATGAGGAAGAGATAAAGAGAGCAAGGGTCTCCTTGTCGAATGCCACGAGAGGCACCAAAATGAGGCGAGGGAAGTCCCTTGATAAGAACAGAGTATGAAGGCGTAGAAATACAGCTCATGACCCAGTCTGTCCGATCCTGAGAGAAACCAAAGGCTGTCAACATCTTTGCTAAGAAGCCCCACTCCACCCTGTCATAAGCCTTGGACATATCCAGTTTAATGAACATTCCTTTGTTCCCAGATTGGTGCATTATATGGATAGCCTCCTGTGCTAGAATCACTCCATCCAAGATTTGCCTCCCTTCAACAAAACCCCCTTGCTCTGGGGAAATTATATTATGCAGGATAGGTTTTAACCTTTCAGCCATAATCTTAGTGATTATTTTATAGATCACATTGCATAAGGCAATAGGTCTAAAATCAGATAAATGAACCCCCCCTGCTCCTTTTGGAATTAAAGTAATGAAGGTATGATTTAGAGCCTTGAGCATTCTTTTATTGGTTCTGGACTCCTCAGTGACAGCCAGAACATCTTCCTCCAGGGTATCCCAAAAGGCCTGGAAGAACTCAATAGGGAAGCCATCAGGACCGGGCGATTTGCCAGTACTCATCCCAAAGACCACCTTCTTAAGTTCATCTCTATCTATGGGTCTAAGTAGGGCCTGGTTCTCTTCAGGAGAGATTATAGAAGGAATGACAACAATAACTTCATCTTGGGCTGCCCCATCTTGCTCCATACTTTCCTTAAAGAGTTTTGAGAAATACTCCATTGAGTGGGAGTGCATACCGGGAAGAGTGTCAAAAGAGTATCCATTCTCATCTTGAAGGAATTCCATATTATTCGCTTGTCTCCTAGCACAGGCAGAGCGCTGAAAAAATTTTGTATTTTTGTCTCCTTCTAATAACCAAGTATTTCTTGCTCTCTGTTTCCAGTAAATCTCTTCTTGATTATCAATATCCTCAACCGCTTTGCACAAAGCATCATCCTCGGATTTAAGGTGCTCGAAAATGTTTCCTTCCCTGAAATTTTTTTGCACCTCATCCCATCTGGCCAACAAGGGGGCCCGTTGGTGCTGGAAGTCTGATTTGTTAGTTTGTCTCCACTGTTTCAGTTTACACTTAACAAATTGAAGTTGTTTGTGAAATTTGAACATTGCAGTCCCAAAAGGTGGGCGGCCATCTTCCCACCACTGAGGAATTTTTCTTCGGAGATCTTCTTTTTGCAACCAAAAATTTTCAAATTTAAATGGTTTATGGTATTGCCCTGTCATAGCCCCTCCCTCCAGCAAAATGGGAAAGTGGTCTAAAACTGGGCCTTCCAAAATCTGAAATTTAATATTCCATTTCACAAATGCTTCCTCCGAGACCAAAAACCGGTCTAGTTTTACCTTCCTACTGTGTGGCTCTCTTCTCTTATTAGTCCACGTAAAATAAGTGCCAGGACCTTTGATATCAACAAGGTGAAAGGCCTGGACTTGAGCAATCAGAAGCCTATCACCTAGATCCAAAACTGGGATACCACCTTCCTGATCCCTGGCAGATAATTTGGCATTAAAATCCCCAGCAATAATCCAATCGCAATCTTCTCGGGAGGATCTCATTGAATGAACAACATTCCATTGAAGCCGCTGGCCATCAATGCTTTGAGCCCCATAGAAGTTTGTGATTAAAACCTGTTCAGCTGTAACAATGTTCTTAAAGAGAGATGTGAGAACACCCCTCCAAGCTGTATGTTCTATTGCTATCCACACCAAAGGGTTCCAAAGAGTAACAATCCCCCCCGAAGCTCCTTGGGCCGCCACATCCATATATCCAGCGCCCCTCCATATTCTACTAACAGTTTTACACATAAGATCTAAAGACATTTTTGTTTCTGAAGGAGCAAAAAGTTTGTTTTGTGTCTTCCTAAAAGTATTTGAACAACAGATTGATGGGTTCTACTGTTTAAACCCCTTACATTCCAGGATTGTATAATCATTGGAAACCTTGGGAGCAATAAGAGTCAATTGTTCTCACCGATCCTCCATTGATCAGCTTGTCCCCTTGCGCTACTAGTAGATCCTTATTGGATTTTCTACCAGCTCCTTGGGAATTACTATTCTTAGACCTCTTTTCCACCTGGGTAATCCCCAACGCTGGTCTTTCTCTGTTCTTTTCTGCACTTCCCATGTTGACATCCTTAATAACTGGTTGTGCAGGGGAATGGATTACCATAGCCCCTAGGTTCTCTGGCTGCAAAGTCTCAGGGGTTTCAATCACCTGTTCTAAGATAGGAGTAGATGATAGAGGAGCATGAGAGTGGGTGTTATTATCCTCAGCATTCCCATCCACTCCTTCCATGACTTGGTCTTCTTGGTCTACAAGGGATTTGAAGATTTCATATCGATTGGTTGGCTTGGTTTGAGCCTGCTCTTTGCCATTTCTCTTTTTGTTTTTCCTCCGCTTCTGTTGTTCAAAGCCATCTTTCTGGGCATAAGAACCCTGGGGGATATTGAGGGGTTCTTTGACCGGAGTGAACTTACCCTCTCTGGGGTGATTTGGCGCTCCCGACGGAGCTTCCACTTTTGTGGTCAGGATATTTGGGCAGAACCTAGCCAAATGGCCATGCTTATGGCAGACTCTGCATCTAAAAGGTAAGGCTTCATAGTCTAGCTGTTGTATCTAGGTTAGTCCTGCCAACTCCAATTCCACCTCGGCTGGAAGTGGCTGGCAAATATCCATTTCTACGCATATTCTAGCAAAGACAGCAGTATTTCCCTCAATGGTATCTCTGGAAACTCCCAAATATCTACCTAGAGAATTACTAATCAACTCAAGAATCTGCTCATGCCAAAACTCCATCGGGAGAGCGTACAGCCGAATCCAAACCAGGACAGCCGTGGGCTCAATGCAAGGATCAAAACCCACTCTCCACGGTTGGACAAATAATCCTGCCGGACCGTGGCTCCTCTTCTCTGATTCAAATGCTCTGTTTCTATCTGCTAAAGAAGAGAAACTAATAATAAAATACCCATTGCTTATAGGCCATAGAGAGTACTCACCAATGGGCTCCCAGTTCTGTCTCACCCAGGTGTGTAGAAAGTTCAGAGTGGGCCGGATACCCATGAATTTGTAGATCAGATCATGGGTAGCACGGTATATAATCGTATCCTCAACCAGTTTTGGTTCTATGATAATCTTAGGCCTGGAAGCAGATTGTGGAAGGCAGTCGTTAACTCTATTTGCAGGTAAACCCTTTCCAGCATTCTTAAATAGCATTTGATAAGCACTTCGCCGAGCTTCATCGGAGGAAGATGCAGGGTTTTCTTTTAATATATCAGCATATGAGCTTTTCTTCCCATCGATAGATCCTGGAGGAGACCCCATTGGGCCCTCCCGAGGCAATGAACGATCCTTCAAAGTAGTGTAGATTCAATCCATCGGAGGTCCTGGAAGAATCTTCCCACCAGAAACCCTGGAGCTTCGCCCGGTGCCTGCACAGAAGGTTTCCCGCCAAATCGCCAGAGCTCAAAAAAAACCTCTATTTTATTTTTGAGTTGTTACATTAGGTATGCACAACATATTTTTGCTCCTTACTAGTTGGTCCTTCTTGGATAAAATCCCTTAGAGTATTGACAATATTCTTCAAAACCTCCTTATTGATAATGTGGTATAGAAGTCCAAAAAGCCTACCCGTCATTGAAATCCTTTTAATAGTTTTTATCTTCATAGAAATATTCTTATTCCATGATCTTAAATATAATGCATTTATTCCCCTAAACCATGGGAAACCACCCAATACTTTGTCCTAGAATGAGAAGCTAACAAGAAAATATCCTTTGGAAGAAAATTCATGGAATAAGTTGAATTTAATCCCCACTTCCACTTTGATCCAATTTAAATTATCTAAAATACCTCACCACTATTAGTGGAACTTACATATTAACCCTTTAGTCGTTTAGAACCATTATGCCATGTTTGATCATCTCATCCTTGATAATTACTTCTAGTGTAACATCTACTACCTAGATAGGGTTTGCCATAGATTTGACCTTCATCTTATTCCCAATCGAGGCATCCATACTTCTATCTAGGATGTCCTTCTTGTGAGGACTTTCAAAAATGACTTTCCTACCTTGTTACCTGATTTTTCCTCATAAGAATCCTTTTACTCTTTGAATTTTTCCAAAGATCTAGAATAAGAAAGACGAGTCTTGTTCATTACTTGCACTTGCTTTCTGCTTGTACTTGCAACACTTGCTTGTTTTTTATAAAACTTGAGGATCACTCTTGGCTCTCACTCATCGATGTAATTAAAAACCATTTTTAATAAGTTATATATGGCATCTATTGGGGGTCACTCCTATCAAAATAAAGCTATATTACATTTGTTTTTAGGTTAATTAAATTATATCTAGCTTGTCCTTGTATCGAATATTTTGTTCATTTTCTTTTTTATCAAATATATACTTCATCTTTGTCAAACTGCCATGTTTCTTCAATTAGCTCAACATCATTCATATTAAGAGATAAAATCTCACTTAACTAGTTATCTTCTACGGACATCCTACCAGGATTAATGGCGGCTATCGTTCCCACCATGTAAATTCAAAAAAAAAACTAGTTGTCTTCTAAAATTTGAATTTCACCAAGGTAATGATCAACACCATGATTGGCTAAATTATCCGCTACACGATTTTCATCTCTGTATATATGCTCGCATTTCCAAGAAATTGCCTTCAATAATAGTTGATGAGCATCAACAATAATGTTATTTTTATCCAATTTCCACATTATTATTTTTTTTATGAAAAACTATTAAATTAAATTTAAAATAAACACCTTTACACTAAAAAAAGGTGGGTGGGTTAATGTTGGTCAAAAATATGGCACTGAGGGGCGTGCAAACCAGTGCCAACATCGAATGATCATCATTGCAGCACCCGAGAAGAGGGGGATGACTGGGCGGTTGATCTCTGAAGAAGGTCGGTTCCTTATCAGGGGTCCCAGCTACCTACCTACACCGTGTTGTGACTGTCGCAACAACACACCCCAAATTTGGGGATCCACTTGAAATTTTTATTTTGAGGTCCCTTGTTAGTTACATTAAATGTTCGTTGGTCAATTTATACCAAGCAGTTTTGTAAGGTTGATTACAAAGCCAAATTTCATACCTCGGTTTCAAGATGTTCAAGGAGAGTCTAGGGGTATGATGTCAAAAGTAGGTTGACCATGGTCTGTTGGAAATATGAGCAAGTTTTATTGTCACTGATGTCAAACAAGTTAATGTTATCCATTCAGCAAGGCAAAGGAGAAGGTCTAATATTATAATATTTAATATTATAATATCCAGGGTTGATTCATGGAATTTAAATGCAAGAAGGTGTCACCTTATAAGAGCCTTAAAAAACCCATGTGGCAGTTTGAAAGGTTAAGAGTTTAATTATTTAATTTTAAATTATTTAACCTTAAGGTTAAAATTTAAAATTAAATAATATTTAATTTAAGGCCCAAAGTTATTTTATTAAAATTCAAATTTTAATAAATTTAAATTGCTTTCCACCGACGTTGGAGAAACCTTTGGATTGCATATATATAATGCCAAAACCTTTGGCATTACCTTATCCTTGCGAATGATTTTAAAGCTAGTGCAAAGAGAAAGGTTCATGTGAAATTCATATGTTTTAGCATCGAGAAGAGGACAAGGTTTTGTGGCTAGAAAAATATTCTCAAAGCCCCTGTAGTCTAGTTGGCAACCAGAGGCTGCGTTAGAGCGTTTCGGAAATGCTAGACGTGGGTTCAAACTGTGTGCGCTCCGGTTTGCTGAAGAGGAGGATCATTTTCATTTGGGACATTCAAGGAGGAAGTCAAAGGTATCTTGACACCTTTTTGGTTTGCGTGGATCCACGCAACCTAGTTGGTGGGTGCGAGCATTGCGGAAGCACTTGGGGGAGAGCCATCGGTAGCTTGAATCCCGCCAAGGCCTTTTGGGCAGCATAATAAAGGTATGTGCTTTGTTTGGTGGTTGACTTTGCATGCAAAAAATTAAAGGGGAAAAATAATTTTTATTTTCCAAAGGTTTTATTTTAATTAAAGTTTTTGCATAATTATTTTGGTTTATAAGTTATAGAAGGGAGTTAAAAGGGGTATGCAAAACTTTAATTTTTGTGTTGAATTTTTAAGTGGTTAAGGAGTTATAAGGTAGTAAGGAAATTTATTATTTTTGAGATTGAGGGTTGTTGAATATTATTTTGAAGTGGTGATTATTTTTTGTTAAATGCATTAAGATCTAGAGGGAGTGATAAGGTATATTTGTGACATCTAACCTTTATGCTTGGCAAAGAAAGTGGTTATAATTAAGATAGGTTTTTAAGGATAATTATTCATCAAATAAAAGGTATGGGCACATCTTCCTTATGAGTGATTGTTGGATGTTGTGAATGCTAAGTTGGAGTGAAAAGGGTTGTTTGATAAGCATTGTTGATTTTGGTTTTTCTAGAATGAAAGTTGATTCTAGAAACCTTGTTTGATAAGCATTGTTGGAAATATTGAGTAA
The DNA here is from genome assembly GCA_028583015.1 of Wollemia nobilis. Classification (NCBI taxonomy): domain Eukaryota; kingdom Viridiplantae; phylum Streptophyta; class Pinopsida; order Araucariales; family Araucariaceae; genus Wollemia; species Wollemia nobilis. Next base: position 3,923,853 of record JAQPPZ010002381.1, on the reverse strand, counting down.
GCTTTCATATTCTTGAACTAGGGTTTGTAAGAGAACATGAGTATCATTGTTATGTGAGATTGTTTGATAAGCATTATTGGAAATAAGTGAGTGAGTTTTCATATGCTTGGACTAGGGTTTGTAAGCAAGGAGTGTTTTGTTGAGTGATTGATTGAGTGAAGTTGATTAAGCCTAGTCAAGTGGAAGTGTTGAAGTGATAGTTCTAATTCTGTGAAACAGATTGTTCTATAATCTAATTTTTTTTAGAAAGAGGTTGAAATTGATTGAGTGTTTGTGAGTGTGAAGCATATTGAGTCTCTAAAAATTCTCTATATGTTTATGTGAGAATGGACAATTTCTAGTGAGGACTTGTTGAGCAGATTTGAGGTAAGTCTTTGTGAAGAATTGTTGAGCGGATTGAGCAAGTTCTAATGAGGACTTATTGAGTAGATTTGAGGTAAGTCTTAGTGAAGACTTGTTGAGCAGATTAGACAAGTTCTAGAAAGAACTTGTGGACATATTAGTGTGAGCTTTTGTGGAAGCTTACAATGCATATTTGAGACAAGTCTTTGAAAAAAACTTGTGAGCAAAGTTGATTGATTGATTTGTTCAAACCTTAGGTTAAGGTTTGGGTCAGATCTAGTAGAGTTGATTTGTGATTGAGTCAAGCCTTGTGTTAAGGTTTGTGGATAGATTTTGGTATAAATTTAAGGATAGGTTTATGCTAGACTAGAGACAGAGATTGAGCAGATTTGGGCTAGATCGAAGGACTATGTTTAGTGCAGATTTGAGATAGAGCAGAGAGCAAGCTTTGGAGGTGACAGAGTATAAAGGATGACAGTCTCCAGTGGATAGAGGTCCATTAGCTAGGGCAATGAAGACAGGTCTTCTAAGTGAGGGTAGTAGTCTTCAGTGGATAGATATCCATAAGCTAGTGCAGTGGAGGCAACAGTTCTTCTAGAAGATCATAAGCTAGAGCAAAGGAGAAGGAGTTCTCCTATGGATAGAGATCCATGAACTTGATTTGGAGACTGGTGTCTCCTTTGGACAGAGGTCCATAAACTTTGTAATAGGAAAAGGATTCCCAAAATAATTATTTGAAAAAAAAATTATAAGGAATATTTTCTCCGTGGAGTAGCCCACATTGGGTGAACCACATTAAATCATGTCTCTCATGTGTGTGATGCTTTGTGTGATGTTTACTGCTTTAATATTGTTGATGTTAGCATATGGATTGAAAAGCAAAAATTTAATCTTATATTGTTCACCCCCCCCTCTCAGTATAAGTACATATTCTTCATGGTCGTGATTTTAGCATTAATTGTTTTTATAGTTGAGTATTTTGTCAACTTTATAAAGCTCCAATCTAAATCATTATGGGAAAAGTTCCTCATAAAGCTTAGTGGGTTAAAATATGTAACATTTGAGGAAGAGATTAAAGTTTGAGTCTGGTTGAACCATTATTTTTAATAATAAATTTGGATCCATGCCTTAAATATTTGGAATTACAAGCCCAAGTTTCCTTAAGTATCCACCTTTTCTCATGCATTAACAAAATATTAAAAAAATATATAATCATTAAAAAAAAAAGATAGGATAAATAAATAAAAAGGAAAAATAATAATTATATATGGGTATATAATAGAAAGAAACCAAAATAAATAAATAAATAAGTATTCGCGTGAGTGTGGTCTACTAGCAAGGATGCCACTTGCATTATCGGCAATGTGACCCGCGTTCAATCCCCACAGGGGATGTTTATAAGAATTATTATTCAAAAAAAAATTAAATAAATAAGTAAAAGTGAGGTTACCCAGGTGTTGTAAATGAGTTGGATATGAGAGGGCAATCCTCCAAGGGAGGTCCCAGGTTTGAATCTCCACCCTACCAAAAAGTTGAATTGGATATCCAAAATCCAATTGATAATGTTGGTGCGGGCAGGGCAAGGTGCGACCCCCGAGTGACTTTGACGGTGTAGATCCCCCTGTTCGTGGTCTCTCAAACTAAGGCGGCCTTGCAAGGGGTTTTTCGCTTAAAAAAAAAGTGAGGTTAGGTTCGATTTTATTAATAGTTTGTTTTGAAAGGTTGTTAGGTTAGATATTATTAATATTTTTTTTTGCAAATTTTTTTTCTTTTAGCTTTGATTTTATTAATCGGTTGTTTTAAAAAAAGTTTAACTCATGTGATTTTATTTTTTTCATGGTAGGTTATAAAATTTTTTGGTGTGGTTTTCGAGATGCAAAGGTATGATTTTTAAGGTAAGCCCTGATCCGACCAGACCAACGGACGTAGCACGTGGAGCGCGGTCAACGCGATCAATGGACCCAAACTTTGAGGCGTTAAAAAGTGGCAAGTCAAGTGGTGTGGGAAACATTTGGGTGAACAAATCATCATAATGCTTAGTGACTACTTGTATTAATGAATTTCTTATCGCTTCATCCATGAACGAATGTGGGATCAAATCACTGTAGGGACAAGAAGGGCAGAGAAGTGACAAAGAAAATTTAGAGCAGATAATTGGAACATACAGGTAACTCTTGTAGTTACTTACCAGACATACCTATGACCTAGTGTCAAATGAAGCCACCTTTCTCCATCGGTTTATTCCTACAAATCCAATATAATCCTCCAAAATCGGATTGTGATTTCAAAAGGCATTGACAGTGATATTTATGACATTAACATTGTGTATGCTAGAGACAATGAAAAAATTGAAGGGCAATATGGACTTGCTTGGGTCCAAACATCAAAAATATGTGGGAGATAGGTAGTCCTAAAAATATATATATTTTTTATGATTGGCATCTCTAAATGATACAGGGTTTCTAGTATTTGCGCTAGGGTCCATCACAATAGCTATTAATGGGGTGATATCTCTAGTCTTTGGGCTCTTGCTTTCAAGTGTGCTCTTGCTTTCAAGTGATATCAAGGCATTTTATGAACCTCCTCATAAGCTTCGAAAAGATGCCAGTTTCTGGGCACTTATGTTTGTAGTCTTGGCAGCTACCTGCCTCTTAGTGGCACCACCGTAGATGTGCTATTTTTCTACTTTTGGTGGTAGTCTAGTGCAATGTTTTGGATCATTTGACATTTGGATAAGTAGTTTACCAAGAGATTGGCTGGTTTGATGACAGTGAAAACTCAAGTGGTGCAATAAATGCAAGGTTATCCGTAGATGAGGCAATTATTCGTAGCATGGTGGGAGATGCACTGTCACTTGTTGTTCAAAATATTTCAACCATCATTGCTGGTCTTGTCATATCTTTTACTGCAAATTGGCAGCTGGCACTTCTGATACTAGCTATAATACCTCTTCTAGGTCTTCAAGGATACATGCAAGTGAAGTTCATGATGGGATTCACGATTGATGTAAAGTTGATATATGAAGAAGGCAATCAGGTTCTAAATGATGTTGTTGAAAGGATTCAAATTGTTCTCCTTCTGTTCAGAGGAGAAGGTTATGAATCTGTACAATGAAAAATGCAGTTCTCCTGTGAAAAGTGGAATTAAGCAAGGAGTTATAGCTGGACTTGGTTTGGGATTCTCACAATTCGTGATGTTTGCATCATATTCACTCAGCTTTTGGGTAGGATCTAAGTTGGTTGAAGATGGAAAGACCACTTTTGATAAAGTTTTCAAGGTGTTTTTTGTTTTTTTTGCTCTCACAATGCTTGCCCTTGGAGTCTCTCAATTAGCCAGCTTTGCCCCTAATTTTGCAAAATTTAAATACTCTATCAATTTAGTGGTCAAAATTCTTGATCAAATATCTAGGATTAATGCAATTAACACCACTATATTAGATGGTGTGAAGGGTGACATTCATTTTCAGCATGTCAGATTTAAATATGTAACTTGTCTAGATGTGCAAATTTTTCGAGATTTATTTGTCCATGCTAGGAATATTGTTGCTCTTGTGGGGGAAAGTGGAAGTGGTAAATCCACTGCCATTGCACTGTTGGAGCGATTCTATGATCCCGATTCAGGCCACATATTCCTTGATGGGGTTGATATTCAACAACTTCAACTTAACTGGCGAAGGACACCACTATCTTAGATAGTGTGAAGGGTGACATTGAGTTTCAGCATGTCAGCTTTAAATATGTAACTCGTCCAGATGTGCAGATTTTCCGAGATTTATGCCTTTTTGTCCATGCTAGGAAGATTGTTGCTCTTGTGGGGGAAAGTGAAAGTAATAAATCCACTGCCATTGTGTTGTTGGAGCGATTCTATGATCCCGATTCAGGCCACATATTCCTTGATGGGGTTGATATTCAACAACTTCAACTTAAATGGCTAAGGCAACAGATGGGCTTGGTGAGCCAAGAGCCTATTTTGTTCAATGATACAATTCGTGCAAATATTGCTTATGGAAAGGAGGGCATAGTTACTGATGAGCAAATCATAGCAAGTAGACAGAACCATTATTGTTATTGCACACTATCTTTCAACAATTAAGGATGTAGATCTCATAGCTATGGTAAAGAAGGGGGTTATTGTAGAACAATGAAAACGTGATGAATTTCTATCCAAGAAATATGGAGCCTATGCATCCTTGGTGAAATTGCAAAAAGACCTCTTCAGAGTACTTGCCAATACACTGGAAACGACTATGATGCATTTCATCCATGGCTGTAGCCGAAAGCATTGAGAGGGTAGGTCTTGAAATTACATAATATATAGAAGAAAATGTCAAATTGTAAAAATAAAAGAGACAACGGCCAACCAGAATCAATATGGCCCTTGCTAATGAATTTGCAAATTTTCATTGCGATATTAGTGTTCAAACCACACATATAAAAAAGATCATGAAGAAAAAGGATGTTTTCATTGAATGTGAAGGTCAAACTTTGAATGGGACAGTAGAAGAATGAAACAAAGGGATAGCACGAGTGTTATTGAAAAGAAGCCATAGTCATTATGAATGTGAAGGATTTGTGTGGAAGAGAAAGTGTTACAAATTTGAAGAAGACGAAAGGAGAAGCGCGAGGAAACCAAGTGAGGGGAGAGTAAATGAAGGGTTTGTTGAAATTTTAAATACCCATTGAAGTCAACAAAAATAGGTCGGATAAATTTTGAAACAGAGCCAACGTTGGAAATTGGATTTTGATGGAATTATATCTCCTCCCAGGTTGTTGGATTGAAGTCTTCATCCATTGTATTTGGCAGAGAAAGATTTTCTGAATAAAAGTGTCTTATTGAATACATTTTGATTTTCATATATTGAATTAATTAAATAATGTACATGCATGCGGATGGTGACATTATTTTTTTATTTTTAATATATGATTTTGTTTCCTTAGAAGCTTGCACTTGATCTAATTTGGATTGTGTGAATGCAGATTTGATTAGGTTAGGTTTAAAATTTGGAATATTTCCTCTCTGCAGATTAGGATGACAGTGAGGTTGCAGTAACCAGTGTCTTTTGATATGTTCATTTAGTTTCATTTTACTTCTTTTATTTTAGTTTCTTTAACCCTAGCCATTTTTATTTTATTTTTTTCATCAATTACAAAATACAAAAAATTAAAAATTAAAATCCAAAAAAGAAGGAAGCATGGCAATTACAAAGTTACATTTTCAATTCTCATTTTACACATTTTAAAGGAAATTCCAAATTTCACACAAGTTCACATTTTTAAAGGAAATTTTGCAATTTCAAGTTTCACACAAATTCACATTTTTAAAGGAAATTTGCAATTTCAAGTTCTACACAAATTCACATTTTTAAAGGGAATTCTAAATTTCAAACTTTGCACATTTTTCAAACAATCAAATAAAATTTCATTTTATGTAGAAAATAGAAATTTTAATAAATTCCAAATTTGCATTAAAATGAGTAATTAAGGTGACATTCCAAAGCTCCTACATTGCAAAGTTAGATTTTAGTCATTTTCTTTCATGCTCAAACAAATCTTAACAAAGGAAGATAAAATTTGTTAACAATTCAAGATAAAATTGGTTAACAATTCAAGATAAAATTGGTTAACAAAAGAAGATAAAATTTGTTAACAATTTGAGATAAAATGGATTAAATCACCGTTCAAGGATTGTCATTTCAAAGTAGATAGATGATCAATAATGTTACATTTTTCACAAATTTCATGAACAACAAAGAACATTGCAAATCAAATCAATACCAAACCACAGGCCCCTTGTTAATAGTTACTTGCACCTTTGAGGTATTCAACACATTTTCATATTTTCACAAGCAATCAAACACATTTTAAGTGATTGAAAAAGTTTTAAATTTCTTTGCAAGAGAGGGTTTTCGGATAATACCCTAATTTTGATAGTGATTTTGCAATTGGAAAAAATTATCACTCAACACATCGCTTATAGGGAAAAGGGAAAAGGGAAAGGGGAAAGAAAATAAATGAAGGTCGTAGACAAAACTCACAAGGAGAGGTTATGACTGCATCAAGATGCATGCACCCTCAACATTGCCAACTACAAACACAAGCATACTACCTAATGGACCATCCAACCAGGTTCCCACTTAACAATCGATGCAACGGATCAAAGGTGAATTTCAAGACCGATAGATAGGTGCATGAAATCTAGGATTCAAAATTAGATCACTCCCATATGATTGATTTGTTGCAAAAATAAACCCCCAACCCTATTGCAAATATGAATTCCAAAAACTATAGAGTAAAGCTCACAAAATCTAGTTTAGTAGAATTAAATGAGAATTACATAAGTAGCCAAAGCAGAAATAAGCATTCACATTCAACACAAAATGTAAGAACGAGATTGGAAACCACACAATAGTATTCTTGTATTCACATAGCAATGATAAGTGTTACATGAGAATTGTAATGGCCAAAGAGCTGCCATTAAAAACTATTTATAGATAAATTACAACAAATTTAAAATATAGGCATTAATGGTGCTAGGTGAAAAGATGGCGTTGACGTGATCTGGTGGCTCAAATGGTACTCTGCTCCTCGAGATGGTGAAGATCTTTTAGAAGGGGTAGATGTTGTTGGGTTGATCTGAGCCCTTGATACTTCTACCATTTCTATCCAGATCATTAATTCTTATCTACTCAGTCCCTTCGTCTAGTCAGTGGTCTTCTGGTTAGGTGGTGAATGATTAGAATTAATTATCTTAGAGGTAGCACATTTCAAATCAATCACCTTTGTGTACGCATGGTTGGTACTGGGTAGATGCAATAGTAAATACCCCCCTTATTTGAATTTTCAGGTGATGATAGGATTTTAGATGCTAGGTGATCGCTTGGATAACCTCTTTTATGCCCATGGCAACCTTATGAAGGAGGGCAGGATTTTTATCGAGGATTCATCGCATCAAAGTCCTAAATTTCCACCCAACTGAGGGTGGGTGCTTTCATATTTCTAGAGGGCAAGGACTTAAGATATTACCGCCCTCAACACCTTACCAAGACCACTGCTCGATGAGCAGGAGGGTTCTTTTAAATATCTTCGCCTGAAAGCGAGACCCAAATGTTTGCCCGTCTTTCTTTCGCCCTGGTTGTTTGCACAATCGTTCACCCACTTACTAATTATAGCCGCTCATCACTACCGTTGTCGCCTCCATCATATGCCTGACTACTGGTGCTTCAAAACTTGGTGAACCTTTGAAAAACATCATCTCAATAAGGAAAGAGTGGGTGAAGGGTGTAAAATTTCACCCACAGTTAATACACCCCATGGGAAAATAAACTAACCCTCATTGCCAAAAAGGGTTGGAAACAAGGCCACTAACCATGATCATTGAAGATCATTACATCAAAAAAAACATATCATCCATTATCGTCAAAAATATATCGAGTAATGTGCCCTGGCGAAGCATGCTCGTTGTCCTGCATAAAATACCAGTAATTAGAACCCATCCACATCACGTTTCTCATTAAGGCCTAACCTGCCCTAACCGACAATTGGATCAGGTAAAACTAGTTGAACATCATTCCACCCCCAAAATTGGTGGGATAAACAAGCAATGTCAACATTAGGTCATTGGCGAGGGTTGGTACCAGTGCTTGTTTGCGAGAGCACTTCTTATAGATACCAGTGGCAAGATCAGGATCGCTCCTAAGAGGAGCACTCTAGGGGACCTGTTTGATTGTACACAGAGAATTGGCCTAGTGCATCAAAAGAACTTGTAGGTGATACAACTCCATAGCAAAACTGTTGGCTTGAGTACATATTTGTAGCCACATGTCATTAAAAACTTCTAATTTGTCAACATGAGTAAATGTGATAGATGGCGTATATTGTTTAAAAAAAATTATATTACGGGCCTTCCAAATATGGAAGAGCAAGCTAATCCTGAAAACCTACCACACCTCAAGAAGTGGGAGAGATAAAGTAAAAGAGTCCCCAAGAAGAGCTTGGGGCCAAGAAGCTCTTGCAGTTGTAAATGGGGAAAAAAAGAAAAGAACCCATTCCCAAGCTTACCTAGATCTTCTGCAACTCCAAAAGAGGTGAGTACAAGACAGGTTCACCACAAGAAATACATTTAGGATTAGGAACCCCAAGATACTTCAAACGTTCCCCTAAGGGAAGGCCTTGACACATCAAGCTCTACGTAAAAAAAATATTGCTTAGGCTCAACATAAGTAGCTCAAACAGTCTAAAATCTAGACGTCCATCTAGTCCTTATAGAAAGTAAGTCCCAATGGACATTGATCTTAGGCACCATATGAATATGAGGAGATAACCATTTATACCCTAAATGAGCCTTATAATTAAGTAAAGGAGTGTCAACATGTCATCTCCAGTCTGTCCACCAAGGATGCTGCGAGCGCACACCAATATTGTGCAACATAAAAAAATGGGTGAGAGCAATAACAACATCATAAGTATCTTTATCTGCACCATTCAGCCTGAAGTTGCGTTTGAACTCATTCCAAGGGATCCAGTCCCTAGTCTGGAGAGAAAATAAATTAATTATTATAACAATACCCTTTTTGAAAAATTGTTGAGCATGAATCCATTGCACCCGAGCTAAGGGAAAACCTTGGTGAAGAAACATGGGGGACCACCAAATATTCATGGAATTGATGGATAAGCATTTACATAAAACCATCTCCTTTCCAACAGATCTAAGGAGTGAGCTGCTGCCAAGTTTTCCAAATAATTTTAATAAAAAAAGAGCCAAAAATCTTAACAAAAATTGAAGCAACAATGAGAGGGAAAATCCAACCCTCTCCAAGCTCTACGGTTTAAGAGAAGACCAAAGGAAATGAAATGTCGAACAAAAACTTTCCAAGTTTTAGCTCCCTTCAGAGCCTTAAACACCCATTTAGCACACAAAGCAATACCTTATCATCTACAATCCAGCAGACCCATTCCATCAGATTCTTTAGGAAGACAACAAATATCCTAGGTGACTCTATAAAATCCCTTTTTTAAGAAGAATTTTCTAGAGAAAATCTCGAAGGAGTTTCTCAAGCTTCTTATAGCAAGCTTGTGAAGGAACCCAACAAGAGGAATAGTACACATGGGTGGCAGCTAAAACTTTAGAGCAAATCTAAAATTTACCTGCTAAGGACAACTTCTTAGTAAACCAATATTCAAGTTTCTTTTCAACATAATTCCAAAGCTAAGTAGGGGAGCCTTGAAAGGCAAAATAAATGCCAAGGAATTTAAAAACCTCCCCAGGTAGAATCCAATTCCATTGATACCCTTGAAGCCAAGGCAACATATGCAAGGGAGACTATCTGAAGCAGGAGGTCTTCCTCCATTATATGTTAGAACCAGAGGCTTTGCAAAAGGTGTCCAAACAAGACAAAGCATTAGAAACAGATTTCTCCTCTTCCCTTATAATAAGAAAGGAGTCATTAGCAAAGTGGTCATTAATAAGTTATCCCTAATCATTCGGGAGAGCAATTCCTTTAATAAGACCTATTGAAGCTTAAGTAGTTAAAAGATAGTCAAAGGCTTTAGCAGCAAGCACATATAGAGAGGGAGCAATAGGATAACCTTATTGAACAAACCTGAAAAGGCCCACTGCTTCAGATTGTGAATTGTTCAAATTGAGAATAGTCGAAGCATCCCTGAATAGCATGGCAATTATCTAAATGTAAATTGGTTCGAATCCTTAGACTTTGAGCATAGCAAGAATGAATCTCCATTCAATGCGATCATAAGCTTTCTCAAAATCAATCTTAATAAAAAGGATGTGTTGGTTTGACATCCAAGCCCACTCCATGCCCTCCCAAATAGCCAAAACATTATCAAGGATGTACCTTCCTTGAATAAAGCCAAATTGCTATGATCTGACTATCAAAGGAATAAGAGGTCTAAGGCAAAGAGCCAAAGCTTTGGCAATGATCTTGTAACTAACATTCAACAAAGTAATAGGCCTCTAATTAGTGATCAACTATGGATTCCCTTGCTTGGGTATGAATTTGATATTACCCCTGTTAATAATTGCTCCCAAAGAGCCTACTTAAAGAGCCTCCACATAAACTTTATGCAAATCAGGACCAACTAAGTCCCAAAGGCCCTTATAGAACTCATAGGGAAAGCCATCTAGACCTAGCGCTTTGTCATTTGCCATTTGAGACAATGCATCCTCAAGTTCTTTAAGGGAGAGTAGTTTATCACACCTTGCTCTTTGGGACTTAGAAACCTTAACTGGTACAACTGCCATACAAGCTTCGAGTGCTTGCTCCCGCTTAGGGGAATAAGCTTGGGCGACAAAAACATTATTGTAGTTTGACAAAGGTATCAATCATATCAGGAAGAGAGGTAAGCCTTGTACCATCATCTTGAATGGCCTTGAATTGAGTAGCTTACCGGGGAGGGCAAAGCCTTTGAAAAGACTCTTTGGTGACCCTATCACCAAATTTAAGCTAATGAATACAAGCTTTAATCTGAGCCCCTAAGCATCATACAGTTCAACAAGTTTAAGCACATGCCTCATCTGGGCAACATGAGACTGAAGCTTAGGATTAAACGAATAGACCTCAAGCCTAAGAGAAGCTTTGGAAAGCTCATCATGAAGGACAACATTGGATTATCTTCTGAACTGTGCCACCTTCTTCCCCAAAGTACAAAGCAAGGCAATTGTACAAATAATACATCGTTCCACCAATCTATCCACCCCAACTCTCCAACAGGTCTAGGAACTAGATTCTAGACTATGCAGATATGCCAGACCATGGAAGGGTGTTGAAGAAAGGAATTATTGAAGAAAAATTATGACTTATAGTGTCTCTAAGATAGTGAATTCATCAACACATTAAACGTGATGGGTGAATGGTTGAATGTAGTGGAACTAGGAATGGTTTCCACAAATGAAGCTAAAACATTTCTCCTATGAAAGAAAAATTACACATGATCTGAAAGCATGGCTCTATCTAGCCTTCTCAGAATTCTTGCATGTCCAGCTTGTAAGTTGGACCACGTAAAATCTTGGAGAGAAAAACAAGAATTAGGGTTTGACAAACCCAATTTGTTTTTCATGAAGTACCATGCCTCTCTTTCCCCAATAACCCACCACATGGGAAGTTGTCCTATCTTGTTTGCAGGATTTTCAATCATATTAAAAGCTCCGCACATAACCCAAACATCAAGTGGTAAAGAAAAAATACACCACCACCAGAGGCTACAATGCTCATGAGCTTCATTGGAGGTATAACCATTAATAATGACAAAAGACAACCCACCAACCTCAAGTAAAACTCAAACTGCTTGATTGGAAGGATCCACACCCTACGAGATAAAACTATCTTTCCACCTAACATCCAAAAGAATGACAACTTCCCCTCTATCAGGAGAATGACTGGTGGCATAAAAAAGCTACTTAGCCAAAGAAAAATGCAAGTACATTGCAAAATAAAGTAAAAAATCTTAATCTCTTGAAGACAGAGAAATTCAGAATTACCATTAAACTTGGAGCATAAGACAATCTCATCTCGGACCAAGTATTTTTGTTAATAACATTAATTTCAATTTGTCACCTCTCAATAGAAATATCTTTTCATCCCTTTTCAATTAGAGTTTTCATCCTTAGAATAAATGCCCTATCTACATAGTTATTAGTTGAAGTTCTATACGATTCAAAGTAACAAGGATAGTTTTATCTTCATTATTTAAAAAACAACCACCTCTACTAATTTTTTCTAACTATTCTTAAATTTCCTTTGGAAGCATCATCAAAATTAATTTTAATAAACCCAAATTTTCAACATTTTCATTTTATTATATACTAAAGCAAATCCTTTGAGCAAGTTCATTCATTATTAAGTCCCAAGGGGACAAGGCAAAAACTCGAACTTTGGTTCTTCTTTCGGAGGTCCAAGGTTCAAACCGTGGTGGGGGCAAGTGTATCAGTGGGTGGGTGTATGGTGGATGTGTGTTAAATGTTTAATTGATAAGCATAGCTCTCGATTTATGAGGGGTCATGGTTGGGAGGAGATTGCTCAGTCCTATGCATTGGTCGTAGGGTTTCTCACACTAACAAAATAAAAAAAATAAGTTCATTCATTATTAAAGACAACCATTCCATATATATATATTAAAATCCTTCAACTAAGAGACTACCATTTCCACATTTAAGACTTCTTATGATTATATTAAAATCCTTTAACCAAGAGACTAGTATTCCCACACTTGAGACTTTCTATGATAAGTATGATATTTATGAATATCTTATGCCTAATAAAAATCTATAAAAAATTTATTATTATTATTATTTTTTTGGGTAAATATTTATTATGTGGTCACCATATAACCTTTACATAGCATATCCACATCATGTGAGGGGAGAGATTTGAACCTGGGCCTCTCGATTTCAACTGGAGAGTTTTAACTACCCATTTGCTCTCCAACTCCTCTACATGAGCGGATAATTTATTATTATTTTCTCAATTGGGGATTTCATCTAGAGAGTTTTAACTACCCATTTGCTCTCCAACTCCTCTACATGAGCGGATAATTTATTATTATTTTCTCAATTGGGTATATGAGATTAAAAAAGTTTTGTCCTATTACATCATCACCACATAGTGATATTGTAACAAATATCATTCTTGAATTGTTTGGTAAGAATCGAACTTAAGTCTCTTCCTTGAAGGTTGAGGAATCTAACCAGTTGAACTAATAATATTTATAAAATTTTATTACTTTTTATCAATAAATAAAGGGGTAAAAATTTATTGATAAAAATTTTGGATTACAAAGTACAGCTGAGCCCCCACCCAGGACTCAAATAAGCAACAAGACAGGCTAAATCACTAGACAAGGTCAACTCCCAAAGAAAACCAAAAAAAACAAACCACATTAAGTCTGAACATCCTTATGGATCAACTCCCGTAGGTGTTGAGAATCCCCAGATGGGAGATTCTCCCAGTTATCAATACTCTGAGTATCCAATAGCTCAGAAGCCCTTTTGGCCAGGTAATCGACAACCCCATTCCATTCCCTTGGAATGTGCACAAAGGATATAAATTCGAACTCTTCACTCATTCTGAGAATCTGAATGGTCACAGAGGCCAACTGCCAATTAACATCCTCCACTCTTTTGCTATTTAAAATATTAACCAAAATTTGAGAGTCAGACTCGCAAAGAATCTTGTGCCAGCCAAGAGAAAACCCCCTTTGTAAGGCCTCAAGTATCGTCAGAGCTTCCATATAATTGTTGGAGTGAACACCTTTATAAATGGAAAAGAAAAAACTGACCACGCCAGCAGAATCTCTCCCAACACCACCAATTCCAACATGTCCAGGATTGCCCCTGGATGACCCATCAGTATTAATTTTTAAAACTCCTCTAGGGGGCAGTCTCCATCTACCCTCTCTCCTAACATTCTTGCTAAGCTGAGGAATCCTACTAGGTCTAGAAGAATTCACACCAACCCCAAACAAACCAAGGGCCTCGTCGTACCTTCTCCTCCCTAGAGTCCAAATGAGGGTCCACATCACATTTACTATGGATAGTTTCTTGAACCATACACGGGATCCTTTTCCGGATCCGTTGAATGCACCAAATGACTTCCCTCAAAAATGCATCGATTTCGTTCGAGCCAAATCGCCAGATGATGCAAGAAGGGCCCAAATTCCAAGCCACTTGGAGGAAGGGGGCCTTGGCTGGAGGTCTGCCCAGACTACTCCAAAACTCCACCAGGGAGAGCACATGAAAACAAGGATGGTTCCAGGCACTCCACCAACAGTGCCAAATGTCTTTGGCAAGGGAGCATTGGAAAAATAAATGAGAAGAGTCATCCTCATTCTTACCACAAAGGACACATAAAGAGGGACCCTGAAATCCCCTCTTTCTCAAGTTATCCCAAGTGAGGCATTTATTACGAGCTACCAGCCAGAGAAAAAAGTTACATTTCGGCCAAGAAAATCTATTCCACACCTTTTTCCACCATGTGACAGGGAGACTCCCGAACTTTTGCTTATCAAGAACTTGATAACCATAGGCTACAGAGTAGGTTCCCTTGGGATTAGGGTTCCAAGCTGGAATGTCTTTATCCCTCAATGAAGAATAGTACCTCCCCGCAAGAATAAGAGCAAGCACATCTCTATCCTCGGCCAATCCCCCTTGGGGCCATTCCTGTGGATCTTTCCATCTCGTACATCTCCATATTTCCAAAATACTTGGATTTTTTAAAGTCCTCCACATGATACCAAACCGCTTCTAAGAAACAAATACTTAGGGAATGTAAACTGGGATATTGAGTTAGGATAGGAGGGTGTCATCCCAAGAATCCTCCCAAAAAAGAACATCTGATCCCCCGATTGCAAATCTAGAACAAACCCCGCTTAATTAAATTAGCTCCTCTTTTCGTAGTGTCCCGGATAACGTAACCTTTCCCAACCAAACCGGCTCTAGGGATATCTCGCCTCATAAATACCTCTCAAGTATTTATAAGATAATATTTTAGCCCAAATCCGATCTTGAGAGGTACACCATCTCCAATAAAGTTTCAGCACCAAAGCTCGCCCATAAAGAGTTGCTTGTCGCAACCCAAGGCCTCCCTCTTGAACTGGCCTACAAATGGAATCCCATCTAACCAAACTCCATTTAGATTGATCAAGTTTGCCAGACCACAAAAACTGTCTTGACAGAGCATCCATGTCCTTGATGAAACGAGGAGTTGTTTGCACAAAACATCTGTAAATGGGTAAAGCTTGAATAACATATTTTAAAAGCAATACTCTACCTGCAGAGGATAGCCATCTGACAGTCCAATGATTTACCTTCCTTCTAAACTTATCAAGTATAGACTTCCAAGAAGATCTAGGCAGAGGATGAGATGAAATCGGAATCCCAAGATAAATGAAGGGGGGAGTCCCAACCTAGAATCTTAGAATGCGAGCAATCCTGGCTTGAATAAGAGGGGGGGTATTGAAGAAGAAAATAAAGGACTTGTCCTCATTAATCACCTGTCCAGAAGCACCAAGATATATGTCAAGAGACTGTCTAATGTTTCTAGCTTCCTTGATAGTGGCAACTCCCAACAAAGCAGTATCATCAATAAATTGAAGGTGGGAAAGAGGTGGCAAACTGTTATCCCACTTCCACACCTGAATGAGACCATGCCTGACCTGAGACTTGATTAATCTTCCCAACCCTTCCGCCATAATGATAAACAAATAAGGAGATAGAGGATCTCCTTGCCTCAATCCCCTTGAGGCCTCAAACAGCTTCGTTGTCTCGTTATTAACAAGAACAGAGAATGAGGAAGAAGAAATACAGCTCATCACCCATCTAATCCATTCCTCCTCAAAGCCAAAAGCAGCAAGAAATTTTTTAAGAAAGGACCATCTAAATTTGTCATAGGCTTTTGCCATGTCCAACTTAATGAACATAGTTTTCTCCTTAGAAGTTTCCATTGAGTGAATAGCTTCTGTAGCAATAACAACCCCATCCATGATTTGTCGGCCAACAACAAACCCACCTTGCTCCTCAGAGATGATTTTGCTCAACCATATCTTCAACCTCTCAGCAATAATTTTTGTGATGATCTTATATACAACATTACAGAGAGCAATAGGCCTGAACATATCCAGGGAATTCGCTCCCTCTTTCTTGGGAATAAGCACCACAAAGGTAGAATTTAGGGCCCTTAGAATCTGTTTGTTCTTTTGGGACTCACAGACCACTTCCAAAAGGTCAAATTTTATTAACTCCCAAAACTCTTGATAAAACTCAATCGAGAATCCATCCGGACCTGGGGCTTTCCCCTTTTTCATCTTGAATACAACACTTTTCAGCTCCTCAAGGGAAATTGGATCCATCAAGTGCTCATTCATCTCTCTAGAAACAATCAAGGGAATACAGTTTAGAATAAGTTTTTATTCCTCATCATCTGAGAGGGCATCCTCCTTGAAGAGAGAGGAAAAATACCTCTTAGTCTCTTTTGAAATATCCCTGAAAGAAGAAAGCAGGGCACCCTGAGAATTAACAAGAGAGGTAATCAGGTTACCATTACGACGAGCGTTAACAGAGTTATAAAAGAAGGTTGTGTTCCTATCCCCTTCTTGAAGTCAATCTACTCGAGCTTTTTGTTTCCAAAAAATTTCTTCCCTCAGTTCCCATTCAGCAAGGTCTTTTACAGACCTCGGATTCCTCAACAAGAAGCTCCTCTGTGAGTCCCCTGATCTCTAATCTTCCTTGAGGCTTCTTCCACCCTCCTAAGAGCTGCTAGCTTAGCCAAGGAAAGGTTCCCAAAATTTAGTCTATTCCATCTCTTCAATTTATGCTTAACAAATTGAAGCCGCTTCATAAAGGAGTACATAGCGATGCCATGAGGAGGTTTGCCATTAGTCCACCAGCCTCGCATGAAATCATGAAGCTTAGGATCTCGCAGCCACATAAGTTGAAACTTAAATGAGGGATTATTTTTTAGCCCTAACTCCAGAGTAGAGAGTTTGATAGGCCAATGATCAGATCCTCTACCCTCCGTAATCACAAAACTCGCACTTCTATTATTGCCAATCCAAAAACTAGAGATCAAAAACCTATCCGGTCTCTCTGAAATGGAATATTCCCCACATCTTCTATTATGCCAGGTAAATATCCCATTATCCGGCTTGATGTCAACCAAGTTCAAGGCCCGGATATGAGCATTGAAGACAAAAGAAAAAGGCTCAAGACGATCAATCCCACCATGTTTTTCCTCCAGACAAGTGATAGAATTAAAGTCTCCAGCCAAAATCCATGGGTACAGGGGAGCCGGACTTCTCACAAAGCCAATGTGCTCCCATAAATTCACTTTACCATTGTAATCAATAGGAGCATACACGTTTGTAAGTAGGATGGTCTCACCGCATTCATTATCATGCCTGATCATCGAAATAGACCACCTGCTGAAAATCCAGGTAAGAGGAGAGATCTTAACTGGATCCGATAAACAAGCAAGGCCACCGGCATATCCACATGCACCAATACACTGACATTGCCCCTTTCTCCATAACTTGGGAGCAATATTGAACAAACTATCAATAGCTAATTTAGTCTCCTGAATAAAAACCACATCCAGAGAATGAACACGAATCAAATCACGAACAACTTTTTGTCTAGGGATGCTGTTCAACCCCCTTACATTCCATGAAAGTATAATCATTTTTGGGGGTTATAAAAATGGGAGTCCAATGTTCTCACCAAACCCGACTCTACCAAAGTCTCCCCCATTAACTTAATTTTATCCTCGTATTTCTTTCGACCCACCTTCATATTCTTATCTGAAGCATTTTTTTTAATTATTTTATGCTGCAATCCCAGAATCGTAGGAGTTTTACAGTCCATGGATGACTGCATCGATGTACTGGGTAGGAGAGGGCATATCTAAATCCGTGCCATTTTCTAAGATAACTTCACTTCCGGGGCTAGGGCCAACCATATCACCTATACTCGGAACCAAAGCCCTCTCGTTCTTCATTTAAACCCCCTATATTCGGTTCCCTTGGTTCCACCTCATGAAGAGACAATCGATTTGGTCCTCGTTATATCTATAACGGTAGCGATGTTTCATGTATCTCCACGCACCGATCAAGATTCTCTAGAATTTCAAAACGGTTGAGTCGAGCATCCGGTCGGTTATCCTTAATGCCTCTTTTTACCTTTCTTCCTTTGTTTCGAGGTTTTACCGTAACAAAGCCTTCCTTATCCCGATCCCCCTCCTTTATCGGGGCTTTTCCTTTATCCATATTTTGTACAATCTCGAGAGGGCCCAGGATTTGAAGCCACAAGCAGGACAAACTTAGGGCATTTTCTTTGTAAGTGGCCATATTCATGGCAAATCCGGCAACGAAATGGAAGAGCTTCATAGTCAAGTTTTTGAACCCATTTGGTTGATCCAAACTGTATTTCAATAGAATCTGGAATAGGATTGTTTAAATCAATTTCAACACAGATACGGGCAACAGAGATTACCTTTTTATCTAGCATCTGTCGTGACGGCCCAACCGGCTTCCCAAGTAGAAGGGCAATCATATGCAAGATGTCATTTCTCCAAAATTCCAATGGGAGCCACGGAAGCCGAACCCACACCGGAACCCGTGACGGCCGCTTCTCTGATGGGTTGAAACCTACATGCCAGGGTTTAAGAAAGAGTCCCGCTTGGTTACAGAAATAGGGACCTCCTTCAAATGCTTTGTTACGATCCGCAACAAAAGAAAAAACCACCATAAAATAGTCGTTTGCACTCAGCATCACCTCCACATCACCTTCAAGGTTCCAAGTCTTCCTAACCCAAGCCTCCACAAAGGGAAGAGAAATTCGGATGCCCATAAATTTACCAATAAGCACATGTTTGGTTAAATACTCCACATCTTCTCGCCACCGAGTCTGGTTGAACCACTAGAACCGGCCTGGCTTCACATGGTTCCAAACATCCATTGTTCTTTAACAAGCGATTCTCGGCATGCAATGGGAAATCCTGTTCCTTCCAATCATTTTTAAAAGAAATACTAGCCCTAACATGCACGCTCCGTGATGCACTTGATGCCATCACTACATTCCTCCAGTTGTTCATACCTCCTCCAAAAACTGCTGCCATCCCCGCAGAGCCCACCAGATAGGTCTCAAAAAAATTCCAGCAAAGTAGCTTTCCTCATCAAACCCTAGCAGAGCTCCTATAAAATTTTATTACTTAAATATTATAATAAAATTAATTTTCTTTGCTAATAAAACCATGGTTTAATGGTTGAGACATGGATGACATAAGTACCAAATAAACTATATATCTTTTTTCTGGTTACATAGAGGAGTTGGTTACAACCACTATTTTTAGTAACTAGTGCAGGGGGACTGCTCCCAACAACCTATTCGTCTCATTGTTGTTGTTGACCCCGCGTGAGATGGAGACCATCGGTTGCTTGGGGTTTGTATCGTCATCATTGATCTGATACCACTTAAAGGATTCAGCACTGACTACTACCTTTGCTAAAGCTGACAACATGCCCCCGAGGTTTGAACCTAGGTCTCTTCTTGACAAGTATTTGGCCAGTCAAGCCTTTACCGATCCACCTAGCCCTTGGGGATAAATAAGCTATATATCTTATCATGACCAAACCACGTTAAAGAGAAGAAGTAACCCTTTCAAAACCCTAATTAAAAAAAAAAAATTATTTTTATTTTTTTAATTTAAACATACAAATTATAATTAATATGAATAAAAACCATATAGTATTATTATATTTATTTTTATAGTTTATTATATAAGAAGTATTATTTAAAAAAAACAATATTTATCTATAATGATACTCGGTGTAAAACCCTACCTCTTAAATTTAAAAGTCTCTACGGTAGAACGTTATAATTAAATATATGGAAAAAATAAAAAAATAAAATATTAAAAATTTGAGGCAGGGGACTTACAAAGACGGGCCAGGGGAGAGAAGAACGTACGAATTCGTATGCGCACACCTTGCAAAAAAGCAGGACATTGGAATCCATCCAGTCGACGGACATCGGCCACGATCAACGGCTCCGCTTTCCAAAGCTCCTCGAACCGTGAGATTCCGAAAGCTTAAGCTTTGAGAGCAGAGAAACACGCTTCTTCGAGCTCTTTCCTTTTAGCTTTGGCGACCACCTTTCCATAAATACCCTAATTATAATAACCCATGCTGCATGCCGCTCTCGTTCCCTATGGCTTATATTTTTGCTGCCGCGATTTTCGTCTTCAAATGTAGCAGGAGGCTTTGTTACGGCTAAGTTAGCGGTTCAACGGTCCAGCAGTTGAACTCTTCAGCAAATGCAGTCTCAGTCTTAAACAGCACTGGAGGTACCGGCATCGATTTCTCTTAAACCTACTATATTTATTTATTTGTTTGCGGTTAAATTTAGTGTATATGCTGTGTTTATCTGGAAAATTAGTTCGGGATGGCTGGTTAAATTTGCGGAGGGATTTGGAATTTTCTTCCTTCTTCTCCGCCTGTAGAAAACCTCAATCAGGAAGAATTTATCGGTGAAAATATAGCAGTAGGTCTGGTAATAATATGGTGTGTTAAAGCATGCGCGTCTTTGTTTTCTGGTATTTTAGCTAGCCATGAAAATTAGTGTGGGAATATGTCCATATTTGTTGGAGATTCAAGGTGTGATGACGCTAAAGGTAAAATGTACGGATTTTCGGTGGCTTAGACTTAGAATTCTGCATGCATGCGGCTTCAGATGTTGTTTGATTCCATATTTTGCGGAGATTTAAGGTTTGATGACGTTAAAGATAAAATGTACGGATTTTTGGTGGTTTAGATTTGGAATTGTGCATGCATGGGCTTCAGATGTTGTTTGATTCGTTTTTCTGATGTGAGATAAGGTAGGCGGGGTTTTCTTAGGGTGATTTGGGCTTAGCTTGGCAACGCGGTCTCGCTGCTGTTAGGAGTAATTGACAAGCATCAAATGTCTTGCTTTATTATGATTTTCCTTTATTTTTTTGGGTTTGGGTCGCGGCATATTTGGTGGGTTGTAGTTTAATTTGCTGTAATGTTACGGTAACATTACTCGGATTCAAATCCCCTAGCTGTAAGCCGGCAGACATTATTGGGGGTTGTGATGGAATGGGCCTACCTAACACTCCAGTAAGGCATCCCATGACTTTCAAAAAATAAATGAAGGAAAAATAAACAGTTGTTTCCTAAAAACCTTCTGGAAAGAAAAAAGGCTGCTTTCCTTTTCATATTTTCAGAATGCCTTTAGTTTGCAGATAAAATGCCTTTTTCAGACGCATATTGTGAAGAAAGGAATTTTGGCACGAATTTGGTCAAAAATTTAGGAGGTTTCTTTCATTTATTTCATCCTGTTGTAACTGCCAAAAGGGAGGAGTAGTCTAAACATGTAACAAGCGGCACCTGCCGGACGGGGGTTTCAGCAGGTGCTTATTTTAACGAAATTTTTAATTATAAGTGATGAGAGTTCAATAATAAACATATCTGAAACACAATTTTGGTTTTTCATTGATTTTTAGCAATTGAAACCTCAATTATAACCATTGAAAAAAATCGAATTTGTCCTGTTGTTTACGTGTTTAGACAATTCTTTAAAGTGGGTTATACTGTTGTTTGTGTATATTTCAGTAAGATACTATTGTTGTTTGAGTATATTTCAGTAAGATTCTCATATGCGGGACATGTTTCAGGCGTTGAGAGACCCTCCAAGTTTCAGGGGCCTGCACAGGCGATGCTCGCCAGAAAAATAAATATATTGTTTTTTTTTCAGAATTTTTAAAAGTATATTTATTCTGTTTCATGTTATTTATTTATTTATGATAATTCATTTAATTAATAATAAAAAATAGAGTAATTACAATGCAATTTCCCTGATATATATGATGCAGAAAAGTGTTCATAAATATGTTAGATCCATATCTTAAACAAATGCAATTACTACTTCAGCAACAAATGTGTAAGTTAATCAACTTAGAAAATCAGTTTTCTGATGAATGATAATAGAAAAATAATTTTAATAGGCCACATGTCACCGTAAAACCTATTCCTAGTTGATTGAATTTTAGAGCAATAGATGGAAGCCTCAAGGGGAACAAATTTTGAATCGTATTGCCTAGACTCTATACAATCGATTATCAATCTATTGAAAACATTAGTACTTATATGACTGTGGTTTGATATCGTTGAGTGTTTCCTTTCCCCCAAAGCAAACTATATAAATTTTAATCTTCCAAATGAATGATTCTAAGTTAAAAGCATCGACTCTTCGCAAGGTTATCTTTGCCGTTGTTATATGCTTCCATATAACAGGGTTTTTTCTTAAAGATTTTAAGAGTCTAATGACCACTGATGATGAAATCAATTAAATTATGGAACAAGAGATGTACGTTGCACAAGAAAACTATGGAATAATTACGAAAAGTATATGTGCATGACTGAATTTTCTAGATCATTAATAGCCAAAACAAACAAAATTGATAACTTACTTGAAAAATTTCATCAATTGTTTGAAAGCCAGAGTTTCAAGTTTTGGATGACTACACATTTCAAAATGTGTATGAATGGATTTATATGGCATATTCAAGTCAATTGCCATGTTCGAAAAGCTTATCCACTACCTTATTACCATAGCAGAGTGTGTGAGAGAAGTCTTTTATTCTCAATCTATGCTTGAGTCTCATGTACTCCTCCATGAGAGTATTAAGTCTGCAATTTTTCGGAAGGCTTTAATCACAATCTTTGAGTACCCGTAATGAATAACTCCTCAAACCCTTGCTCAATTGTCACTCTCAGGGCTGTGATCAGACTAACTATCTGCGCCCAATATGAAGTACCTGGTGGAAGGCAAAGAACATAAGCATAGAACAATTGACTGAACAATTGACTGTTATTATTTCTGTAGATACCTCCTACATCTGCCAGCCCTGGGTTCCTGTGACCACGATCATCAAAATTTAATCTCACTGCTCCAACTGGTGGGGGATGCCAGCATGTAAGGCTCCTTTGTATCTATTTATCATCCTTCCCATTCTTGGGGTCCTCTGAATTAGAGGCCATTTACCAACAATGGGATGAAGGCTCCCCTTGATAGATATTGTAATTAAACCATGCCTGCTATTAACCACCTTGCTTATGGAAGCCTCCAGTCCTGTTAAGAATCCAGCCATGGACCTGCATTCCTGCTGGAATATTCTTTTGTTGTGTTCTTTCCAGATGGACCAGACCATAATTGGAAAAATCACAAATTTCCCACGATTTCTTGTGAAACATGTGAGATTGCAGGCCGCAATTTTTTTTTTTTAAATTTTTGCAGTGCCAAGATGCAATATCTTGTCAAAAAGTTGACGAGACTTGCAGTCCATGGCAAAAAAAAATAGCAAATGAACTTTTTAGTAGCAAAATTTGCCTCATATTTCCATTTTTTCTTCTCTCCTTCAGGAAATTTTCTTAGAGGTCAAATACCAACTTTAAACTACTTTTCAAGATCGAATCAATAAAATTAATAATCTGAAAAAAAATCGTTTTCGTAGATTTATGGTGGGGAGGATTATGGTTCAAAAACACCTAATCTGAGGATGGCTATCCATATCTTGAGTCAGCCTTGTTGCACTTCTGGGTATGAGCACACTTGGTCTCTATTTGAGGCTGTACACACAAAGAAGCACAATAGGTTGACCCAAGAGTGGCTAAATGACACACAAAGAAGCACAATAGGTTGACCCAAGAGTGCCTAAATGACCTTGTGTTCGTACAGTATAATCTTTGGCTTTGCACCAAACAAGTGGAGGTGAATGAATCCTATGAAATGATTGGCTTGGATGAGCTAGATTCACTATCATATTGGATTGGCGAGAGTCCATTGGTTCCTGAGTTCACTATAGAGGACATAAAGGCAGAAGCGGAACATAATGACAGGATTGGAGGATATATACTTGAGGAGCCTTCAATTTGGTCAACTGTCCAAAGCCAAGTATAATCATCTAGTTCCAGGGCGAGGAGGGGAAAATAAAAAGCAGTTAAAAAACTGATTTATATTGTGAAATTATGAATTCGTATGATGTATTTGGTTGGATTAAATGATAAAGAACTGTAATTGTACTCTTTTATGAATATCTGATATAAAATCATCTTTCTGGCTCTCCAATTGTTTATTTATTTATTTTTAAAATTGAAATAATTTCTTCAGTCTTTTTGGGCCAAGTTTTTACAGACTTTTCCTGAGTTGCTGATAAAATCTCCAAAATTGGAGTGCTGATTTTATCCTGAGTTGCGATTTTTCAAACTACGGACCAGACTATTGTTGGCAGACCATGAACCCATATGTTAGAGGAGGTTTTTTTCAGACCAAAAGCCCAAGAACAAAGTAGATCTGGAATTGTGTTGGGAAGGGCCCACCAAAGATTAAATTTTGCCAGAAACCAATTCCAAGCTGTTTGTGCAAAGTCACATGATAAAATTAGGTGATCAATAGATTCGTCTGTCCTTCAGCGCACATCTAGGTTGTCCCTCATCCGACTAAGCCAGTCCTGTGTTAGAACCCTGCCCTTTGCCTCCAACCACAGGAATGTTGTTGCTTTAGGCAATATAGATAGTTGCCAAATAGAGTTGAGGGAAAAGTAGGGCTATTCTCTTGGGAGAACATATGCTAATAACCAACCTTTTCTGAATAAATACCTTCAAGAATCAGCACTAGGGAGGGCAGGACATTGGATCTTGCACAATTTTGACCACAGCATTTCAGCAGCCATCATATCCATATTTGGGACTGTATGAGGACCTTTCCAACTGGAAAGGTCACAAGATTGTTCTTGCTATGCTCTGTTTTCTGTTACTCTAGAGCCCCAGACTGCCTGTAGGGGTTCCTATGATGCATGTTTTTCTTTTTAAATATTTTCAGATGTTATTTTTTTGTATGCAAAAAGTACATAAGTTATATGAAATGTGAACTTCTCAAGCAAATCTTTGAAAGGCTAAAAACTTGCATAGGTAAATCTTGTGGACTATAGATAACATGATTATCTTTTTTTTTTTTTTTTTTTAAACTACTTCTGCTTGTGAGAACTTTAAACTCACATTCTAAAGAGCTCTGTGCTACATCATGTATTCCTATCGCAATGCTAGTTTAGAGGCCATAAGATAAATTGTTATTTACAAGTGTCCATTGATCAAAATTCTCAATTAAAATACCTATGCCAACACTCCTTGGAAATCAAATAATTTTGGGTATTTTAGATGAATATCTAAAATTAAAAGGGGGCCTCATATCACATCTCATGAGCTAAGCTAAAAGAATGACAATTAACATAGACCATATCTAGTCCACTGCATTTATTGGCATTTTGATGTCCATGCAAGTGTTTAAATTTTAATTTTCATAGTTTTCCAAGTTGCTATATTTCATGTCTTTAAGTGTTCTAACTTTTTGAATTTTAAGTTTTATATTTTTTTAAATTTTAAATATTGGTGACCACCAAGCTGCTAGTTGGGGGTTTGCACTGTCTGAACTGCATGTCGTTGTGGAATCCACCTTGTATTGTCAACCATTTTATTTATTATCTGCTGATTCCAGTTGGGCACTCTATTCTATGTTGATTCCAGTTGGGCTTAGCATTTTCAGCTGATTTCAGTTTGGTTTGGCATCCTCAGTTAATTATGCTTGGGTCGGCATCTTTTTTGTGAGGCAAGATATTATTTTTTATTTGATTATTTTCCAAGTTTAGATCTTGAATGGCTTTGTTTTTAATAGGTTATTGCATGTTTCTTACTCTTTGCAGGTGCCTGATTAATTCTGTCTGGAATAAGTCGTTGTAGTAACCATAATATTCAAGAGGGAAGGGGTGAAGAAAACAGAATCATGTTTTTTGAGGTTGAGATGACCAGAAATGTGATTGTGTCTCCAGATAAATTACACACAGGGCTGCTTCTTAAACGTTCTATCATCTTACAACTCTTGGAAGATGTAAAACGTATTAATGCTACAGAAGAGCATGGTTTTCTTATCGCAGTGACCACATTAGAAGGTCAAGGGGAAGGAAAGATAAGAGAAATGATGGGATCTGTTGTGTTCCCTGTGAAATATAAGTGTATTGTGTTCAAACCTTTCAAAAATGAAATTTTAGAAGGTGAAGTTATAGAAGTAATGAAGTCAGGCCTTCGGGTAATATGCGGACCAATGACAGAGCTCTTTATACCATATCAGGCAATGAAGGATTTTTCTTTTGTACCGGGAGAGAATCCTGTTTTTAAGGGTAAGGTGAGTCATCAAATAGAGAAGGGTGGAAAGATCCGATTTAAGATACTTGGTATCAAATGGGTGGAACAACGTCGAATGTTTCAGGCATTAGGGACTCTGCAAGGAAACTACTTAGGACCTATATCTGATCCTGAGAACCTTTCCAAGGTTGCTCCTGAGATTAATTCTGATGTTCAACCTGATAATCCTGAGGGTTCACCTACCAAGACAAATGACAATCCTCAGGGAACAAGTAACGGTTGGGCCACTGGTACAAATGGTAATCATCAGGGATCTTCTGCTGGACCAAGTGATAATGCTCAGGGATGGGGCCTGAAAAGGAGTGATAGTTTGCAGGGATTTGCTGCAGGAAGGGGTGATAATTACATGGAAGTGGATGCTGGACCAAAGGATAATCCTCAAGGATGGGATGCAGGAACAAGCGCTGATCCCATGGAACTGGATGCTGGAACAAAGGACCCTCCTCAGGGATTGGCAGCGGGCATGAGCAATAGTCCCATGGAATTGGATGCAGGAACAAAAGATAAATCCCAGGGATGGGCTCCTGGAACAAGTGATAATCCAGTGGAATTGGATGCTGGTCCAAAGGATAAACCTAATGTTTGGGCCTCAGGAACAAGCGATAATCCCGTGGATTTGGATGATGAAGAACCAGAGGAGAATCCCCAGGGATAGGCTGCTGTGACAATGATAATCCTCAAGGATGGTCCGCAGTAACAAAAGATAATTCTCAGGGATTGTCCACCATAACAAATACTGGTACTCAGGGATGGGGGATCTAAACAAATGATGATGGTCAGCTTTCATAAGTTTTGCACTGGTGCCTTCATTTTTGCAGATAATTATCGACTATACAGGACAACTTAATGATACATATTTCTTCTTTTAATGATTTTGCTATCCTTTTTAGCTTTTCTTTATGCATTGCTTCTGAAGGCTCTTCACATGGTTCTTTTGCCGCAGTATCATCCAGTGGAACTATGATCTAGTCATTACAGTATGAAATATGTTTTAGGTGTGAGCAGTCCAGATCTCCATTACGATTGATGAGTATGAAATATGTTTTAGGACTGCATAATGACTTTAGTTGATAATTATGATTGATGAGTATGTCTATTTTCAAGGCGGTCAAGACTCCATAACGGTATCTGATTTTTTTTTAATTTCCTATCTTTTATAAAAAGATATGTGAAAAAGACTCTTCATATGGCCTGAGCTTTGCTCGGGAATTTCCGTTGTTGATGGGTTTTTTACAGTACACTTCTGAAGTGAACGATCCTTTATAAAATTTAGGAAGGAACAAACAATTGTCTAGTAGAAAGGAGGTTTGAAGAACTCAGAAAATCTGGACTCAATTGGATGAGGTCGCCCGAAGGGTAAATTCTTCTACAATTTCATATAAACCGTGTTAACTCCTCCATATAAAGAGGAGACATATGTGGAGATTACTTGCTATACAAGGTAAGCTTAAGTTAATGCTTATTTTAGTCATGCAAGTTTATGAAAGCCACTCTATTATTGTAGACATTTGTCAGTACAAACCACTGTATTATTGTAGACTTTTGTCAGTACAAACCATTCAGGTAGGTGGTCTAATAATATTAATTCGTCCAGTATATATGGATCAATTTTGATTTTGATAAATATAATATGTCGTGATAAATGTAATGTAATGTTAGCTATTACCATATGACAAAGCAAGAACTAGATTGAAGTCAAATTAAAAAGAAAAAAAAATCAAAATTTAAGTTACGGTCAATAACTAAAGTTGAACTAAATTGCATTCAAATTCTAAAAATAATAAAAATCTAAATTTAAGTTATGCTCAATAACCAAATTTGAATTCAAATGCATATTTAAGTAATGGTTAAATTAAATATACGTATATTTAAGTAATGGTCATTAACGGAATAGTGGATCCAGTTTATATGAAGTGTATAAGTATCCATTTTAAATATAATGTGATGTTATTACCATATAGTCATTGATTTTTGTTTTTGTTTTTTTTTTGTTTTTCTCGGTTATATAGTTGAGTTGGTTACAACCACATTAGTAAGGTTCAAATGTTATTACCATATAGTCGTTCAAATGTTATTACCATATAGTCATTGATTTTTGTTTTTTTTGTTTTTTTCTCGGTTATATAATTGAGTTGGTTACAACCACACTAGTAAGGTTCAAATTATTTTTAGTAGGTTCAAATCATTTTTAGTAAGTTCAAATCACAGGGGTTGCTTCTATCAAACCTATTCCGCTTTGTTATTGTTGATCCAGCGATTCCGCTTGGTTATTGTTGACCCAACGTGAAGGGTACCATTGGTCGTTTGGGATTCGTATCGTCATCATCGGTCTGGTCTGGTGCGCACTGAGAGGATTCAAATCAGACTACTACATTTGCAAACAGACTACCCTAGGTTTGAATTGGGGTGTCTTCTTGGTAAATGCCTGTCCAGACAAGCACTTACCAATCCACCTAGTCCTCGGAGGCCTAAAAATCAATGTGAAACTATTATCATATGATTGTGGAAATTATTATTATATGACAATCAATAAATTTGTATTTACATAAAAAAATATAAATTATAAAAAATTTAAATTTAAGTTATTATCAAAGTTAAATTTAAATAAAAAATATAAATGTAAAGTTAAGTGATCTTCTTAAGAGAATATTGACTTGTAATAAGGGTTAGTTGGAAAATGCAAGTGTGGTCAGGCACTTACCAAGAAGAGACCTAGGTTCAAACCTTGGGGGAAGCCAACCCTTTGCAAAATTAGTAGTTTGCTTTAAATCCTCAGAGTGCAAGAGTTAGGTTTGCAAAATTAGTAGTCTGCTTTGAATAAGTTAAGTGATCTTCTTAAGAGAATATTTACTTGTAATAAGGGTTAGTTGGAAAATGCAAGTGTGGTTGGGCATCTACCAAGAACAGACCTAAGTTCAAAGCTTGGGGGAAGCCAACCCTTTGCAAAATTAGTAGTCTGCTTTGAATCCTCTGAGTGCAAGGGTTAGGTTTGCAAAATTAGTAGTCTGCTTTGAATCCTCTGAGTGCAAGGGTTAGGTGGATTGGTAAGTTCAGGTGTGGCTGGGCACTTACCAAGAAGAAACCTAGATTCAAACTACAAACCTTGAGCAATCGATGATCCTCATTTCATGTCGAGTCAACAAGAACGAGACAAATAGGTTTGTTGGAAGCAGTCTTGACAACGACAGTATGAACCTTGAGCGACCGGTGGCCCCCATCTCACATCGGGTCAATAAGAATGAGACAGACAGATAGGTTGGTTGGGACCGGTGGTCCCCATCTCACATCGGGTCAATAAGAACGAGACAGATAGGTTGGTTGGACGTAGTCCTTTTGGTTTAAACCTTGCACTTGTCAGTTACTAAAAATAGTGGTACAGTATGAACCTTGAGCGATTGGTGGCTCCCATCTCACATCGGGTCAATAAGAACGAGACATATAGGTTGGTTGGACGCAGTCCTTGTGGTTTAAACTTTGCACTTGTTAGTTATTAAAAATAGTGGTTGTAACCAGCTCTCCTATGTAATAAAAAACAAAAAAAATTATAGTTTATGTAGATATTCAAGTATCAATTTTAATATATATATTATGTGGTACCATATAATTAAATTTGTATTTAAATAAAAATATCAATTTTAATAAATATAATGTGGTACCAACAACTAAATTTATATTTAAAAAAATGTCGTAAGGTTAATAATCAAATGAAATATTGGACCTTTTGACTTGTAATTACAGGTTATATAGATATACAATATAGATATACAAGTATCAATTTTAGTAAATATAATGCGGTGTTATTATCATAAGATAAAATGTAACCAAGTCAATAATCAAAGTTGTATTCAAATAAAAAATACAAATAAAAGAAGTTTTATACAGTTTTATTAATCATTCTTATTAAAATAATAAGATATTATATTGAGTTTACATATTTTCATAATGAAGGGATTAAGACATTGTTGAATTGCAGAAATGTTCAACTTTTTACGTGCTTGTGGAAAATTTAGTTTGAAGTAATTAGAATAACTACCAGGATTCAATTTTTGTCTATCCAAGAATGGGTTAAATAAAAAATCCATCAATGTACTTCTTCAGCCCGTTGGGGTAAACATAATGTAGTCAAGGATGAGACCAAGAAGAAATGTTAGTAGTGTTGGCATTAAATTTGTACAAAGACCCTTGCGAATGTTGAAGGTGGATCCTAGGAAGATAGAAAAAGATTGTATGAAGGCTGCAAATGGATCTTCAATAGCAAGGTTGGAAAAAGAGGATCTTTAGGAAGGTATTGACAGTATGAAAATGAGAGGATTAATATGCAGATTTATGGGGTTCAGGTCCCAACTGACAACACTCAAGAATTAGGTAGCAAAACACTAGTGCATGGAGAGTTCAAGATAGCACTTTGCCCCTAGTGGTTATTTTATGGCTCTATTTGCTAGTGAGGAGAATAAAGAGAGAGTGTTCCAAGGAGGGCCATGGTTTTTTGGAAGAGTAGGTCTTTTCATGAAACCTTGACAAAAAATTCAAAGCGGAGGAGGCAATGCCATTGGAAAAAGAGGATATTTAGGAAGGTATTGACAGTATGGAAAGGAGAGGATTAATATGCAGATTTATGGGGTTCAGGTCCCAACTGACAACACTCAAGAATTAGGTAGCAAAAACACTAGTGCATGAAGGGAGAGTTCAAGATAGCACTTTGCCCCTAGTGGTTATTTTATGGCTCTATTTGCTAGTGAGGAGGATTAAGAGCGAGTGTTCCAAGGAGGGCCATGGTTTTTTGGAAGAGTAGGTCTTTTCATGAAACCTTGACAAAAAATTCAAAGCGGAGGAAGCAATGCCATTGGTGGGTCTAGTATGGGTTAGGATGTTTGGATTATTTGCAGAATACTAGAATTGGAGCTTGGAAATACTTTGGGAACTTTTGACGGTGGTTGAGAGCACATAGTTTTGAGCAGATGGTCTATGCGAGAATTTGTCCTGATGAATTTTGATTAACCTCTCCTAAAGAAGATCAAGTTATAAGCAAATGATGAAGTTTGGGAATGAGAAGTAGACTATGAGAATGATCCTTTCAAATATTGGATCTGCCACAAGTATGGACATTTGGCAAGAGAATACCCTCACAAAATCCAAAACCAGGAAAAGGAGTGGACTAATATAGATGGCTTCCAAGAACCCTTAAGGAAATCGATCCAAAAGAAACAGACACTCAAAAAATAGTACGACAACAAACATCTTAACCCACCTTCCCATTGAAGACATGTTGAACAAAACAACCAATTGGAGACAAAAGCTAGGGTAGAGCAAACTCTTGCTATAATTGGAGGACCCAAACTAGATGAGATAGTGAAAGCCACCCCAAACAATGTTGGGAATTATATTATTATGCAGACAAATATAAAACAAAACCCTAAAGGCTCTCAAAGGAAGAACAAAAGGGACAACAATGCAAAAGAGAAGAACCTAGTGAATGAAGAAAATTTACTTTTTTAGAAGCCATCAATAAGCTGGGAACCCTCACTTCCTCTCAACAATTCCCTAGTAGTATACACACACAATATAGGCCTAAAGTCCACGTAGGATTCATTCAATAGAAATAGGAAAAACTCAAGAAAATGAAATTGGACACCAATTAGAAGGTTAGGTGCAAAACCAATCAACATTACATAGCTAGGGAAGGGGAAAATCTTATTGCTAAAGGTACGGCTAATCCCCTTATGATTTTTTTCACTCCTTGCTCCTCACAAGACTTATTTCATGGAATGTAAGGGGGCTTAAAAGTAGCCCTCCTAAACATAATGAAATTAAAAAAATATGTTGTTCACTCATAATGTTCAATTCACTTGTGGTAGTAATCGAATGTTCTTGACACTCGAGCCTCGTGAGTGGCACAATCGGGAAGCTCTGCGAGTGAGGGATGCACTTGCAAGACAACCTTTGGGGTTTTTCTAAAGGTTGGATCCTCATCAAATGTGATCTTCTGCACCTTCCTAAATTACTTTATCAAAGAAAAAGAGGGAAATAAATGTAGAAAATAAAAATTCTAAGATAATAGAGGTGATTTGCTAAAAATCAAGAGCTCCTCCTATGCAAAGTTGAAATGAAATGAACACATTTATCATCTACTAACAACTAGAAAGTGAACATGGTCTTTATTTTACATAAGCATGCATGCATAAAATGAATACATATAAGAAAAAGGACATTCCAAAATTAGCCATGATTTCATATATATTGCAATATTTTTTACAAAGATGACAGATTAAAAGAGACTCAATGTTATTAACAAAATGACTTAAGGTTCGATTCCAAACTATCACCAAAAGGAGAAAATGAAAGGAAAAATACTCTTAAGACCAGATATTAGGCACGAGTAAGTAGTTTTTTTATCCTTTAAAATGCCATTGATACTATTATTTATATGCCCAAGATTGAGGCTTACTTTCCTTAAATGCTATGCAAGAATTCAAAATTTTCCTCCAAGATTGAGCAAGGGATGGGTCTGCATTTAATGCTAATGGGCTTGAGACCTCTAGATTTAGATCCATTAATGCTAAGGGTACTGGTCCCTTTGGATTTGGAGCCTCTGTTGCTATCACTAACTATCCTTACTAGGAATTACTCCAGAGAGTGGGTGTGGAATCGATTTGCAATCAATTTTACTGGACTCAAGGTATCTGTAATTGGAGCTTCCTCTTACATTGCCTTTAAGAACCAACCGCTTCCCTAGAATACCATAAATATATAAAAAAAACTTTTTTTTCAAGGAGGTTTCTTGTTGTGGAAGGCAAAATGTTGATAATGAACTTTGAATGGCTACAACCATCCATTTTTAAAATTTAGGCTCATCAGGTTAGATGGTTTTCTTCATGATAGGATGATTGGTGGGGCTTACCTAGATCCCCTCCATCGATCACAAAAATTAGAAAATTGGTATTGTTCTTTGATGCTCTATCACTCATCTTTCTTAATTCATGCAAGCTATCAGATTGGGCTTGAACGGGGAGAAAAAAAATTGTGTGGTTGCCATGTGTCTAGTCACTATGGGCTTAACCAGGAATGGAAGGACCGATCTACAAGACTGACTTTGCTATAGTTCGACCAATATTGGCTACTTTGGTTGTCACTAAAATTTTAGAGATGATGTGGGCCATTGATCGTATAATTGGATGATTCACGTAAATTTTATGACCCACATGTCTTTTCAACCTTTTAAAACTATGTGAATTTTTGGATCTAAGATCAATGGTAGATATCCCTTGGACGTGCTCTTCGATGGGATAATTGCTTCTTCCATGGACCATTGATATGTTTACCACATGTTCAAGCCTTGACCAATGGTAGAAATCCCCTAGGATATTTTTTAGGCAACATTATGTGATAGCAAGGGTTGTTAGATGAATAATCAATGGATTACACAACTTTAAGGGTTTTGATGGACCTTCCTTTCATGGAATCAATGTCTATCATAGGTCTTGGATTATTGATGACACACATTGTTGTGTTGCTTCTGTAGGTTACTTTTCCTTTGGAAATCAATGTTTGACAACATGTGTGACCTTTCCTTCTTTCACAAATTACTTCCTCTAGAAACTAGCGCTTGCTATAAGATTAATTTGATTGATAGGTAGTGCAAGCTTGGGAATTACCACTACCTTTTAGCTCCTTGAATCGATACCTTCCATGGATCTACAATCTGACAGTCTGCACTGTGTTAACACTCTATTGGATCCTATCCATACAACAGAATTGGCACCCACTGTGGATCTCAAATTTGACGAGATCGTATTGTAAAATTTGGCCAAGGAAAAAACTATTTCTCTGTGTACTGAATTTTCACTATAGTTTTGATGACTCACAAGGGACATTTTGCTTGCTAAATATGGGGGATCCCATTTTTTGACATTATCCATAGGATGTGGAGTTGAAAGAATTAAATATTGGAAGGATTTGAAGGAAAAATGGAAGAATGAGAAAAATAGAAAATATAAGAAAGAATGATGGGATACTGAGAGGTTAACTTATCTATTAAGATTTTGAGTTCTACCTACTCTTTATTTGAGGACAACTTGACTTTTTGGTACCGATGGTAACATTTCTTAAGCTTTATCTAGTTGTCATGCAAGAAGCCCACCACTCTGTCTACCTCCTGTATCTGGATCTCAAGATCTACCAAGGGCCTAATGACCTGTGGTACATCCTTCAGAGTGGGGAAGTTCTACCATTTATCAACATTTGTTTACCTCTCTTTTAGTTGCTCAAGAAACTATGTATATTCCTGCTCTGAGAGGAGCTTATTGTCTAACACCTAGGGGGGCAAACCCTTCTAAATTAAGGAGTTGATGGATCCCCTTTGGTTTAAAATTGTAGTGGTTAGGACACTTATTTGGGCTTTGCATTTCTATGTGGATTGTTCTTTATCATGTATGTCTAACACTTTTTGCATTGTTGCTTCTTGATCTTGGATACCTACAACAACTAGCTCCTAGTTGGTTAAGGTGACTAGTTTTTCTCTATACCATTTTGCCTCGATTAACCCTTGAAAAATGTTATCAAAATTTGCTCAATATCTTGGCTAATTTGGGTGCTTTGTTTAGTTTTACGTCGATGAATTCAAGTATGTGGGATAATGATAATGTGACCTTGGTTATTTTATCCTAATATGCTCGATAAACCTTTGCTATTAGCTCTATTACCCCTAGTTGTTGCTTTATTCTTGCATTTTTTCTCTCCTCCTTGAGCTCCTTTTGAAAATCAACCCTTTCTTTGTCAAGCTAGGATTGTTGGGTGGCGAGTCAATCAACTAAGCTTTGGTTCTTAATATGTTTCACCTCTAGGAGAGATATTGACACTTATGCGCTTGCCAATTGGTCAATTTGGTTATGGAGCCCTTTGACCTCCAGTTGGGAGTTCCTGAGGGTAGTTTTTACATCCTTAAGTTCTTTCTTATTTTTTATTTCTCTCGGGATAAGTAGTCATGGTTTACAACTTTATTGGATTGCTCCAAGAATTCTACCTTATCCCTGGCATGGGCATCTTCAAGATTGATCCCCGCTACTACCAATTGGTAATCTCATTCCTAAATTTATCATTCTGGCTTGGATATGGTTAGGGTTATATAGGCGATGTACATGATGGTGTGCTAAGGATAAAAATGACTCCTCATCCCTACTTTCATGGTCCACACAACTCTTTTGGTCTCTTTCTTTTGGTTGTGCTACGATATCCTATGCTGAATTTCTTTGAATTGTAGTAGTACATTGGATGCAAGAGGAGCTTGAGAGCTTGTCAGTTGTCCCTATGGACTATGAGTTAGAAACAATGATCAAAATAATGGAAAATATGAGAAAGTTAGAGAAGTGAAGGGGAAGGGGAAGGCATCCTTCTAGAGAAATGGCATGAGGACCTATGTATAGGGTGGCAAGAGCATATGGGGGTATTGCATGAATGGAGGCTACTACCAAACTAATGGGGGGAGTAACAACCAATGTGGTTGTGGCACTAGGAATGTTGGCCAATGGGGCCAAAAAAATGAAAGATATGGGGGGCCACTAATCAATAGTTTGAACAAAAGTGCAATAGATATGAGAAAAATTACCGAATGGTGGGGCAAAGTAGCTTGTGGTTCTATCCTTGGGGTTTCCTCCCTTCTCTTCTTCGATGGTGGGGGACTCACATCGGAGACCAATTATTTCTTCCCTAGTTGTTGCAACGCTTGTTGGGTTGCTTGTGGTGGTGGTTATGCTATTGTGAGAGGCACTTGAGGAGAGGCTACAACTAGATCTTCTTTTGGTCTTGATAGGGATTCTTCTATATAGACTATTTCTTTTACCTCTGCCTTCACATTTCAGCTATTAGGGATAATGCATCTTCTTTATTGTCTTCTTTCGTGGGGTTTCTTTTAGCGTTCGAGTGCTCCTAGTTGTATAATTTGTTGAATATTTTATCCTCATCTAGGTCACCATAAGCTATTGCGATATCCTTATATTCCTAAAAAAATTCCCACCACGCATCGATTTTTACCTCTTTCTAATGTTCCTCTCTCAAACTCTATTTTTCTTAGCACTAATATGGACTTGTAGGTTTGATCGACCTTTTTTCACATAGAACTTGTGCGACCTTGGTGGTTGTGGTTGCTTAAAAGTTAAATTTAATGGTTGTTTTTGCATCCTCTATTGGGTTCTTTGATATTTCGATGTTCAATTTGGGCTCATGCACGAACTTAGCCAAACTCTTGATGCTTACTAACAAGTGAAGAACACAAGCTTATACTGAGAGGGGGGGTGAACAGTATAAGACCTCTTTTTACTTTTTCCTTTATACTTCAAAATAGTAAAGCAATATACCCAAAGCAATATCAAAGCAATGCACAATATCATCCACAAAGTGACACCAATTTTAACGTGGTTCACCCGGAATGGTCGGGCTACGTCCACAAAACTTTTCTCTAAAAGTTATCTCAAAGTTCTTTGGGAAACCTTCCCAATTACAATGTTTATGAGCCTCGGCCCAAAGGAGATACCTTCCCCCAATCTGAATTTATGAGCCTCTGCTCAAAGGAGATACCTTCCCCCAATCTGAATTTATGAGCCTCTGCTCAAAGGAGATACCTTCCCCTCGCTCTGGATATGATCCCTCAGAAGATCAACTGTCTCTACCTCTTGCCAGCACGTGGAACTCCTTTCCACCGAAGACCTCCTGTCCTCAATGCTTAGCCTAAGAGACCTCTGCCTTCTATGATCACGTCCACAACAGCTCAACAACCTGTACCAAACACAGTCAGTCGGTCTAGTACAAGTCTTCCTCTGTCTGTCAGATCTGTCCAACTCTTGAACAAATCAATCCTCTGCACACAAGCCTTCTCAAAGACTTGCCAAATCTGTCCTCGGGTTCTTCTCAAAGAACCAATGCTCCTCTGTCCTCAAGTTCTCTGATAGAACTCTCAAAAACTAGCTCACAAGTCCTCTGCTAGGACCTGTCCAAATCTGCTCACAAGTCCCCATAAAAAAGTCCCAAATTCAAAAAGTTTCAAAACCTCACAAGCTCACCAAGAAAAACTTGCTTAGCATGAACCCACAAAGAGAATTGTTAGAGACCCAATGTGATTCATCAACCTCATAGAAGCATAAAGAGAATTGTTAGAGACTCAATATGTTCTATACTTAACTCCCAATCTCAATCTCAATATCTCAAAAGAATAAGATAGATGTAGTATGCTTTTCTCAAGAACATGAAACACAACCCAACAATTGCCAACCATGCAATATCTCATATAACAATGATACTCATGTTCTTTCCACAACCAATATCTTTTCTCAACCAATTAGGGCTTTAACAACAATGCTTATAGACAAGGTTTAACCAACATCATTCAACTCAACATTAACCTTGAAGCATTCAACCAATCATCACAAGAAAAGGAAACAAGTAGAAATCCTTTTCCCTCCAAAGATATTTGAACAAAACAGCCACCAACACAATATCACCAAATGCAAAGAATAACTTGCTCAAATCAACTCAATGGAGTAAGCCCAATATCATGAATCAAGTAAAGCAATAACTTGATCAAACAACCTCTATGGAAGCAACTCAACCATCAAACTCAAAACAGCCAACCAAGGGTTCCACCAACTCAATGCAAGTAGCTAGACTCACAAATATAAACCCTAGTGCACAAAGCTTCCACTATCTCAAACCAAAAATTATGCATTCACCAAAAACTCTCCTTAAGGATAACAATGCATAAGTAGTCTTCAACAAACCAGAAAATAGGATTTACACCTAGCCAAAGGATACCTAGTAGAATACCTTTTCACTCCAACCTTATTTCAGAAAACATACACCAATCATACTC
The DNA here is from genome assembly GCA_028583015.1 of Wollemia nobilis. NCBI lineage: Eukaryota > Viridiplantae > Streptophyta > Pinopsida > Araucariales > Araucariaceae > Wollemia > Wollemia nobilis. Next base: position 3,885,876 of record JAQPPZ010002381.1, on the reverse strand, counting down.
ATAAGAAGAATGTGCCCATACCTTATTGGAGTAGAAGATAATTGAACCTTCAAGCTGTCACCACACACAACTCTCAAACTTCCAACCAAGTTAGGGTTAGAATAAAAAGAAATGAGCAATAATATAAACTTCCTTTATTACACCTTTTAGCTCCACTTACTTTAAACATCAATAAAATAATGTCAAAGCAAAATATGACAACTTAACCTTATACCTCCATCAATTATATTTGCCAAGTCAACTCAAAATACTCCAAGAAAATAATAAAAGATATACCTTGGCCAACCTTAGTTCTCCAACCTTTGGAGAAAATGAATAACACCACCACAAATGCTAAAGCGCTTTCATTGTTGCTATCCTCGTGCATCACGACCAAGATGAAATTGCCCACAACATGGGTCAAACTTGGCACCTCTGCCCAACGCTTCTTCACTCAACACACCACCACCATTGGAGCACAAGTGCCCAATGAAAAATATAATGTAATCCTATGTGTTGTCTTCCTTCAATCGCCAAGGATTTGAAAACGTAAACGTTTTCCTCAAGCCACCACCATCATCATGAGCGCTGTCCAAAAACGTAACTCCCAGAAAACATAGTTCGCAGTCTTATCAAATGTCAGAGAAACGCAATCTGTCGGACGTCAAGCGCAAGAAAATCTTGGGCAATTCAATATGGATGGACAACGAAATACAACGAAAAACATCGCTTTTTCGGAGGACACAAAGCTACGAAATTGCATCGATCGATGGTACCATTACTTTAGAAAATCATCCCCACTTATATAGCCATTTCTCCTTAATTGTTTGACGTCGGCGCTCCTCCAACGATGGCAACACGTCGGCGAATGAATTCTTTATGTGCGTCGCTTAAGGGTTAAAAGACCCTTTAATAATAATTAAAATAATAATTATTATTATTTTATTAATAATAAATTAAACTTAGACCTTTGTCAAAGGTTTGAGTTAATTTAATTATTAATAATAAACATGGACCTTCAAGGTTTTTCAAGAAGTAAAAACCTTTGCATTAAGTTAAGCTTGGTTTTAATAAAAACCCTTAATGAGTCCAAATGGTTTTAAGAAAAACCTTTAACCTTGTCACCATGGTTTTAATAAAAACCCTTTAACATTATGAAGCTTCTCAAGATATTTTTGACATCACACTCTTTTTGATATCAACACAAAAATGCCTTTTGACATCAATGACAACTTATACACTTGAGCAAAGGCAATGTACCCAAAGTACCCAAAATTGCCAACAATCTCCCCCTTTGTCATTGATGGCAAACCTTTACTGAAAACACTTCTCAAGAGCCAAAACTGAAACCAACTGTGCTAACAACCGAGAAATCGTGCCCACAACCGAGAATCTTCCTTTGAAGTTTTGCTCCCCCCGACTTGAAGCTTTCCTCTTCACTTTGAAGCTCTCCCCCTTACTCATATCTCTCCCCCTTTGTCATCAATGGCAAAGGGCCACCTTTGGGGCTCGGGACTAAGAATGAGCCTCTTAGCTTAGTCCCTCCCCCACCTCCTGATGAGGTGATTAATTCTTGGGTGGGAGTAAAACTCCCATTAGGCACTGATCATCATCAGCATCTATAACTTCCTTGTCGGGCCTTCTCTTGAACTCTTTGTCCATATTCCTGTTCCTGTCACTGTTCTTGTTCTTGTTCTCATCCCTGTTCTTGTCCATGCCTTGATCCTTGGACCTGATCATGCCACTGTTCCTGTTCTCGTACCTTGGAATTTCAGCTCTACACTGTCTAGCTATGTGACCTTCATTGTTGCACTTGAAACACTTGACGATGTTGTTTCTCTGAGGTAAACCTATTCTTTGAATCCACCTGTTCTGACCAACCCTCGTTCCTGTTATTTGCCTTGCAATAAATTGCCTTGTGCCCAAACTGTTGACAAGAGTAGCAATACCCTTGAAAGAAACTAGCACTTCTGAAATTGTCATTTACCTTCTTCACTTGAGCCATGCAATGTGAAGCCATGTGACCAAACCTGTGACAAGCAAAACATCTGCCTTGAAACTTTCCTTTATTTGACCTCTTAGGTCCTGAAAACTTCTTCTTCTCATTCTGAATTCTATTTTCTGTTTTTGTGCATCTATCATTCAAGGACTCCTGATCTGAAATACTTTCCTCATCAGAACTCTCTTCCTTTTGGAGTCTCTTACTAGACTCTCCAACTTGTTCCTTGTGTGGCTTAACAAAACCAAGGCCTATTTTATCTCGTTGTCTTTCTTTGACCTTTGATGAGTGACTTAACCTTTTTGGAGCTATCTTGAAACCTCGTAAAGCTTATCCTTGTACTCTTTAGTTTCCTCTTTCAAAGAAGCCATTTTCTGTTCTAACTCACTATACTCAAGAACCTTAGACTCTAACTCATCCTTGAGTTCTTGTGTCTTAGCTATAGAGAAGTCAAGATTTTCTATAAGATCATCTCTCTCCATACAACATTCATCTAACTTATCCTTGAGTCTAGCATTCTTCTTTCTTTCCTTTTTCAAAGCACTAAGAGCACTAATAAGTTCACTTTCAAGATCCCCCTTCCTATTTGTTTGCTTTTTGAATCATCAAAGCCTTTTTCAGATTTCTTATCACTAGAGGTGCTACCCTTTTCAAAAACCATACATGCATCTTCCTTATAGTTTTCTGAAGCATCCTCATACATACTAGAAACCAAATCATTATTTGTGCAATCATCCTCAAGGTGACCAAAATTTCCACATCTAAGACATTTCATGATAATGAATCTATGTTTCGGTTCTTCCTCTTTTTCTGATATGAACAACATCTCATTTTCATCATCACTTGAAGAACTTTCACTATCACTACTAGAACACTTACTTGCTTTGTCTAGGTAGAAACTCTTCTTGTGCTTGTGAGAATACCTCTTTCCTTGATTGTTGTGCTCATCTTTGTTCTTCCTGTGATGCTTGTGCTTTTCAGAATCCTTGCTCTTAGAATCCTGTTTATCTTCATCACTTTCATTCTTGGGAACAGTTCAGTCAGTAGCATAATGACCAAACTTTCCACAATTGAAACATCTTATATTTTTCATACTTTTGTGCTTTCTAGAGAACTTGCCTTTCTTGTTGTAATATGCCTCTTCATCACTAGAAGACTCATCACTATCTTGAAGTTGTTTACCCTTGGATTTCTTGGTAGCCTTGAAAGTTGCCTCTTTCTTGACATCAACCTTCACTTGAGTTCTCAACTCAAATGCTGCAAGTATACTATGGAGCTCATCCTTTTTCAACTTATCCAAATCTTTAGCTTCCTCAATAGCAGAAATATTTTCACTAAATCTATTAGGAAGAGATCTTAAAATCTTATCACAAACATCATTTTCAGCAAGCTCAAGACCTAAGTCTTTCATGGAGTTAACAACCTCATCCATACGAAGCATGTAGTCACTAATATTTTCATCATCATTCATCTTGAGTTGTTCAAACATACCTTTGAAGTGTCTCAACTTGGCCTTTCTGACATTTGTATCACCTGTATGAACCACCTTCAACTGTTTCCACATTTCACTAGTTGTCTTGCAGTGAATCACTTTGGTGAGATCTGCTTTCGTAAGCCTTTCAGGATTGCATTCATTGCTTTTGAATTGTTGTGATGTAGGAGCCTTTCTTCTTTAGTATTAGGACCATGTTCAGGAATAGTGTACTCATCTTCAATCACTTCCCAAACCTCATTCCCAAGTGCCATTAGATGAACCTTCATCCTTGCACTCCAAAGACCAAAATCTGACCCATCAAGAATAGGTGTTGCATTGCCACTTGAATGATCCATTGTGTTCTTTACTAGCTTTTCCTTCAAGTTGTTAAACTTTTCGAAGGCACCTGCTCCGATACCAATTGAAGAACACAAGCTTATACTCGAGAGGGGGGTGAATAGTATAAGACCTCTTTTTACTTTTTCCTTTATACTTCAAAATAGTAAAGCAATATACCCAAAGCAATATCAAAGCAATGCACAATATCATCCACAAAGTGACACCAATTTTAACGTGGTTCACCCGGAATGGTCGGGCTACATCCACAAAACTTTTCTCTAAAAGTTATCTCAAAGTTCTTTGGGAAACCTTCCCAATTACAATGTTTATGAGCCTCGGCCCAAAGGAGATACCTTCCCCCAATATAAATTTATGAGCCTCTGCTCAAAGGAGATACCTTCCCCCAATCTAAATTTATGAGCCTCTGCTCAAAGGAGATACCTTCCCCTCTGCTCTGGATATGATCCCTTAGAAGATCAACTGCCTCTACCTCTTGCCAGCACGTGGAACTCCTTTCCACCGAAGACCTCCTGTCCTCAATGCTTAGCCTAAGAGACCTCTACCTTCTATGATCACGTCCACAACAGCTCAACAACCTGTACCAAACACAGTCAGTCGATCTAGTACAAGTCTTCCTCTGTCTGTCAGATCTGTCCAACTCTTGAACAAATCAATCCTCTGCACACAAGCCTTCTCAAAGACTTGCCAAATCTGTCCTCAGGTTCTTCTCAAAGAACCAATGCTCCTCTGTCCTCAAGTTCTCTGAATAGAACTCTCAAAACTAGCTCACAAGTCCTCTGCTAGGACCTGTCCAAATCTGCTCACAAGTCCCCATGGAAACCTGTCCAAAACAGCTCACAAGCTCACCAAGAAAAACTTGCTTAGCATGAACCCACAAAGAGAATTGTTAGAGACCCAATGTGATTCATCAACCTCATAGAAGCATAAAGAGAATTGTTAGAGACTCAATATGTTCTATACTTAACTCCCAATATCAATCTCAAATCTCAAAAGAATAAGATAGATGTAGTATGCTTTTCTCAAGAACATGAAACACAACCCAACAATTGCCAACCATGCAATATCTCATATAACAATGATACTCATGTTCTTTCCACAACCAATATCTTTTCTCAACCAATTAGGGCTTTAACAACAATGCTTATAGACAAGGTTTAACCAACATCATTCAACTCAACATTAACCTTGAAGCATTCAACCAATCATCACAAGAAAAGGAAACAAGTAGAAATCCTTTTCCCTCCAAAGATATTTGAACAAAATAGCCACCAACACAATATCACCAAATGCAAAGAATAACTTGCTCAAATCAACTCAATGGAGTAAGCCCAATATCATGAATCAAGTAAAGCAATAACTTGATCAAACAACCTCTATGGAAGCAACTCAACCATCAAACTCAAAACAGCCAACCAAGGGTTCCACCAACTCAATGCAAGTAGCTAGACTCACAAATATAAACCCTAGTGCACAAAGCTTCCACTATCTCAAACCAAAAATTATGCATTCACCAAAAACTCTCCTTAAGGATAACAATGCATAAGTAGTCTTCAACAAACCAGAAAATAGGATTTACACCTAGCCAAAGGATACCTAGTAGAATACCTTTTCACTCCAACCTTATTTCAGAAAACATACACCAATCATACTCATAAGAAGAATGTGCCCATACCTTATTGGAGTAGAAGATAATTGAACCTTCAATCTGTCACCACACACAACTCTCAAACTTCCAACCAAGTTAGGGTTAGAATAAAAAGAAATGAGCAATAATATAAACTTCCTTTATTACACCTTTTAGCTCCACTTACTTTAAACACTCAATAAAATAATGTCAAAGCAAAATATGACAACTTAACCTTATACCTCCATCAATTATATTTGCCAAGTCAACTCAAAATACTCCAAGCAAATAATAAAAGATATACCTTGGCCAACCTTAGTTCTCCAACCTTTGGAGAAAATGAATAACACCACCACAAATGCTAAAGCACTTTCATTGTTGCTATCCTCGTGCATCACGACCAAGACGAAATTGCCCACAACATGGGTCAAACTTGGCACCTCTACCCAACGCTTCTTCACTCAACACACCACCACCATTGGAGCACAAGTGCCCAATGAAAAATATAATGTAATCCTATGTGTTGTCTTCCTTCAATCGCCAAGGATTTGAAAACGTAAACGTTTTCCTCAAGCCACCACCATCATCATGAGCGCTGTCCAAAAATGTAACTCCCAGAAAACATAGTTCGCAGTCTTATCAAATGTCAAGAAACGCAATCTGCCGGACGTCAAGCGCAAGAAAAACTTGGGCAATTCAATATGGATGGACAACGAAATACAGCGAAAAACATCGCTTTTTCGGAGGACACAAAGCTACGAAATTGCATCGATCGATGGTACCATTACTTTAGAAAATCATCCCCACTTATATAGCCATTTCTCCTTAATTGTTTGACGTCGGCGCTCCTCCAACGATGGCAACACGTCGGCGAATGAATTCTTTATGTGCGTCGCTTAAGGGTTAAAAGACCCTTTAATAATAATTAAAATAATAATTATTATTATTTTATTAATAATAAATTAAACTTAGACCTTTGTCAAAGGTTTGAGTTAATTTAATTATTAATAATAAACATGGACCTTCAAGGTTTTTCAAGAAGTAAAAACCTTTGCATTAAGTTAAGCTTGGTTTTAATAAAAACCCTTAATGAGTCCAAATGGTTTTAAGAAAAACCTTTAACCTTGTCACCATGGTTTTAATAAAAACCCTTTAACATTATGAAGCTTCTCAAGATATTTTTGACATCACACTCTTTTTGATATCAACACAAAAATGCCTTTTGACATCAATGACAACTTATACACTTGAGCAAAGGCAATGTACCCAAAGTACCCAAAATTGCCAACAACAAGGCAAAAAACTTACATTTTGAGTCATAGTTCCATTCACTTGGCATCTTGTCGAGCCCTAAATATTTCAATTTGTCCTCTAGGATAGGGGTAATTTTTTTTTTTCTAGTGTTACCCTACCAAATCCAAGGATAAGCTTGTAAAGGCTTGTCTGTCCCTTCCCACTCCCATAGGATACGTCCATCAAGTCCATTTGTCTAAATAGTTATAGAGAAATAAACCCTCTTTGATATAAATTTGGGTAAATAATAAACAAGTTTACTAAATCCATGCATTCTAAAAATAGAATTGTTCTCCATGAAATACCAGTCTCCTTGGTGTCTTCCTTGCAAAATTTGAGCACTAGCCATTTAGAGTGCTCTGACTTATGCCCACTTAGAGCTACGAGGGTCAAGGTCGAAAACCTTTCTACAAAATTGTAATAAGAGGGCTTTCTTAGGATCTCTATTGAAAATAAAAGGGCCATTCATGACCAGACTCTTCTACTTACTTTGGAGCCAATTGGGGTATATCGCAATGTTTTGGAACAAGATCAAATGGACCAAAAATAAAGAAAATTTGAAAATTTTGGTGTTCTTGAATTTGGACAACCCTTCATGAATCCAGTCAACAATGAAATCATTAAAATAAAAAATAACCCTATATCTTCTTAGTTTCCATCTTATCAAATACAAAACATCGATCTAGGCTTAGACCATTCTTTTGTCACCTTCAAACCTAAAAAAATTTCGAATAATTTGGCTTTCTTTTACTGATCATTAGATATATATTTATCTATCTATATATGGAATGGATTAACGGTAATGTGCAAAAGCTCTATTGGCCTCTGCCATTCTATGGGTGTCCTCCTTCTTGCGTATAGCATTGCCGCGCTTTCTGGCAGCGTCCATTAATTCGTAACTTAATTTGAAATCCATATTTCGACCCGGTCGTTTCCGAGATGCTCCTAATAACCAACGAATGGCAAGTACTTTTCCTTTTGTAGATTTTATTTTAATGGGAACTTGATAAGTCGATCCACTCCTACGTCTTGCTTTTACTGTTACTTTGGGGGTTACTCCACGTATTGCTTGGCGTAGAACAACTAGTGGATTTTTCTCTGTCCTTTGTTGGATTTTTTTCATAGCTCGATAAAGAATTCGATAAGCCAATGATTTTTTTCCGTGTTTAAGAATACGGTTAACCAACATGTTAACTAATCGATTATGATAAATTGGATCCGATTTTGCAGTTTTTTTTTTTGCAATGTTAACTGATCGATTATGATAAATTGGATCCGGTTTTGCAGTGTTACACATTCAATTATGATAAATTGGATTAAATTTTACAGTTTTTTTGCAGTACTTTGTCGTGGCATGACTGTGAAAAAGGCTAAAAATCATTTTATTTTTTTTGGTTTTTTCACTCCATATTGTAGGGTGGATCTCTATTTTTTAAAGGTATGTATGAAATATCTCCCTCCAAACTATACATACAAATTTCATTGAATACGACTTTCCACATGATTTTGTCTGTATATATGAGAGTTACTCTTTATGCATAGAATTGTGTTTACTCACTTTCAATTGAGTATTTATTTCCTTTATTTATTTTGCTATGATATAAAATCTTGTATTTTTCTTATCTACACGATGAAGTCCTTAGGTTTCAAAATAATGTAGAAAAAAGGGTGTTTCAAATCATTGCTATTTGACTCAAACTTGTTCTAAAAAGGTCAAGATTTTTTGAATTGTTTGTTCACACAAACAAAGTTGGAGAAACTTGAAATAATTTCAATATTGAACCCTAGACATATAATAGTTCTAAATATCCTTAAAAAAAAATAAGGGTATTTGTTTTAGTTTACTATGCTCCCCTTACAAAACATTCATTATTAGGTTAGCGATAACATGCATGTGGTGTCTCTAGTGCTATCCCTAAGGGCTTTGTGGCTTAGGGAGAATTTTTATGGCATGGCATCCTTGATACCACATTTGATAAAAAAGAAGATTAGTTTATCTGATATGATGTCAAAGTATTCAATTAAGTTTTCCGAATTTATGACGAGCTTATTTGTCTCTACCCATCACATCTTTTAGGTGGCATGGGTGGTGATAGTGAGCTTGCAACTTTTGTCATGTAACCAAACCTCCTGAGCCTAGGCATCGTAGAGTTCTATGTATACGACCACCACCTCATAGCAATTATACACCTCGAACACCATGTATTGTGCCTGGGTGCTACTCTAGATTCACATTTAGGTCCCTTTGATTGAACCTCTGCCACACCCCTTATCTTAGGTGTTTTTATTCCAGATAATTTAGGGTTCATGACCCTCTTTGCTACATATTTTACTAGCTTAGGGGCTACAACTTGGGAGGTTTGGACTGGTGTCTCTCATCCTGAGGTGGATAGAGATGCTGTAATTGATCTTGCAGGTGAATTAGTGAATAAATTTACTCTGGTTGTGAATATTATATTTTTCTTGCTCGATCCTACATATATGCTCTTTTGTGCTCTTTGGGATCCTTCTCTCGAATGCTTGGGAATCAAATGGGAAATAAATGAAGACAATGAGATTTTTTTATAGACTTTCTTCTCAAGGATTGGGGTACCTGTCTGCATTTAATTCATCTTTTATAAATTTTCTTCTCTTTGCAAAGTTAGTGGGAAGTGTTTGTTGTCTCTTTGATATTAGATTCACCTAATTTGAAATAATTTCCCTCTCTACAAAAATTTAACCAAAAAAGACCACCACTATTTTCTAGCGTTATATTTTTCTCTTTGGGATCAATCCACCATCTAATCAGTAATGAATTTACATCACACAAATTCACTTTCCTCCTTGGTAGAGATAACACAAATATTTGACACTCCTCCCAATGCATTGACTCCATGTCATGCAAAATTATTTCCTTCTATGCAAGGTTGGTGGAAAGATGTTACCCTTTTAGCAAATAATTTGATTTATGTGAATTCATTTTGCTTTTCTATGTAAGATCAATGAAGGAAGGGGTGCCACATTTTTATTTGGTCGAACGATCCTAATGATGGTCATTTCCATCCAATTAGAAGATCTACACAATTTTGAGGAGCCTTTTATTTTTGGTAATGGTCATCACTCATCAGGGATCTTGAAAGGCACACACATCTAGTATTAGATTTCTTCCCTATGGCGATTTCCAACTTGGTGTGCACCCTTTATGTATCTATCCATATCCTTGGATGAAGACTTCATGAGGCTTTTTCTAAGATAAAATTTTGAAGTGTGTGGCATGCATGTCCAAGGGATAGTATTCTAAATCAAATGACTCAAATTTTCTCCTTTTATCGATCTAATGGTTGGTGCAAATTTGGGGCTACCTTTGTTTGATTCATCAAGTATCACTGGTCGTTGATGATTCAATTGGACATCTTGTGTTACTCTAGATATATGCCTTAATTTTATGACTTTGATTGAGAGAGAGCCTGCCAAGTGTGCTTATATCGATGATCTAATAAACACCATTAATTTAAGGAGCCATTTGTAATTATTCCTTCTACATGCAATGCTTCCCATAGATTGCTTTAATCATATGGCCCTCATAGATTTGCTGAACAATTTGTCCTTTCTATATTATCAACTTGTGTCATCCATTGATATACTTTGATCATATGACGTACACAATTTCAACCTGGGTTCTTTTTTATAACTTTTGGTCTAGTGCATGGTCACCACATATCCTTGTTATTGATGATCTGATCATTAGGACTATTTTCTAGATTCACTTTTGTCCTTTTCAACCTGAAGACAAACACCTTATATCAAATCTTAATCATATGGCTTGTGCTACTTTAGTGCCACAATTTATCCTGGTAGCTCCCAACTTTGTGTGATTCAGTCATATATCATAATTAACATGTGATCAACATCCTCTTCATGCACTTTTTGGGTAGAATTTTTAATGGTATAAACCATACATGCAAGAGGAAACTTCACAAAGTGGACATTCCATGGATCATATCTCTTTGGTGATTGATGACTAATAGAACCTTAAAGGTCATGCTTGTGATAATATCTTCAACAATTAATCCATGAATTTATTTTGATTGAGTGGATCATGCTAGCCAAGATCATGATCTTCAATGGCCCCCAATTGCAAGTGAGCTCACCATGTATTTTGTTTTCTTGACGATCCAATGATTGTCACTACCCTAAAAAAAGATCTTTATTTTGTCATCTTAGGAATTGTGCTCATCATTGATTTTAACCATATGGAGGTTCTCCATGGCTTGGACTATTCTTCATTTTCCTTTTGCAATCCTCATGAGCCTATGGTCCTATGTAATATCTTGCCTTGATGGATGCCCTTGACCAATGGTGTGGATTGAGAGCCTTAAAGGTATGACCTACCACATAAGATAAACTAAAGCATATCGTTAAATACAATATTTTTTGGGATATACACATTTATAGGGCTATCATAGATAGATTTTTAAACACATATCCACTTGTTCGAAGGCTCCATAGGGATCCGGGTCCTAATCACTAGTTTACCACTAATCCATTTGATTTTTAGGAACATAAGAGTATACTTCATTGACAAATAGGTCTGATCCTTCCTCCATAATGTATGTTTGGTCATTGTCTAACTTTATCGATGACACATGCTCCATGCGATGAATATGGAGGGACTCTAGTGGAATATTTAACTTGGTCCCATATCTAGTTCTAAGGAGCATGTGTATCCAATCTATGGATATATAGCCTTATATATTGTTAATGAAATCCCTTTATGGACATGCCAAAAATGGTTGGGAGTTCAATCACCACTATGTCTTGATGGACCATGAAATTGGGACAGAATCCAAACTAGTTCAAAAATCTGAACAAGAGTTCCGTATTGCTTTACCACCCCCTTATTAAAAGGTTTATATGCTAGTCCCAATGTATTTGCCAACCATTTAAGCATAACTAAAGTACTTGACCTTGAGTCTACCATGTAGTTGTGGATAAACTTGTTGCCATGGATCAAAGTTAGGTAAAACAACATAGACTTTGCTTATTTTACCTTAGGGCTAGATATTTATAGGACTATTGGTGGCATTTGCTTACCTAACTCCTTTTATTTCTCCAGTGCTTCCTCCAAGTATCTCATTTGTTCACACATTGACTGGATATCCCAGAGAGGCATGGCCATGGTAGACTTCTTTAGATGGTACATCACATTAAATGATCTACTAGGATGAGCAATTTGAGCTATGCTTGAATATCATTGAGGCCTAGGTATCTATGTAACAAGTTGAGGATCTCTAGCCTATTCAAGAATCAACATGTGTTGCCTTGGAGCTTTTGGGAGGTTCTTCCTAGCAGGTGATGGGAATTTTTGCACATTTTGATTAGGTGCAACCATAGGAGAAACTTCTTTTTTAGGGTTTACTAGCCTATTTTGGGGTATGAGACCCACTTGATTAGCATTTTATTGCTCCTATGTTGACTTCCTATTAGCTTGCATCATATATTCTGATTAGACTTACAATTTTCTAGGAGTTGAAGTATTCATTCCATCATATATTGCATATATCTCTTCCTCATCCTAGGTTATCAAAGTATACACTAGAGTTGAGGAACTTGTCTCAAGGGATGGGTTAGGTGATTGGATGAGAGAGGTTTGGCTCTGTGTTTGTGTATCCAACCCTAAGTAAGAGATAGATGGATGTGAGTGCATAACTTCATTCATCATGGCTATGGTCTATTGAGGATCTCCAAGATAAGTGTTGGGAGGATGGACGTTAGAGTAAGGGTAGTATCATGTATCAGGATCTTCCACATAGTTGTTCTACATTGTGGCTAGATCTCTTATTGGATTTGGAGAAATCTGTTGCAAGGGGAGCTGAACAAACACTATCTACTAGTTTGAGCTCTAGGGTTGTCTTACATCCCTATTGGTCTAGAATGGGAATATCTAGTATCCTTTAGGGTTATGCCTTTAACCTTGGCTATTTTATTGAATGGGAGGTTTTATATAATTATTATATTGAAATATTTGAAAATTTTGTTGTCTCTCAAGGGATATGACCTTGTTGAAGACCATCCTCAACAAGTTCTTCATTTTGTCTAACTTATTAGGGGTAAGACCTTTTAGAGGGATGCTCCAAAGTAAGGAGAGAAGTTTGAGCCTTTATGTGTTTTAAGGTAGGATCTAGTTGGAAGGTGGTGGGTTGGGATGATGGAGGCGGTTGGTATAATAATTGAAATCCTAGAAAAGAGGTATAAAGGGTCTACAAGCTAGCATTACTATATAAATTAAGTTATTTTGACTTGGATGGCTATCCCATAGGACTCCAAAAGATATTTACATCCTTTGGACTAGACCATCATAGTTATTTTAGAATTAATAACTTTCAAAAAATAAATGAAAGCCATACCTAGGAGAGGATGGATTTTATCAAGGATTCTATATCGTGTCTTATGGAACCACATTTTGAAGTCATATATCATATCCCTAGATGATATCTTAATGGTTATTAGCTACTCCAAGAGGAACATGCCACTTGCCTTCTCTCCAAATCTATCCAGTAGTAAGTTTGCAAGATGGTTTCAATTTTTGATTGAATTTAGGATCAAGGATAGGTACCACTCTTGCACATTTACTCTAAGAGATGTTGTTATCAATATGAAGGCCATGTTTTATTACCCAATATTATGTACCATGCACAATATTACCATGTTATGTAAGTGCTCTTAAGGTATGGTTATCTCCTTGCTAGTGAAGTAAGGTAGCAATTTTAATACTAAGGCAGGGATAGGGTCCCATGTTGTGGGAGGGATAGGATGTATTATGGGACCTATATCATTCTAATATGTATACCTTATTGAAGGTGGATTTATATCTATAGTTTGATATCAAGATCTCCTTCTAGACATTTGGTTCAAAGGTGGCACCAATGCCTATGGGTTTGATCTAGCAAAGGATTTGGTAGTAGACCTTGTGCTCAATTTTTTTGGGTCCATTATTTAATGGAGTCACAAGGTGAAGGTTCAATATGATTTAATAAGCTAAGAAACTAATATTTTTACTAGAATCTCAATCTATATTTTTTAGCATGTGCCAAGATCTATTGCATGTAAACGATGGCTATTTTTGTTTCTTCAATAAAGTTGCTAGGTGAATACACTTGTACTTCATCAAGCGATCTAGTTGAGATCTTCACTAGAATATTGACTAGGATCTATCAAATATGTGGGATGAAGTGTTAGCTCATACCACTAAGCATACCAGATGAAACTATTATGCATGCACAACAGTTAAGGATAAGTCAATTCTTCTTATGGAAAAAAATATTTAAGTTTATCCCATCAAATGTGCTAGATGAAACTGTTGTTTGCTTAGAATGTACATGGCACCTATAGCAATAATAAAATGTTCTCGACACTCATACCTCATGTTGAGAAACATAATTAGGAGGCTCAATGGGTGAGGGGTACACTTGTAGGGAAACCTCTAGGGTTTTTCTAGAGGCTAACTCCTTTTCAGATGTGATCTTTGGTGCACCTTCCTAAACTACTTACTTTATCAAAGGAAAATGAAAATAAACATGTAGAAAATAAAAATCCTAAGCTAGTGAAGGTAATACACCAAAATCAAGAGCTCCTCCTATGCATAACTAAAATGAAATGAATACATTTATCATTTGCTAACAACTAGAAAGTGAACATGGTATTAATATAGCATAAGCATTCACACACAAAATGAATACACATAAGAAAAAGGGTAGATAAAAATTAGCCATGATTTATTATATATATCACATAATTTATTTACAAATATGCCAAATTAAAAGAGGCTCGATACTATTAACAAAACAACTCAAGGTTTGAGTCCAGATTATACAAAAAAGGAGAAAATGAAAGGAAAAATACTCATAAGGCTAGATATTAGGAATGGGTAAGCAATTTTTTAATCCTTTAAAATGTCACTAAAATTATTATTTATACGTCCAAGATTAGGGCTTACTTGCCTTAAAACCTATGCAAGAATTTAAAAATTTACCTCCTAGATCAAGTGAGGGATGGGTTTGTATTCAATATTGATGGATTTGAGGTCTTTGGTTTTGGATCCATTAATTCTAAGGATCTTGGTATCTTTGGATTTGGATCCTCTACCATTATCACTAATTACCCTTACTAGGAATTCCCCTAGAGAGTGGGCATGTGATCTATCTATAATTAATTCACTGGACTTCAGGTCTCTACAACCAAATCATCCTCTACAATTGCCTTTTAGACACCAATCATTTCTCTAGAATGTTATACCTATAATAAAAATACATATTCATCATGGAGGTTCCTTGCTATAGAAGGTAAAAGGTTGATGAACTTCAATTGGCTACTATTGTCCATTTTTATAATTGAGGAACATAAGATCGAATGGTTTTCTTTATGATTAGACAATTGGATGAGCTTCCATATATCCCTTACATCAATCACAAAAATTGGATGATTGGCATTGTTATTTGATGCTCTATCACCCATATATCTTTCATATTTCATGCAATCCATCAGGTTGGGCTTGAGTGAGGAGTGGGTAAATTATATGGTTGCCATGTGTCTAGTCATTACAGGCTTAATTAGGTGTTGAAGAACTGGTCTATGGGTATTAAATTTGCTATATTTGGACCAATGGTAAGGCGCTTTGGTTGTCACTAAAACTTTATAGAAGATTATGTGGGCCATTTATCATTATAATATGATGACTCATAAATTTTATGACCTACATGCCTTTTGAAAATTTTGAAACTCCATGAATTGTTGGATCTAATATCAACAACATATATTTCCTTGGATGCACTCTTTGGTAAGATATTTTCTTCTTTTATGGACTGTTGATATGTTTTACACACCTTGACCAATGGTGCGAATCCCCTATAATAGTTTTTAGAAAACTTTATACAATGGCACAGGTCATTGGATGAACAATCAGTGGCTCGTGTGGCTATGAGGATATTTATGTACCTTTCTTTCATGGAATTAGTGCTCATCATAGATATTAGATAATCGATGATGTGTATCTCTTTGTTACCTCTACAAGATGCTTTTCCTCTAGAAATCAACATCCTTGTTGATCTGAAAGATTGATGATACGTGTGGCATTTACTTATTTCATGAATTAATTCATTGGGAAACTAGCATCCATCATTAAATTAATTTGATTGATGGACCATAAATGCTTGGGAATTCCCATGAAATTTTAGATTCTTGAATTAGTTCCCATCATGGATCGATGATTTGATGGCCTACATTGTGTCAACACTCCATTGGATCAAAATTGGTATTCGTCATGGATCTCAAAATTGATAGTGTGTATTGCCTCCACTCTTATCTTTAAATTGGATTGATTTTTGTCGAGGTTGTCTTACAAAATTTGGCCAAGGTAAATATTCTTCCTCCATATAGTTAATTTCACTATAGGATGATACAAGTAAATAAACCACATCTAGTCTTCCTTAAGGATACTAATCTATCAGTGGAAGATATGGAGATAATGGCAAGGAATATTTAGCCTATAGCTAGGTTCTAATCTCTTAGATTCCAAGGTGCATTGGGAAACCTTTCCTATATTTGGAAATCAAAGGAGTTTGTGGTGCATACAATCATGGGTAGTAGGGGTATCCTTGGTTATCTTGGCCAATGGAGGAAGTTGGATAAAAAATCTTATGTATCAATATCTATGTGACCATCCCCATAGAGGAGAAAAATAATTAATGGAGATATATCCAATACCTCTGACTCTAGTTTATTACAACACAACTTATTTTAGGAGGATATTTTAATAATATTATTTCTTTGGAGGAGAAAATAGGAGGGATTAGGGTGTTGGACGTTGTATTAGATATAATGCATAAAAATTTAAGGTATATTCAATTGAATTATGTCAAAACCGATAATGGTATGATGGCATGGTATAATAAGAGGTAAGGATAAGCATGTGTTTTAGAATGTGTAGACAAGTTTGTAATTTTGTATGATCTCCTTTTGGTTGGGACAATTCCAAAATTTCTCATTAATAATGTTGGTTTGGAGGTCTATTTTGTTAGATCTTTAGAAGCCTACTTATAACTACACTCCTTTAAAATTGTAGCTCATGTGGATTTGAGAGACCCATGGTATAGTAGTGGTTGAAGGAAGGTAAGCCAATATTTGGTATCAAAATGTATTGTTTTGTGAAGAGATTACAGTTCCTTCAAAACCAAAATTCAGGAATGAGATTAGCAAGAGTTTGGTGTTTTTAGAAAAAAAAATAGATCTGGCTCTTCAACTTGAATAGATGAATAATAAAATCAACTCTATGGGCATATCAAAGGTTCTTAGTAAGTAGGAAATATGATTATTTGTTGATATAGAGAAATGGAAAAAAATGAGCTTCTATGGAAACAAAAATCCAGGATTTAGTGGTTGAAAGAAGGAGATATGAAGTTTTCTTTCTTCCATATATCCCTTCCTTCAATAAGAGCTTATAATTTTATATCATCCTTGAAGATAGACACTAGTGACTCAATTTATTTTTGGGATGACATGAAGAATATTGCTTTAGACTATTTTACAAAACTCTTCTCAACAACTCCTTCTGATCCAAAGGTCCAAAAAATAGTTCTTTAGGAAATCCCCCCTCATTATAGAACACAATGTTGCTTTGATAGGTGTGACATCCATGGAGGAATTATATACTTTTGTGTTCAAGATAAAAAAATATAAAACACCAGGCCTAGGATGGCTTTCCTTTTGAATTATTTCAAGAATTTTGGGATTTTCTTAAGGATGATCTACTTGATATGGTAGAGGAAACAAGAAAGGCTAATTTAGTACTTAAATAATAAAAAAAACTTATATTGTGCTCATTCCTAAATCCCAAGAGGTTGAAATTTTTTTTCATTCCAGGTTGATAGCATTATGTAATTTCCTCCTCAAAATAATTATGAAGTTGATGGATGATAGATTGAAACCTCTTCTTCCCAAAATGATTTCCTTAGAGAAAGGAGGTTTCATGGGAAGGAGACATATTATAGATGAGATTGGTTCAAGAAGCTTTACATTCGATGGAGGACCAATGATCCCCTTCCATGTTTGTTCATTTGGATCTTTCCAAGGCTTATGACAAGGTATACTGGTGTTTTCTTCTTTGGGTCTCTGAGGCAGTTTGGTTTTTTTTGATTGGATAGATTAGACTAGAGGAAGTATTTCCTTTGTCTTCAATGCAATGCTTTCTAAAAATAAGTTGTCCCCTTTGTTTATGGATTACAAGGTACTTTGTCAAGGGGATCCTCTTTCTCCTTACCTATTTATAATACTGGAAAAATGTTTGGTCCATATAATATCTAAAGATAGAGCCAACTATTTTCTTTAGGGAATTACACCGACCTTTGGAGCACATCCATTATCCCACTTACAGTTGTGGATGATTCAACCTTGTTGGATCATATGGAGAGGCATCTAGGTTAGATAATATTTTAAATCTCTTTTTTACAGGCACATGACAACTAATTAATGATAAAAAATGATCATCTCCTTTAATTGCTCTGCTCAAGTGGAAACTATGATTCTAAACATCTTGTATTTTAGATGAGCTTCTCTTGCAAATTCCTATCTAGGAGCCCTACTAAAACTGTCAATTAGAAAAAGGTAGAATAGACATGGCTGATAGAGAGGATAAAGAGTCAACTGGATAACTGGACCAATTGATGGCTCTCTTTTGGAGGTAGACTCATTTTGGTAAAATCAATTCTTCAATCAATTATTATCTATCTCTTATGTCTTGGATATCCCTAAAATTGTCTTGAGAGAGCTAGATAAAATCAAATATTCTTATAGAGCGAAGCAAAAATAGAATGCAAATAGGCACTTGTGAAATAGGAGAAATTAAACCTTCCAAAAAATGTGGGCTAACCTTAGATTAGCGATCAACAATAATAAGGCACTAGTAGCTAAACTATACTAGTAGTTAATAAAAACCCCTCATGCACTTTAGGACCAAAATTTAAGAGCTAAGGATGCAAAAAATAAATTATGAAAAGAATTTACCTTAGCTACCTAGTAGATGATATCCTATCCTATTTATGTTGAGGATGGGGGAAACATTGATCAAGACATAGCTATTCTGAATTATCAACATCACCAAGAAAATTTCTAGATTGAGGCCTGAAATGGGTATCCCCTGTTGATTCAACAAATTATTGAATGTAGATCTCTCATGAAACAAATTCATATGGAAGGGTGGTCAAATTTTACCACTATTACAAGAACATTATGGATGGTGTTTGGAACGAAAAATTTTAGATCTCAACTATTGAGTGGCCTATGATAGTGTTGGAGGCTCAAAAGGAATTTATTCAGATGATTCTTAGAGCTTGATCTATTTCTTGGTCTCAAGTAAATGAATCTTTTGGCTGGGACCCTCACTCCAAGGGTGTTTTTACAGTAGCCTTTGTAACATTCCTTATCATGTTAGTATGCTACCACCCCCCTTAGTAATATATTTAATCAACTTTGGTAGCTATTATTATGGACCAAAGTGAGGTTTTTTACCTAACTTATTTTCCATAAATGGGTCCTTATAAGAGATCAGTTGATAAAATATTTTTTTTTGACCCCTATAGATGTGTGATGTTCTGCAAACATGGGGAGACTCTAGATCAAATTTTTATTTCTTGTCCCTTGACTAGCCAATTATGGAAAATGTTGGCCTCCCTCTTGAATTTTAGATATCACATGTTCATTTTTATTTGAGTAAGCTTGGTGTACATAGCCTAGGATAGATGACATGGGTAGTTCAATGAAGGAGATGGTATGGGTCAACATTTCTTTACTAATCTTGAATCTTTGTAAAGGAAGAAAAAACAATATCTTCAAAGATGTTCAACAAGATATTCACTATATCTGGTAGAGGACCTTAGCTAATATAAAAAAAACTGTCCAACCCATCCCAGTAGTGGAATAGTCTTCTTGATAAAGTGAAGTTTTTTTTGGATAAATGGAGACAAATAAATCCTCATAAACATAGGTTTCCTATTCATCCAAATGGTCATTGATAATCCACTCCTAATGGTGTTGGGAATATTAACACATATAGATATTTGAGAAGTAATCTAGGAAGAGCAAGTACATATGGTATATGAAGGATTTTAGATGACAATACTATATTGATCTTTGTAGATAAATTAGGTGTTCTCTATAATGATATAGCAAAAGCTTATGCTATCCTTCAGGGTCTTCAAGGGGTTTCTAAGGTTGCCTGGAGTTCGGTATAGGTAGAGTCAGACTCCCAAATGCTTATTAATTGGCTAAAAAATACTACTAAGACCCCTTCTTAGGACTGGCAATTACAAAGAGTGTTGGAAAATATTTGCAACCTTCAGATTAGATTTAGGATAACTAAATTTTTTCATGACACTCATGAGTAAAACAAGGTAGCAAATGCTATGGTAAATTGGGCCCTATATTGGGGAAATCTAATTTGTTATGGAGACCTCCCCAGATGGTGGACATAACAAATCAGGGAAGACCTCTACCGTATCTTACATATTGATGTTGGTAACATTAATTTATGTGTCTCATGACTTAAAAGAAATTATTAGATTCCTTTTTCTTTGCAATAACTTAGAGCAATTAGAGCATTGTAGCCAGTCCTCTATAAAACTTTGGATGAAAGCCCTGTTTTCTTGGAAGGGATGGTGATGTAACCTTCTTGCTCAATTTTAATTAATAGAAAGTATTTTTTTACCCAAAAAAATTAAAATGTAATTGTATATTTAATAAATGGGTATAAGATCAAATGATATTAGTTTACTTAGTGAAATTCTCCAACTTTCAAGGAGAAGATTTAAGTTCAAAATTGCCAAACGATATGTATAATAGTTATGTTGTTGTAATACCATTGTGTGGTCATTATGTAATATGGACCTCTTATCAAATATGATGCCTCATCCTGTAGTTGACATGCACTTACTTATCATGTCCGGTAATGGTAGATGGAACCAATGTTGGGACATGAATAATGAAAGTGATTGACATTGTAAAATCACCTCATTTTAGAAATGCTTTTGGTATTTGTTTTTAAAATTTATATACAAAGAACAAATAATATGTGGTGTGGTATTGAATTGTTTTCTTTCAAGTAATTTTTGTATATAAATAAAATTTTTAGATTTGAAACATGTAAAATGATATAACAATAACTTGTTATTGAATTTTTTTAATTATTGGAAGTTGAAGGAATTGTCGAGTGATTCAATTATTTTGTTGGAGTAAAGGTCAATTAAAACAAAATATAAGTTATATAAACATATTATTAAAACATAATTATATAGTAGTAATAATTAAAAAATTTAGATATATTCATTAAAGTTATTTATTTTATCATAAAAACAAAAACAAAGTAGTATTGAATGTCCATGAGGTTATAAGTCATATGAGATGATATTTTTTAAATGATGTGTTAAACCACTCAAACTTCCTTGGTGTACAATGCTTTACCCTATTGGATTTAACCCTTGGAACTCCTACTTGAAGTGCCAAAATCTCCACCATCAAGCCCATTTGAGTTGTAAAGATTAGGTTCTAAAACATTTCTAAAAATTTATAAAATATTACGCTTAGAAATCTAGTTTGGTAGACAATTGACATGTTGGAGAAGCTAGAATTCAATTGGTAAATAGGCCCACACATATAACTCATTGTGTCAAGGATACAAGTTAATCATGTATATATGTACATGAACCCCAACCCCAACCTAATTTATTCTTCAACAAGGCATTTCCATGAACTTCATTATGGCTTTACAATCAATTTCATGCAAATATAATTGCATGCTTATGTTTGTTTTACAAGAATATTATCTAAAAGAAGTTATGGAGTACAACAATAATTAAATATCCAAAATCAAAGGAGAAATCAAATATGATGACCTCTTTTGCATGTTGTAAATGGGTCATGCTCCATGTCCTAGATCATAACTAGACTTATACATGCTCATTCTAAATTTAATATTTTAATCTTATCAATTAACCTCCTAATTAAAGAAATATACATGTATTATTTTATTGTGTCCATACAAATTACTTTAATATAGATTATACAAAAAAGGATGAAATAAACTCTAGATCTTTAGCTTTGATGATACAAAGTTGTAGGTAATTTATGTCGCATATCTATAATAAGATCAAGTGGTTTAAGTTATGGGTTCCCAATGGGAAGATTCAACTTCAAATATTGCTAGATGATATAACACCACTATAATAAAATACATAATATGCTATAAATCTATCATTCAAAATTATCTATCTATGTATATATAATTGAAATCCATTTTTCCATTGTGCAATTATTAAGGAGATCATGAAATTGAAGTGATTTATCTAATATATACGATCATGTGAATTCAAGTTTGACCATGGTATATATATTGGTAATTAAATCAAGATTATTGTCTAACATTGACTTTAGTTGCTTACACCAAACCATGAATTGAATGGTATAAATTTAATTACTTTCATTAAACCACATTGATCTAACCCTATATTTAATAGATTCTTACTTTATGACCTTTAGGGCCATGAAATATTTTAGGATAAGTTATAATCAATTTCCTCACTATAACGTGCACACCTTTTAAAGAATTTCCTCACTATAACGTGCACACCTTTTAAAGAGTTCATCTATTCGATAGTATGGAGTGGTGTTAGGATACTGCCTAATGAGACATTGTTAAAAATTGGTTGTTTATTATTTCTAAGGCCCATGCATACTAGATAAGATTTATGGAAGATATATCTTAGCCCTAAGAAATATTTTTCAAAACATAGAAACCTGGTATTGTCATTTACTCTAAATATAAAAAGTTATCCCACTAGTAATTTGATCGAGTTTGAATGTTGAGGAAAATGTTTATATTTAAGTTTAGTGTAAGGTAAAGATCACTTTTCAAATAGGTTTGGACTTTTTGAACCCAAGAATTGTCCTAACTTCTAATTAAGATTTTGTACTCTAATTTGAGTTTCAAAAAATTTGAAGGGCTTTGTCAATGGTTTATTCCATCCTCTAGATTTAAGCTGGCTTCCCATTGTCCTCGTAGAATACTCCTACACCAACACACATTAACTTGCATGAAAAGTAAAATGCATGAAAGTTTAAGGGTATGAGAGATTTAAGAAAATATAGGTTTTAAATCATAGCAAGGAAAGTGTGTGATCAATCAACACATGATAAGTCAAATAACATTAATTTCCATTCATTCATTAGATTATGAAATCAGTAAGCAAATGACAAGATGGGCTAGAAGGGCCATGCTACAACCATCGTGCACTTAACAAACCAAAAGGGCAATGCCACTGATGGAATGCCTAAGGACTTGCTAATTTTTGAAAATCTCATGAGGACAAAGAATAATATGGATTTCATGGAGTGTAGCTCTAAATTATCATGGTCAAAATATTATTACAATGAGGGCCATAATCCCCTATTTATAATAAAAGTTTACCCTTGAGTTACCTAGGGTAATAAATAATTAATTCTAGTAAAAGTAAAGATTTGGGGGAAATTGTAGAAAAATTTTGCACCATCAAATGTTACATGCCTCCAATTATACCTATAATATGCTTAGAAGGATTTGAAAATGAGCTAGTACGATATTGCATGCTAAAATGTTACTTTCCAAAATATTTTCCTCGGTATGCATCTTCAATATACCTTTTTCACTGTTTGAGTAGTTCAATCTAGTTTGGCAAGTTAATAGTTCGTATTTACAAGTGGATCAACACCTTTTACCAAGTGAATCAATCCTTTGATCCAAATGATCCTCTTTAACTAGTGAATCAACACTTAGAGCCAATCGATTGGTTTTTACAAGTGGATTTGTCCCCATCCATACTTTGTCAAATTTTGAGATTTTTTAGGCCTCTACTATCCAATTTCTCTGTTTGCATTCTCCGTAAATATTTAAAACTTTTACAAGGTAGTGCTAAGGTACTACATTTATAGCAACTTCATGGGGAACTAACCTTGATTATCGTAAGATTCCAAATCTTGCCTTTATCTTTGGACACAAAGTCTACAAAATTAGAACTTCATGATAGAACTATCAAAATTGGTGGTCTTCTTACTAAATATTCTATGGCACCGATTACAACAACTTTTTACACTCAATGTCACCTTAAATATATCGATATGAGATTTTTTGACTCCCTTGTGAGGTCATCGAAAGGATTTTTTGACAATTATTCCTATTTAGTAACTAGCTTTTACAACTTGGCAAATATTAGTTCTAGCTATTTATAGATTTTAGTTGCATCTCCTTTATTGGCTTGGCTCTTATCCTTATTAAATATAGAATTCATGATTTCATCATTAAAGATGTGCTCCATATCTTGAACTTGGGTTCTCAATGATATCAGGTTATCCTTGCAAGTTTGAAGGTTCCTTTGGACATCCAAGATTTTATTTAGTTTCTTGACTAGGTCCCTATGGCGAATTCCATGTTTTTATGATTGTATTAAGGCAAGGAGTTTGAGAACCTCCTAATATTCACCCCTTATAGATAGTTGCCTTTCCATATGTTTGATTATTTTATTGACTTATTCTAGGATCTCTTTTGCAAAGGAGGTCAATCAAAAGTACTTAGGCATTCTTAACTTCTTTGATCTTGTCCCAGAAGGACTTGATCTTTAGGATGTCTTGAGCCACTTTTAGATCTATAATTTCTTCTATTGGATTTAAGGCTATCAACTTGGCAATTTATTGGTCCTTTGCATTCAGGGTATCTTGGAGTCAATTATGCTCTTTTGTTAGCTATTGCATGAGGTATTTAAGCCCTTGATGGATTTTTCAACTTCAACAAGTTAGGATATAAGGTCTTCAACTTGATTTTTTAGCTGATATTTCTCTAAATCATATTTCTTAAGCCTCTTGTTTTATTTCTTAATGATATTTTAATTCAATTAATTTTTATGCGAGCACTTCTTTTACTTTTATTTTTGTGATCATCTAGTTATTTCAAATTCATGAGCATTTCCATTAATTATTGCATTACTACTTTGGTTATGTTCATTTTTATACGAAGCTTCCTAACAAGTGGTATTAGAGCTCTTTCCAAGTTTAAATTTTGTAGTGGAAATAGTTCTTGTCCTTTTGTCCATTTTCTATTTTGTAACTTCTCATTCTATTCATTTTCCATTGAAGTATCTTTAAAAAAAATATAACTTTTTTATTTTTTTAGTAAAGTAGGGTATAAAATCTATCATAGGTGTTTTATATTGTATATATCTCTAGTTTTTAGTTGTGAACATTTACTTGTAAAGCAGTGTGTGAAGGAGGTGTGGTAAAAGTATACTAAAATCCAATCCTTAGATAAAATATGCCACAAATTTGGACTTCCATGTACTATGAGGTATATCAAAAGATAATCCTAGGTTAAACTGAACTGAAACAACCCTAGGAAGCCTTTGGTCATCTAAAATTATGGTGTGTCGATAAGTGATTAGCCCTAGGAAGTTATTCTTATATTACTCCAAAAAAATGGATAGTAAAACTATGAGTACAATGGAACCATCCATAGTTAAAGCTCTAAAATATTAGGCCAATCATTAATCATAAATGAGATCTTATATCAAAGAGCCCATGAAATCAAGGATACCTTGACATAGGTTGTCCCTATTGAAACATTGTTTCAATCCTTTCCAAAAATAAAAATAGATCTAAGCTTATTATAGAAGAGGCTATTCGTGTCATAGTCAATATTTGATATAGAAGCACATTGAAATACACTGGATAACTTGTACATAGGTAGTATGAATACCCCAAATCTAGATACTAATTATCCAGTCAAATAGTGTAGAGAATATCCAATGTAACAATGTAGAGAATATCTAGTGTGATAATGTAGAGAATAGCTAGTATGAAAATATAAAGAATATCTAGTTTAACAATCAAAGCAATTAGTTGTTAGTAGTCCACCAATGAGAAAAAAATAAAAAATAAATAAAAAAACAAAAAATAAAATAAAAAACTAACACCAAGATAAAAAATACAAAAAAGCAAAAGCAAAGACCTAAAAGTAAAAAATTACCATTTTGAGAGATAGCCCATTGTGATCCTCTTTTTAAGTTGATTGTTTTAATACCTAACTATGATAACCCATTTTTGAAATCCTACCTTAAAAAAAACATCATTTTGTGGTATAGTCCATTCTAATCCTCTCTTCAAGTCGATGGTTTTAAAATATAACTTTGATAAACCTTTTTGGATATTCTAAAGTAACAAATGGATAGTGGTACTAGAACTAAAAAGCTAAAGCGATTGGATAAATAGGTGAAACAAATCAAAGCTTAGTTAGAAATCCTCCATGCATTATCTAAATAAAAATTTGGATAAAATTTATGGCATCAAAAGTTTTTTAACAGGTCTAAATATAAAATATGATGCTTTGGTAGGAAAATCATTAAGGATTTAAGGTAGCTCTCACTAAGTTAAGACATACCACATCTGTTTGTGTTTTCTAGACATTATTTGAAAAGTTGATAAATCTCACTAAGGGATTGAGTGCTAAGTTTTCCCAAAGTTTTTTTATTAGTGTATTAAAGGAATATTGATGTGGAAAACACTCTTAATAGATGACACAAATTGGAACAAATGAAAACTTAAAAATTACATTAATCAAAAATATATTTATAGGCATGTTTGCCTTTACAAAAGCGGTATTTAATACACCCAATCTGTGTGAGCATTAAATGCAATATAACATGATCCCTATCATTCCTCTCCACTGAGGAAGCATTGGTCCCTAATGCGTATAGGTGTGGAAGAGAAATATGAGTGACTGAAGAGTGTCAGGTACAACCGCAAATGCACTTTTGTTACAAAAATATGAAGACCAAAATAACAAAGTTTTACATGTCTTCAAAAAATCAAAAACTGATATTGTATCTAGATTAGGCTCAGAAAATGCTCTCCAATAACTGTAAACACTGCTATGTTGACGAACAACTGAAATTGATCCCTGAATTTTGTAGAAGACAATAACTTGAAGTGTAGGCGAAGCTACAATAGAAGATACCTAGAACCACATGCAAAAAAATGAGCACCACATGCAAAATGAGCATTAATGAAAGCAATGCTAAATGGTCCAATGGCTTGTAAGAAACCTAATGGTTAATGAATGACATTAATGATTTCCAACTTGATTCAATGGCATTCATGATTTCCAATATGATTCAATGAAATTAATGATTTCCAATAGGACGAATGCATGATTCAATGGCATTAATGATTTCCAATAATATGGATAGGATGGACGAGGCTGGTGATATGGAATAAAGATCTGAACATCGACAATGCTAGTGACATGGAATACAATATTTGAATGTCGATAAGTTTCCTGGATAGTTGACTTGGACTAACTTGATAGGGCAAAAGGAAACCTTAACATCATGGGACTAGATGACATTAGACAGGTAGGACTGATGTAAATGGTAGATGCAAACTACTTGCGAATAGGTAGGACTAATGTAAAGGTGAAGGTGATGCAATGGTTGTACTATGACAATGAAAAAAACATGAACGTACCCATGTGGACTAGGGTGGACCACATGGAATGGTGACGAAAAGCATACATGGGAAGTTGAGGTGTCCAATGGACTGAGAGGTAAGGTGGACATCGATGACAACCAGTAGCAACCACAGAGTGGATCAGGTATATGGGGAGGTCACTAATGTGGCATAAGAGTGGTCAACGGGAGAGCGGGCAGTGGGAAGATGATGGGAGGTCGCTGGATATTTGGTATATGGCGTGGCACAAGTTTTAAATGACAAAATACAAATCGCTTATATAATGTGGGATAAAACCACTCTAAAAACACGTTGAAAGTCATCGAACAACCAAAAAGTTTAAAACTGCCAAAAAAATGTAATATGCATGTTGGAAAGCAGAAAAACCTTATAATTAACTTTAATATTTGCCACTGGTATTTTGGAGGATGCTAAAAATATGATCTATGTCATTTTGAAGCGACTAAAAAATGCTGGAGATGCAGCGAGCAGACATTGTGAGCACCATGAATCAATCTAAACATCATATGGACACCGTAAACAATCGATGGTCACCGTAAAATATGTAAGCATCACCAAAAAACTCATGATCACATTGGGAAAACCAGGTACAAGCAGATCAATGTAAAAAACATGTAGAGATCACATCAAAAGGTAAATGTGGCTGAAAGAGGGTCGGGAAAAAGTTGTCGAAATTTGCAAAATGTGCTAGAAAGTTGCGAACCTTAGGACATGATGAAATGTGGCTCACCTGAAACTTAATTGAGCATTAGAGAAATATTTGTCATTGAAAATGGATGCAGCTCGCTCGAGACACTTTTGTCACCATAAATACCTTGAAAAGGGTTTCAGTTTGCTCGTAAGGAAGTGTTCGCCACCAATATAGGCTAGATTGTGTCAGGAAGAAGTCGATGCTGGATAGGTTCAATGGAGATGTCAGATCATTGGAGAAAGGAATTGGTGGGCATCAAAGTTTTATTTAGCCATCAGAAACTAGGATCACATAGAAAAATTAGGCCTAAAAATGATGTAGTGCACCGGTGAAGCTGGTTGAATAGGGTCGGTAATGTTAGATTTTTTGGTGAAACTGTGAGAAAATGATCAATCAGTGGAAGTCAGACAAAACACTATAGAAAAATACTAGAAGCATCAGTAGTCACAAAAAATGGACTGGTAACACCTGTAAATTATAGATTGATTCCAGGAAGGAATGTTGCATCACCGAGGAAAGGCAGTGCGATGGTGGATAGTACAGAGTGACAACAAACAAGGATGGCAACAAACATAGTGAACCAGTTATGAATGCCACGGTGGAGCATGGGGCTTTGGACGAGCATATGTGTGAACCGACTGATTGATATCACAAAATAGTGCCATAAAAAATAGATTGACATCAGTTGGGATCAAAGGTGGTGGCAATGATAGCCATGTTAGAAGTTGGAAGCATTCGAGTAGTACCGGGTAAGAAGATCAACACCAAAAGAAGTTGTGATACGCCAGAAAGAGCGGGTATGATTTGAAAGTAGGTAATGAATGGTGGTATAACTAGTTCAATGATGGAGGCCACGGTGGGTATGAAGATGATTGAACAAAATGTAGCAATATGGGATCCGATGATGGTGGTGCAACAAAATCGGGTAACATATCATGACCCAAAAATAGGAGATCATCACCCGAAGGAATAGGCAGATCATGAAGTGAAACAGGCACAAGAACAATAATAGCAACTACTTCTTTAGAGCTTGGATCTACAACATTTGGAGGGGCCATATCTGCATCAAGAGCTACAAATGAGCTTAGATCCACAACAAGAGATTCAATAGAAATTGGATCTACATTAGGAGCAACTGAAGCCCTCCGAAGCCACATCGTCTAATGGAAATATGCTGGGTATCTCACCTAAAGATCCTGGTTCGAATATAGCTGTGGCTACAACTTTTTATTTTTCTAGATCAGGGGAAGAATCCTAATTTTTTTCAATGATATCTTTGGTAGGAATGAGATCATTAATAGTAGTTAAAGTGCAGCCATTTCTCCACGAAGTAGTTGAAGTTGTATGACGAAGTCGACAAGTAAAATGATTGACATTGTGAATGATGGTCACGAGTTGAAGGTAAGAGTCAGAGGGACCCAAATAGGCTGAGGATCAGATTCAGAGGGACCCCAACTGAGATTTTTCATGAATGAAAGTTCTCAAAGATGTCTACAAAAAAAGAAAGAATGTTCACCAAATACCAAGATCTGCTGGTGGTTTTCTCATTCCTCTTTTGAACTAGATTGGCCTGGAGGAAGAGGATACTCACCTATTAAATGCTCAACTCTGATACCAATGATGTGAGAAATACTATTAATAGATGATACAAATTGGAACAAATGAAAACTCATCAATTAAATTAATCAAAACCATATTTATAGACATGTCTGTCTTTACAAAAGTGGCATTTAATGCACCTAATCTGTGTGAGCATTAAATGCAATATAACATGATCCCTATCAAATATATTCATGTAGAGGTAAAAATATTCAATCTAGACATTATGGTCTCAACTATAGTATTGGATAGGCTCATTGAGGATAAATTCCTAGCATAAAGACATACTTTAAAACCACCATAGGGTTGAACCCTGTTATCCTAGACATCATCAAAATTAGTAAACAAACCACCTTAGCTTAAATGTCTTACCCATAAAGAAATGGAGGTATGTCAAGCATGAGGTCTATACCACAACTATGATGGAAAATATTCTCTAGGCCACAAGTGTGTATATCAAAAACTATATTTATTGGATATGGGAGAACCTTTCACTAGGAAACCGCATGATTAAGGGGAGGATCAAATAGAGGTAGATCAATTCGAATATCCCAAACCGATAGAGGAACCATAACTCAAATTTTTAGTATGTGCATTAGCCAATATTTCTACTCCCTAGAGCATGAAGGTAGTAGGGTATTTCAAAGGCCAATGATTTATCATCCTCATTGATTTTGGCAATACCCATAATTTTATTAATCCGTAGGTACCTAAACAAACAACTTGTTACATTTATTCTTGTAATTCATTAGAGATCAAGTTTACCAATGGGGGTACTCAATTGTGTAAATAAAAATAAAAAAATATAAAAGTGGCAATGGGTGACTACAACCTCAAGGTAAATATTTTTCCCTTTCTTTGGGGGTTGTGATATTGTGTTGGAAACTCAATGTCTTTGCACATTGGTCCTAATAGTATGGGAATTTTTTGAGCTATGGACACAATTTGTAGAACATAGGAGTAGTACACTCTATGAAGCATGACTGTAAGTCCTACCTAACTCATAAGCTTACATTACATGAAAAATTTCTAAATTAATTGTCTAAGGGGGTAGTGGCACAATTGCTTTCACTACAAACCTCGAATATCGATGATATAATTTAGTTTTCTAAATTACAAGAAAGTATGGATAAACATGTCGTTGTATTTATAAAAACACAAGGGTTACCACCATGATCCTCACATGATCATGCCATCAAGCTTATTTTAGGAAGTTTATTGCCAAACATTCATCCCTATTAATACTTGTATATGTAAAAGACCAAAATTGAGAAGATGGTATACACGTTACTAGAGACAACGACCATCCAACTGAGTATCAACCTAAATTCTTCCTTATTACTCTTGGTTCAAAATAAAGACAAGTATTAGTAGTTATGTGTGGATTTTCAAGCACTCAATAAAACTACCATCGAAAATAAAATTTCCATTCCCATTATTGATGAGTTATTGGATGAACTCCATGGTGCTTGCTTTTCCTCATAATTGAATCTTTGTTTACGTTATCATTAGATCAAATTATAAGAATAAGATATTTTAAAGAAAAATTTCTACACTCATGAGGTTATTGTTAATTACTCTTCATGCCATTCAGTCTTACTAGTATGCTATCCACATTTTAGAGTCTCATAAATGCAATCTCTTTGTAAGGAGGTAAAAATATTATTCTACCTAAATGTGCAATGTTTAAGTATATGTACAAAATACACTATGTTTTGTGTGTATATTAAAAAACACCTATGTTTCAGGTTTGCTAAGATCTTTAACCTAAGTCTTACAAGCCTAACAACAAGATAAAAATACAAACAATCAGGGAATGCAGAAACAATTCCTACACTATATGACTTTTCATATTTTTTGTGAACTAAAATTGAAAATTATCTTTCTTTTTCAAAGTAAAAATTTAGAGACATAGAATTCCATAAGAAAGTACCTACCCTAATGCAACTATATGCATTTTAAGTTTGATACTTATAAATGAGAACACAATTTTTATTTTTGCACACAAGTTATGCTAGATTCATTATTTTTTCCTTATGAATTGTGATAAGATTAAAGTAGCAAAAACTTATATGATCTTAGACAAAAAGGTATGATATATGTGTTACTAAATATGGCTAGCTAGTGAGCTTGATGTGAGGTATGCAAACTTGGAAATCAATGATATGGTTATACTCTGGTAATGCAATAATTTCTTGTAGATAGAAAAACAAAACTACAAGCAAAATGTCAACAATAATTAGCATTAAGGGGTCTACTGAGATCTAGGAAAACAATGAGTTTCCTCTATCATTGGGTCAGACCCCCATTACTTTTAAGGAGATATTGAAAACAAATGATAAATAAGTGCAATAAAATAAATATCTATGTTGTAAATTTGTAAAAAACAATGAAACTAATAAAATCAAGGCCCTTAATTGTAAGATAAACAGTGAGTGATTAATTAATTGTACAAAAATGACAACATGTTGATACAAAATTTAACTATACACCAATATTAGAGGATGTAGAGAACAAAGGAAGTCATTAGGATGGATTAGAGAGGTGGAAGTCTAGTTGTGGTCAAAGGATGGATGTTCTACTTAGGATAAACCTATAACCCAATTTTCAAAGAGATGGAAGGAAGATGCAATAGGCAAGGGATGATCTATAATTAAGGTAGGGATATTCCTATCCTTTGATTTTTAGGAATGTTCTCAATGACGTATGTTCATGGGATAACTGATTCAAAGATACACTTAACCAGAGAGGTGATATGGAAGCAAAATTGCATAGGGGATGTAGTATTTATATCGAGTCTTTTACATAGTTAGCAATTTTTTTAGAATAACAAAAGTGAGTGACTGTAATAGCATTTTTTAGAACGCAAGTTTCCTATTATAAATATAGTAGCACTTTGTTAGTAAGTATTTTATTCTATATTTTGTGCTATCATAGAGGATATATTTATAGAGGTATTATAATTTGTTGCAAAGATAATCAATAGGTTCTACATGGTCTACCACTTTGTAGGCTTGATCCTATTGGATAATATATGGGAAATATAACTAGATACAACCTATGTTAAAAAATAATAGGAATACATCAAGTCATTGCTTGGTAGTCAAGCTCATCCAATAAATAGGTATTTGGTTAGGGATGTGGTTGACTCAATATAACTTTAGAAAATGATGTCAATATCTAGCCTGAGAGGAGGGCAAATAGTATCATGCTAGGTTTGGCCAATGCATAAATGCTCCTTGATCCTAGAGGAAGCATGCTAAAGTCCAATGACAATAGGGCCATTATGCTAGGGTGGTGTGTAGTCAACTCATAGTGTAACAATGTGGCATAGCCTGTGTAATAGTCCAAAAATATAGTGCTAGACATGTATTAGCTACTATGTCTAGCCAATGGTTACATATTTTTGGATGGATCAATTGAGTAGATATTGCTAAGGGCATGCACAATTAGGAGAAATTTGCATGGCTTGAGTTATTACAAATATAATTGGATATAGTTTTGGAAAATTTGAAGTTGGGATTATGCAGTCCACTGGTAAGGTGCGCACCAAAATGATACCATGTAGATGTAACTTACCAAGTCAACCAATGGAAACATACCAGGAAAAGGGTTTTTGGTCAGCCATTGACCAAAATTCATAAGAAAAGGAAACTATAACAAATATACATTTTGTAACACCTTGGTATGGTGGGAGGTGATTCGTATTGAATCATATCAGGAAAGTGATTCATTTTTGAAAGGTAAATTATGTTAGGAAGGTTATTTGCATAAAAAATGATTCACATAAAAAAGGTAGATTGCGTTAGGAAGAGAATTCATGTTAGAAAGATGAATCATGTCACAAACCTAATTTGCATCAAAAATATGAATTGCATTGCGAAGGTGATTCATGCCAGAAAGGAAAATCATGTCGAGAAGGAGTAGTGCTTTGGTGCTATAAAAGAGGGATTCACCATACTAGGTTGCACATATCTTCAGGATGGGTGGGTATGTATATGCTTATTTTGATGGAGAGAATTCTATGAATGTTTTCATGGCTTTTCAATAATTATTAAGCACCAAATAATGCTACTAGTATCATAAGATTCATAGTATTTGGATTTAATTGAATTTTAGCCATTGTTTATTCTAAAATCATAAGTGTATATACATTCATTGAAATATTTTTGAGCCTATTCCAATGAATGAATTTATGCAGATTTGCAGTGGGTATTAGTGTCTATTGTGGTGAAATAAGTTGCACAAAATTGGGTGTAGACACAAAAATATTTGTGGTTTTGGGTCATTCTTATATGATTATATTTTTTTTAGGGTCCACCTTGACCCCTTTCCCTAAAACTATATGGCCTAGGTATTCCTGTTCTTGCATCCCAACATAATGTTTAGATCTTTTGGCTTATATTTTATTATCATCCAAGAATTATAGTGTATAGTCTAAATGTTATAAATATTCCTCCCATGTATGATTGTAAACCAAAATATCATAAAAAAAGGTAAAATAATTTTATGGTAGTAATACCCACCTAATGTCTACACCCAAGTTTGTGCAAAATTTACCACAATAAAACTTAATTCAACTCCATGGCATTAAAAAATTAGCACCAAAATCCTATGGACCATATAAAGTTCTCTAGTAAGTTGGACCTATGGAGTACAAGTTAAAATTTTCACCTTATTCCATGATAGATCTAATTTTCCATGTATCATATTTAAAGAAGGTCTTTGGAAACCACATATAGGTCCAATCCACACTACCCTAGTTGGATGAGGAAGGCTCGATCATATTAGAACCCAAGAATATTCTGGACCAACATACATGCACACTTCACAACCACATTCTCACTGATGTCCTAGGACAGTAACATGAATTACAACCAAAATTTTATATTTGTGATCCACTACATCAACTATAGTGGCAATTTACTCACCTCAAGCTTTGAGAGCAAAGCTTTTTGAAGGACGAGGGTATGTTAGGATCATATCCTAACACAACTATTACTATGTACTTGTCTAGTGTTAGTGTTATATTTGCACCATGGGCACCTAGTGTGCATGGGCCCATTATGATGTAACCTTTACTTTTATTGTAAGTAGAATTCAAGGCTTGACTCACATCTTTTATGTTGTCTGACCCTTTAACATTAGGTTTAGGGTTAATATGATTCTATAAAAGGACATGGGTTTGGAGTAGAAGGTATCCAATATTTTCTCATTTTGTATCAGAGATATACTTCTAATGAGGTTGCCCCTTAGATAGGCCAACAATATATTTACACTTGATTAGTATAAGTTTGTTGATATTTTAATTTAGTTATTTTTGTGAGAAATTTGGTTATTCTTATTTTTTGATCATTTTGTTATTTCAAATTCATGATCATTTCCATTATTTCCTACATTGCTAATTTGATTATGCTTATTTTTATATGAATCCTCCTAATAGATTTATCTTACATGTTATGGTTGGGCATGTGGAAGTGGATGGTGGAGTGAGTAAAGAAAATTATATGGTGATGGTGGGAACAAAGTGGAAATGATGGGGTTGGGATGTAATGCCAACTTTTTTAGGGTATCAACAAGAGGCAACATGGTCAACAATGGTAAAGGTGATGTAGTGCAGGGTACCAATAGTTACAAGGTGGTAATTTGGATGATTGGAGATGGAAAGGATATAATAGGGGTGGTACCAACTATGAAAGTGACTGCTGGCGACAATGTGATCCTTGAAGAAACATATATTGCATTGGTGGATGGTGAGAGTAGTGTAGGAAAATAATGGGAAGGGAAAGAAGCATGGATATAAGAAGAAAGGATAGAGATAAGGGAGAGTGGTGAATATTGTGAGGGAGGTGGAAATGGTTTCAATAGTAGCCACTTGGTCATTCCTAACTTAGAATAGGAGCCTCCTTGAGGGATTTTTTCCTCCTTGAGTTGAGTTGTCTACTGCTACTATTGCTTCTCCTTTGCTATTGCTACCTGTAAACATCAAACCATATATTTCAAACCCCTTATACCCCCTAATGGTTATTTGTATAATCATCAAATTTATTACTACCAATATCATCAATGTAGCAAAAATGATGATCTTTGTTGCTATTATATTCTTGGATTTTAGTTTTTGAGGGGTTGAGGTGATGGATTTTACTTCACTGCTATATTGGCTCTTTTCATGCTCTTCTAATGTCTTATATCCTAAATGTTATATTATTCAACATAAAATAGGCCATATTTGACAAACTTGGTGATTGTAACCATATTATACCTCATCCTCTACCATGCAAGAATTTTCTTATCTATGTATTCTATTTTTTGAGCATCTTATACCTTTGGTGAAAAAACTTTATTTTGGGGTTGAAGTCATCCTTCACCTTCATGTATAAGGCATGCCACTTTGGTAGGGTGGTGTACCAACTCTATATTTCATCCTCATATCCATTATTGCTTTCTAGAGTGGTAAATCTATTTATTTGTCTAGGTTTACCTCTTGTTACACATCACACCTCTTCTCATGGGTGAAGAAGGTATAATTTCTTGTTGCTTAGGATCTTCTTAAAGACTCCCTTTGGGTTATAGGAACAATTATATCTTAGCTATTCTAGGCCCATCTCTCATAATAATGCCTATACCATTAAGTGAAACCCACACAACTTTAGGGTGATGTTCATTATTATCTACTTAAGTGGGTAGAACATGGTCTTCTTCTACTCCTTAAAGCACTTCAATTCTACATAATCAAGTTATCACGCATATTTCAATTTGAACATGTGGTTGGGCACAACTTGAAGGGCATAGCTAAAATTATATAGAGACAAATAAATAATTTGGTCATCACCAAATACAAATCCCCACTCAACCATTTCCCCTCACTCAATAATTTCCATGCCTCATTTTACAATATTGGCACCTTATCCTTTAACTTCTCCAAAATGACCTCCTTCATCTCATCATAAAAGTGGTAGGATGTATTTCTTGCTTCTTTGTAGGGTATCTACATGCAAATAGAGGATTTCCATAAACTCGTACCTGGTTTGGTTGGAGGGTCAAAAGCCAATTTGTTTTATAGTATAATATTAACTAGACTAAGTAGGAGGTGTAGTTAAACTTCCTCTTCTCAAAATCCTTTAGTTGACTATCTATTTGATAAGAAATATATTTGGCATAGTCAATAATTTGGAAGTTCTCCAAATAGATTTGTATGATGTGAAGCATGGCTATGTACTATTTATAGAGATTTTGGTCACTCTTTTCTCCTAGGACTGTAGCTATTCTTGACAACACCATTTGCATATCTTCCTTGAATAAGCTCAACTCTAGCAGGATACTATACTTGGATGGAAAGTTTGGATTATTTAGGAAAAGATTAGAAAATACCTCTATTAAGTGTTTGGGTGCTTATAGTAATAGTCCTTTTATGTTCTTGGACTATAGGATATATCTGGGTCATCAATAGATTTAACATAATCCTTATAACTTGGCTTATGTAAAAGGTGTCTTCTATCTAGTATGGGAGATTAAAGGTCTTGGTTATAGGGTCATATATTTGTGCCACCATATCAAATAAATTTAGGCAACTATAGACTTGGGGCATAAAATTCATTGATAATCCCAATGTCCATATTCTACTAATGCTCTAGGATTTGGTTTGGGGACAAAAATTAAACCTCTAGAGGTCCTTTTTTCTTAATTACCCAATTGGATGAGTATAATTTCCCTTATCCACCCTCCATTATGGGTTATAATAGTACTCTTCAAGCCTCTTTGGAGGTGGGGAGAACTATCTCTTTATTACCCCATTTTTTATCTAAATTTTCCCTCTAATGGTTCAAATTCCCCTAACATGATGGGAATTAATAAAAATAGAATGAGAATGGGTGGGACCACAATAGTGGCAGGTGATAAAGATAGTTGTGCTCTGGGTAGTCAAAATTTTGTGGAAATGAAAGTGGTGTTTATTTTAATAAAAAAATGGAAATTGGGTAAGACAACAAAAAATTAGGAAACACAGTCAAACCTTGTTCTTTTGGAGGAGAGATTCACTCACAAAAATAGAGTGATTCACTCACTTTAGGTGCTCAAATTATTTTGGTGAAGGAGAGATATTCATTTGGAAAAAATGAGTAATTCACTAGAGGTATTTGAGTGATTCCCTCATTATGAGAGCTTGGGAAAACCATAGAAATCAAGTTACCTACTTGATCAATTCAAGCAATTCACTCTTTGTCTTGAACTTAGAAAAATTTTGACTTCCTTGCATGGGTTTGAGGGTATGGTTTATCAAATAAAGAGGAATTTTATTAGAAGGCTAAGTGGTTTTCTTTGACCCTTCAAGTAAATTATGCTAGTAAGGAAGCTCAATGAGCTTGATTCAATACGGATGTGTGATTTATATGCTATCTAATAAATGAGATATAGTTTGGTTGAGTGAGCAATGTGATATATGGGAAATGAGAAATGCTTTTATTCTAAGAGTGTGACACATAAAGTAGATCCCCTTTCCCACCTAGATTTTATAAATATCCTAAACAACATATGTCAATTGGTTGGTTGGGACAATCAACTCATTAATGATTAATTTACCCTCATCTGAGGTTGGAATGGGGTAGGACCTTAAGTGAGCATCCCACTCATGTTAGCACGTGGTTAACTTATTTTAAGAAATTTATGTTCTCTCTCCTTTTTAACATTAATAAGGTACACAAAAATTGGCAATGGCATCATCATGACATGATGATAGGGGTTAGAAGATAAAATCGTAAAATAATTGAGAAATTTGTTAGAGGGAAAGGAAGGAAGAAACAAGATTTTTAGAAGTAAGAGAAAATATAATATTTTCTAAAATAATAGCTACTACTATGTATATACTTGCATATTCTTTTGGATGGTATTATCGTTGCTAAAATTAGTGGAGATGCTATCCATTTATAAAAATATGTAACATTACTCCTTCCATAGAAGTAAATTTGTAGGCATTTGGACCTATGACCTTAAAAATATAGTAGGGTTTGCTCCACAAGGAATCAAAATTCTGGTGCACCCCTAGTTTTGCTTGATCTTCATCCCACTTGAATACAAAGTTTCCTTCCTTGGAATATTCTTTTGTGGCTCCTTTATGAAACCACCTTTTGACAACTTCATGTTGTTACATAGTCTTATTGAAGGTATTTTATCTTTTTTATTTGAGTGCTAGTAGCACATTTAACCTTGATTATATGGGTTCAACATTGGTATCCTCAAATTCAAATTAATGTGACATTTGGAGGGAAGGGAGCTCTAAACTGATTGGTAATACAGTGTCTTATCATAGACTAATTTGTAAGGGGATGATCTAATGCATGTTTTTAGTTTCACTCTATCTTTTTATAATGCCTTCACATCTTAGTATGCGAGTCTCTTTGTGACTTTGAGGTGGTTCTTTTCAAGATCCTTATGATGTTATT
This sequence comes from Wollemia nobilis, assembly GCA_028583015.1. Lineage (NCBI taxonomy): Eukaryota > Viridiplantae > Streptophyta > Pinopsida > Araucariales > Araucariaceae > Wollemia > Wollemia nobilis. The sequence goes on along the minus strand of JAQPPZ010002381.1, from coordinate 3,846,849 downwards.
ATTGGTTAAACCAACAAAGTCGTTACCCTAAGGTTAGTAATTAGACAATGTCTTGAGCAAGAATCCATACTCTAGGGAAACATTTTATCACCTTAGCCCCCTTAAACTATATGGCATTACATGTGACTATTGTGGTAGGTGTTCCAAACCTGGTGATGATATCTTATACCAATTGAGCCACTATTTTCTAATTAGTTTATTTGGTCAAGATCGCTTAAACCCATTTGGTGAAATAATCCATAGCGGTGAGGATCCATCCATGTCTTACACTTGATAGTGGGTTAATTTTTCCTATGAAATCTAGGCCACATTGCTCAAAAGGTTTAGTTAAAATGATAGGTTTTAAGGGTATTGCAACCCTTATTTTTCATCCTTTAAACATGTAGCAAGATGTACAATATTTGACTTGCTAGTAGCAATCAATAAAAATGGTGGACCAATAGTACCATGTTCTTAGGATCTTATGAGCTTTTATGGGCATGGAGAAGTGACCCCTTATTCATGGTATTTCTTGGTCATATCCCCCTTCTTTTCTTCTTTAATGCAACACATTGAGATTCTATCATACCTCTTTCTACATAAAACATTATCTAGATAGTGATAATGTATTGCTTTTTACCTTAATTAGGCCCTTTTATTGGATGTTATCCTTTTGGGATCTTCTCTATATCCATATATCTACACATGTCACCCATCCATATCTATCTTCTCTAATAGGATTTGATCTTCAAAGATCATTTTTTCTAATATTTCACATAAAGCTCTTCCCCTAATTAATTTGGTGGGTTTGTTATCAATATCAAATTCATGAATCTTATTGATCCTCTTGGCCCTCTTTTCTCCTAATTCATCATGTAATGTAGTATATTAGACATTGGACATACTATAAAGGTGGTAGTATTACTTTGTGATATATAATATTTGAACGTCTTGAAAGCCTTTCAATCAGGGCATATTTCTCTTCGTATTTGTAATGAGTTTGAATCATGAAAGGTATGGGATGTTCCTCATAATTCTCATTATTTTATGTTATGATGGATTGTATGCTTTCATATGTACCAAAAAAATACAACCTAAATTATTTGGAGAAATATGGATTGATTAAGACTAGAGATTTGGTGATGGAATCTTTAACATCATGGAAGGATTTCTTTCCTTAATCAATCTAATCTAAAGAGGTATCCCTTTTTAACATCTTAGTTATGGGCCTAATTATTTGAAAAAAATTACAATAAACTTAGCAACAAACTAGATTTTACCTAGGAGTTACACGATCCCTTTGACTAACAAGGGCAATGGTAGGTCTTGAATGATTTTTATCTGATTTGGGTCTATGGCTAAACCTTCTTTTGATATTATATGACCTAGCAATTTTTCTTCTTGGACCATAAAAATAGACTTATTAGGGTTAAATGAGATACCAAATTCCCTACACCTTTAGAATACTAACTCAATATGGTTGATGCATCTAATCCTATCTTTGGAAAATATTTTAAATTATCAAGATATATGAGAATGCTTTCACCTACAAGCCTAGTGAAAGCTATGTACATAGCCCTTTGGAATGTAGCTCCATTGTTTGAGAGATAAAATAACATTCGTTGGTATGTGAAGGTTTCCCACTTGGAGGTGAAAGCTATTTTATATTGATCTTCATCTTTAACCCAAATATGGTTGTTTTTTAAGAAGTCGTCAAGGAGAGATAACATCTATGACCCAACTACTTTTTACAAGATCTAATCAAATGTCAAACAATGGATAGTGATTTTTTGAAGAGGTCACTTTTAAGTTCCTAAAGTTGAAATATAGCCTTATATTACTATTTTATTGTGCATACAAACCAAATTAGCAACCGAAGTGGAGTGCTTGATGAAAAATATAATTTAAGCCTACAAGAGCTTAAATATATATTTTTCAATTATTACCTCTATTTTTTATTTATCAATAACTATTTCTATCTAAAAGGTTTAGTATCAGGATCCATTTTGATAGTATGCTATATGATTTTCCATTTATAAATATTAAGATCTTCATGTAACGAGGCAATAATATCTCTATACTTATGCAAAGTTCTTAGAAAAGGTATATTTTTTCTTTAATGTAATATTTTCCAAGTAGTATATTTCTCATTTTAGCTACCTTGATTGGATGATACAAAGAGAATTTTACCTTGAGTCTTATATTTCTTGCACTATAATCGAGGTTAAACAAAATTTCTAGAGTGATCAGGCCCTTGGGTATTTGATTCAAATTTAGTTGTATGAATCCATCCTTGATGTCATCCTTGTAATTATTATTTTCTTTAGTGTATTAAGCCTCCATGATTAGGAGTTCTCTGATTTGTTCATCATTATTTAAGACCTACCAATGATCAAAATTATCAAGGACTGTTAGTCTAAAGAATATTTTTTTTGGGTTTATCCCACATATCATTGGTAGGGTTGAATCAAGATTCCATTCTTGCTAACCCATATACCTTTGTGTTTGATTATATAGGGATTGCTTTAATTTTGTATATATCAAAACTTTCCACCAAATATTACTTGATGATTGTAAAACTTCAAGTGCCTATTATTTTTGGTGTATGGGGAATTGACCTCATTTATAATTAGTTTAGCATCACCATATTTTTTAGGCCCCTAATCCCCATATTTTTATTTTTTCTTAAATAAGCACAATGATTCATATTTTGCCACATTATTGGTACAATTAAATAATAACCTATAAGAAAAATGAGTGTGTGCACCTTGTGGGTCAATTAATTGAACACTAGTCCATACCCCTTTCCTATTTTGGGTGCCTTCAAAGTACATTATCCACATCTTATCTACCCCTATGTTTTTTAGGGATGGAATAATTGAGGGCATTTTGGTGATGAGATAGTTTCCTAATTCAAATTTTTATATGCAACTTTGGGATCTCCATAATATTGTAATATGCCAATTATCATGTCAATCTTTGGATCTTGGTTGCTTTCAAGATATTCATGATCTGCTACAAATTATGGTAGCTCATTCCAATTCACTATAATTTTATCATCCATCTTATGTAGAAGGTAGTTGCAATGTGGTTCATTTTTAATTTTAATTACTTTCCCATCCTTTAACACCTTCATATGAGTATAGTCAATTGCTAGGTAACCATTTCCTAATAACTTATGCACCAACTATTTCGATAACAATATACCAAAGTAAATAGGTAGATCCATGACTATCACTTCATGCACTACTATGAACTCTAGATGTCTATTTATAGTCATGAATAGGTCTTCACATACCCCAACTGAGTTGATCCTTAGGCCATCCATTTGAATTCAGTGTATAGTCATCTTGGTGTAAGGAAGACACATTTCTTTGCAAACAACTTTAGGCATAATTGTTATTGTTGCTTCCAAATCAACAATGCAACTTTTGAGTATATAATTTTCAATATTGAGTATCACATAAAATCGATATGGATTCAATATTTTTGGTTTTGGGGTATTTTGTATATTTAATGCATTAACCTAGATGTTTGTTGGATGCTCTGCTATCAAATTTTCTTGATCCATTATACTAGTTGGAGTTGATTTTTGTTGTTTACCCTAGTATAAATTTGTTCTTGCTCTTTTAGGGCTTCCTATAGTAGGTCCTACTGTCTTGGTAGGTCTAATGCTTCTACCATGCTGACATTGATGGAATTATTTTCATTTCTTCTATGATATTAAATTTAAACTTCATAGAGGTATTCTCATTTCATGTTGTGAAAATTTGATATTGTTTCTATTGGAGAATATTACATTATTTAGTACATGCTAATGTACATCCTTGGTGCCTTGATGGTACAAATGAATATATTTAAATATTAGAATAGGGTTGAGTCTATAGTTTAGGAGTACGTTTTATATTTCCCATTTATGTAAGTGTTTATGTGCAAGATGTGCACAAGTGTCATGTAATTAAGTGTGCAAGTTTTATGTATTAGAGTGTGCATGTAGAGGTGTGCAAGCATCAAGTATGCATGTAGGAGTGTGCAAGTTTCATGTATTAGAATGTACATGTAAAAGTGTGTAAGTTTCAAGTATGCATGTAGGAGTGTGCAAGTATCATAGAGTTAAGTTTCCAAGTAAATAAAGATTCAAGAGTCATGTATACAAGTGGCAAAATGAGAAGCAAAAGGACATGTGAGGTTTTTCTTATATATAGAAAATAAAGTTTGCAACTCCTGGATATGTAAGGAGTGCAATATTCAAGTATTGAAGAGTCACCTTTCTAATGTTATATAATATAAATCTCCATGAAATGTATAGAAAATTAAGGATTACATTCAAGCAATAATATTGAAGCTTGTATGCATATTTGAGAATTTCTACTATAAGTTTTCTTCATGTTATTGTATGAATGATTTTGGCCATTTATATTCATATTATTATCATTTTAACAAATATTATTGTTAATTTTTTTGACCAAATAATATATTGATTGCTCTAATATTTGAGACTACTCAAGATCTAGAATATTTAGACTTGAGATTTTATGGCTAAAAATCCAACAATGGTATTAGAGCTACTTTGAGTAGTCTCTAAAGCTAGCATCGAAGGAAGTCTTCAGTGTAAATATTAAGAGTCATGTGAGAAAAAGTAGATTCATATTACTTCAAATATCAAATATTTAGATTGATATAAGGGAGAAATTGAAAAAATTTCTATATTTGAAGACGTCTAAGAGACATTTCATTATTTTCTAGAGTCTATCCATTCAGTCCTAAAACAAGTGAAGACTACAATTCTATTCAAAGGAAATATTGAAAAAGAATGTCTTAAAAAATAGACATGAGAAAATTGATTTGGGGACAATTTGAGTCACCTGAATTTGATAAGATTATCTAAAAATAAAAGACCAGAATAATATAGTGGTCTAAGCCACCATGGAGGATGAAAATTCCAAAAGCATTCAAAGAATTAGAGGATAAAAATTACATAAGTATTAAAATAATTGGAGGATGAAGCATCCAATAGCATTCAGAGAATTGGAGGATGAAATATCCTTAAGCATTGCTTTCAAAGCAAAGTCTATGATTTGAATAATCAAAGCAAAGGTGAATGAGAAAAATTTATCGTAAAAGAAGATAATATAGCTGCATGTGATCTTGTGACAAGCTCAATCAAAGCTTCCATTATCTGTGATTGAATTTGAGTCTCTGTTACTAAAGATAGAGAGGAGAAGAGAAACAATATTTGCATCAATGAAGGCTATGGGTTGAGAAAACCTAAGGGAGATGAATCATTTTATTTGGAGACGTTTAAGCCCATCTATGAGAAGTTCCAAAATGTTACACCTGAGTGTAACACTCAATCACTTGAAGATATTAATATAGACCTAAGAGGATCAATCGCCAGGGGTGCAACAAAATTATATTTCTTGAGCGTTATATTTTATTGAACCGGAGGATTTCATTCCTGATGTGACGTGGTCAGTGAGAATTTTGTGAACTAATTCAGCACAGAAGAATAAGGTAAGTTACTTTACTTTTATTTTTGAAATATTTACACTCGGCACAAGAATAAAGTCCTAAGTTGGTTATTTATTTGAAGCTTGAAGAGTTAGGGACTTTCGAATTGTAAAATTAAAAATGGGACTCAAAAGGAATTCAAATCCATTGAGATTATAAAATTAAAGTTTGGAGTTAAAAGGAATTCAACTCCAATATTTTTGAAAATATTGAAAATTTGATATTTGATGTTTGCAAATTATTTTTACAATTTTATTTTTGAAAGTTGATAGTTTAATTAAATTTGGAGAGAAGGATTTCCACTCCAAAAATATTAAAAAAAATTGAATATTTGATTGATTTAGATAATTTGCAAATTTGATAAAGTATTATGGAGACAAAATATCTTCTACTTCAAGGGTTTTGAAAAATTTAAATTTGTAAATTAATTTTTATAAAGGATTTAAAAATTTTATTATTGAAATTGCAAACTATTGCTTGAATTAAACTTTGGAGTAATAAGGACTTCTACTCCAAAGGAATTAAAGGTTTTTGAAAAAAATATTTTGTACATTTGAAGAAATGGATAGATGGCAAAGAAGAATGAATACACCAAGACAATATTTTGAATTCAAAGGGCCATATCATAGAAGAAAATTTCAATTTTTTTACCAAATATGTGAAATAAAATCACTTGGATCTCATCAAAACCTACAAATACAAAAGGATGCTTGGTATATAAATTTAGGTGCCAGTCATCATATGAATGAAAATCTACATTGGTTTAAATATTTGAAATTCAGATCAAATATTCCACTAAAAATCGTAAATGATAAGATTTATCATGTTCAGGGAGTTGGAAAAATTATACCTAGCATGTCATTTCTAGATTTTGTGCTAGATGATATTTTATGTTCCTGGATTATCAAATAATATTATCATAGTTTCTCAATTAGTTGAAAAAGTAAGAATAGTGGAATTCACATTTATAAATAGAAACAAGAAATGTGTCATAAGTAATCAAAATAAAATAGATGCTACAGGTTCCATCACGAATGGAATATTTGCTTTAGATACAAAGGATTTTCAAAAGAAATATTAAATCATATTTTGACTTAAGAAAGGATTAATGATATTTTTTTATTTCTCCAAAAGACAAGAAACAAGAAGATATATTGAGCATAGTCCAAAATTATCTAGCACAAATAATAAACAGAGGCGGTGGATGAACACAATGTCCAAGATGAAAACAAAGATTGAAGAATAAAGTCTTCAATAACCAAATAATGTAATATAGGGGGTGTTGGAGAATATTGCAATATTTATTACATGCTAATGTAACCCCATGGTACCTTGATGGTACAAATGTAAATATGTATATATTAGAATAGGGTTGAGTCTTTAGTCTATGAGTGTGTTTTATATTTTCTTTTTTTGTGTAATTTTCTATGTGTAGGATGTGCACAAGTGTTATGTAATTAAGTGTGCAAGTGTCATAGAGTTAAGTGTGCAAGAAAATATGAAGATCATCAAAATAACTTAGTAGAAGTAGCAAGATGGCGGGAGGCAAGGGTTCTATTGTGACAGGGATAGGACATGAAGGAAAGGTGATGAGCGAGGTTTTTGTTATGGTAGAATCCCCTAAGGATATGGATAGGATAGATTATAACCCTTTGGATCTAGGAGTAGTATATTCAAATTCGACAGTAGTAGAAAGGTCAAAGGGAGGCACTTCTTGGGCACAAGTTTTGAAGAGAGGTTAAAATTTATAAGAAGAGGGATTTGTTTTGTCTAAGGATCGGGATGAAAAGGCTTTTACTCTTAAGGTCCCAAAAATTTTGGCTGACAAAGTGATTCAAAAGGAAAAATTCTTTGGTCAAGAAATTTTTGAGCAATAGACTGGATTTAGATATAATAAGGAAGTGGATTTGGGATAAATTAAAACTTCTAGAGTTGGATGCAGTGGTGGCTTTACCTAATAATTTTTTGTTGTTTAATTTTGCAAATATGGAGGATATCACAAATGTTTTATTGAGGGGGTCATGGTTTTTTGGGAGGAGAGGGTTATTTTTACAAAAATAGAGCTAGGGTTTTAATCCAACCACAACCACTCTTCAATTAGTGCCCTTATGGGTGAGTCTACCAAGGATCCCATGGAATTTTGGGGTGTTAGTATTATTCTCGAGATAGCTAAATTTATTGGAAAAATAATTGCTTTTGATTCAGCATATGTTATCTTTCCCATATCAATAGGTAATGTAATAGTATCTTTAGAGTCTTCATTTGCTTCAGTAAGTTTTGAGATTAGATTATTACCAAATGTTGTAAAATTTTCATCTTTTTCTTCTTTGAAAATTGATTGTTAGCCTATATTTAATTTTATTGATATAACTTTTTGTTATTTAGCATTCTCTATCATGCATCATGTGCAATGTTTTAGGGTTTTCAACATTTGTTTACTATATTCTAGTGATATATCTTGAATGTTTGTTTCTCTTTTTGTTTATTTTTTTCTTAATTGTCATGATGTGTCTCTTGTCTTTGATCAATCTTCAATATCTTATTTCTTTATCCAATAGTATCATAGAATTCTACAATCCCTTTTGCTCACATAAATTTCTTCTTAATTCCTTATTACTTCCAAATTAATATTTATAATAGTTTGTCATTACCATCAAATTATTTTCTTCAATTCTATTTTATTTAACAATATTTTCAAATTATATACTCTCCTTCAATAATCACATAATATATCTTCTTCAAATAAGTTTTTTTCAATAATAATATTTTTAATTCTTTGTAGAAAACCTTTTAACTCCAAATTTAATAAGTTCCTTCTTCTTTAATTTAATATTCTTCCTTAAAATAATTCTTCTCTTATTTTCTTCAAACAATTTTCCTTTTTGAATAATTCTTTTTATATTTCCTTTATTTAATTTAATCAAAATATATTTTCTTCAAATCAACTTTAATATTTCTTCAATTTTTTTTATTTCTTTCAATATATTAATTTCTTCTTATAACTCCCTGTAATTCAATTTTCCTTTCACTTTAATTTAATCTTCTTCTTCAAATATATTAATTTTTGTGTTGTATAACTCCTTTAATAATATTTTCTCACAATAAATTTCTTCCTTTAATTATCACTAACACTTTAGTTCCCTCTTAATATTTTCCTTGCTTCACTTTATAAACGCATCTTTAATACATAAAATAAACCAAATATGTTGTTCGAAAAAATTTGCAATAAATTCAAAAACATGTACCTTAGCTTGCTTATTCCTTGAGGTGCGACACCTCCTTATTTACCATGTTATCTAATGTCTTTGGGTATTTCACCTTTCAAAAATACCACTAGTTTGAGCATTTTGACTATCATCCATCCACAATCTACCTATACTATAACTTTTAGCTAGTAATCTCGAAGTGTTAGGCCAGTGAGTTTTTCCCACAGTTGTTGTTTCGGGCCATTGTTTGGTTCTTTCTCCTACTATTCACTACCTTGGTTTTGTTCCAACATCTTCACAACATCTTTGATCCTCATTTTTCTTGTTGGTGTACTTCTAGCTTTATTGTGTCTTCAATTTTAGGCATCCTCTTGTTGGCATGCTTTGGCTTCGTGAAATATGCATAAATTCTTCTCCAACATTACCCTTACTCCTCAAGCTTTGGTTAAGATTTCATAGGGGTGTATTCCTTTGAATTTCATTGTGTGCCAGCTTTGGGACTATCATAGATAACTCAGTGCACATGTATACCAATCCTCTTTAAATGTGGGTTTTCCTTATACAAGGCTTGGTTCCTTTCAAACATGGTTTTATCAAACACTATCTCTCTCACCATATGGTTTTATCAAACACTATATCTCTCACCATATGTTCACTATGGCTCTCACAAAGCTCACCCAACATGGCTCTGATGCCACTATTAGCAATCCAATAATATTTCCATAAGATCTCACAATATAAACTCAAAGCATTCACAATATTTAATCCATAATGATTAAAAAAGAACAACAACTCATTGAATATTATTGATAAATATCTACTTAAGCAATGCATAAAATGTAATTCTTAATAAATCATCTAATACAAAGCTTTGTCTTCAATATATACATACATGAGACTCTTGACCTTTACACTTACATAAAATTTTCATCTCCTCATACTCATGGGAGATCTAACTCTTCATATTTCTCAATACATAATAATAAATCTCACATATTTACATAAATACAAAGACTCTCATGATTGCACATAACTCATAATCCACACTTATTAACATGGCACCTCACTTATATAACTCCACACCTACTATATACCCAAATATTAAACACACCCTGGACTAAACTATTTGCATGGTACTTGGATTAATATTGCAAGGTACTAAATAATATAGTACTTCCTACATAAATTGAGTTAAGAAACTACCTAATCACAGAAAATACCTATTATTCAACAACACAAATAATATGGTAGAGTATAAAGAACTTTGTATATATTTGAGAAAAGTAGAAAATATGGGAATCAATGACTTAATAATATATGAAAAATCTAAACTAATTATGCATTAGGATAATTCATACTACACCACATAAAAAGAACATAAAGTATTATAAGCATCAAATTTAGGATTTGCTTGCAAGTTTTGATTTATATGAAATCAAAGTGATCCCCATGGATCTAAATACAAAGGAAGATGAGTTAGAAATAATGAAACCCAATTTGACCCCACCGATGATATGTGGGATAAACCAAAAGAATTAGAAGTCATTTTTATGCCAATATTTCTTGATAACTATGACCACTAGCAGGTCCTTAACAATAACAAGCAAATCGTAGATTTCCTAATCAAGGAAGCTCAAAATAGAGAAGAGAAGAATGCGTACGAGGATGACATAAAGGATGGGTTTATAGACCTTTTTACGAGTATTTACATCATAGACCATATGAGAAGTCAAGTGGTATAACCACACCTCAAAAGGTACATGCATGTAGTATAGGACAAAGTAGTTGCAAGTTTGTTTGAGGGTCTTTTATGTCTAAAATGGGCATCCTATGTACTTAAATATCCTTAATTTTTAAAATATAATCATTCAAATTATTAAAGATCTAACAGATCTAAAATCAAACCAATTGCCCAAAGGCTTGATCACATTGGAAATTTTGTTTTACCTAGATGATTATACAAAAAAAGGTAGTCTTAAGGTAAAATATTATTTACACCACCTAGTCAAGGTAGTTAAAGTATATAATTTGCTACTTGGAAAATATTATACTCAAGAATAAAAGGACCTTTTCAAAGAACTCTATAGTAAGTATGAAGACATTATTGCTTGGTCATACAAATATTTTAAAGTCTACAACCATAATATCATAGAGCATACTATCAAATTGGAGCATGATGCCAAGCCTTTTAGATAGAAGAAATGACCAATAAATCCACATATAAAATCCATGATGAAAAAATAGTTATTGAAGTTTTTGCAAGCTCAAATTCTATTATTGATCAAACATTCTACATGTGTTTCCAATCTAGTCCTAGTATACAAGAAAAATGGGGATATAAGGCTATGTGTCGACTCTAAGAACTTGAATAGGGCATATTTGAATGATCATTATATATTTTCTATCATCAATCAAATAATGGAGAATCAATGGGGTTATAAATATTGTCTCTTTCATATGGCTTCTTTGAATATAACCAAATTTGGATTAATGGTGAAGACAAATATAAAACAACCTTCACCACCAAATGGGAAATATTTGCATATAAATAGATGGTGTTTGGTTTATCAAATTTGGGAGCAACTTTCCAAAGAGCAAGGGACATAAATTTTGTTGGGATTGTAGGGTATTCCATTCTCATATACATGAATAATTTGATATTATTCTCCAAGATCAGGAATAAGCATATTGACCATCTCAAGTCATTATTTCAAAAATGTAGAGAGTTTGGTATTTTTCGTTACCCTAAAAAGTTCTATTTTCATGGTTCAAGAAGTAAAATTGTTAGGCCACATAGTATCAAAATAATGTCTGATCATAGAGTGCAATTGAATAAAAGTGATCCAATACCTACCATTTTCCACATCATTCAAGGGAATCAGGGTGTTCCTTAATCAAAACTATGTTACAACCAAGTTCATTACTATTTTTTCTTAAATGATTAAGCCCATAACCAAGATGTTAAAAAGGATACCTCCCCATATTGGATCAAATAAATAAAGCATACCTTCCAAGATATCAAGGATACCATCATTAAAATTCTTGTCCTAATTAATCCAAACTTCTCCAAATAATTTAGGTTGTATGTGATTGGTACTAATGAGAGAATAATAATTTTTTTCTCCCCAAAGAATGATTAGGATAAATAACACCCCATATCCTTCATGAGCAAAGCACTTCATAACTACAAAGAAAGATGTACCCTAATCAAGAAGTAAGTGTTCACCATCATTAAGGTCTTAAATTTTTTTAGATGCTACATATTACAAAGCAAGACCATTAACTTTGTAGTACACCCTAATATTCATTTTATTGTATCACACAACAAATTAGGGGAAAATAGGGCTAGGTGGATCAACAAAATACAAGAATTCAATACTGAGATCAAACCCACTAATCTAATAAGGGAAAGAGCATTATACAAAAGACTAGCAAGGATAGTCTCTAAATATAAGGTTGCTCTTGTTGAAGAGATGGAAAGAGATTGGATGGATAGGATATATATGCATATACATGGTTATAGAATAGGTCCTTGAAGGATTGAAAACCAAGGAGAGAGCTAGGTCTAAACAAAAGGCAACACACTACCAATTGTTTGATAATAACTTGTTTAGGAAGGGATATGATGGTATTCTACTCTATTGTGTTGAAGAAGACAAATAGGGAGCCTTGATGATGGGGACACGAAAATTTCATCCAACCAAATCCAAATTTTCATGTAGAAAATTTGACACACGCTTTACAAGAAACAGGAACACTCTTTGTTCTATTCAAAAACTTGCAAAGATTACGTTTACAGCCCACAGGCTTTACAACAACTGGCGCACAGGCACAGTTTCCCTTTGGTCACAGCTGACCAACCACAACACTAGCCCATAGGCGTAGTTTTTCCTAGTGCTCCTAGGAAGAATTTCCAACTCTGGAAGGAAAACACACTCTAGCTGGTTTGAGTGGCCCTTTGCCTTCGACTTTGCAACTCGACTGTGCAACACTCTGTTTTCCAACCCCCGTACACGCCTCTGCTTCATCCTTTTATAAATTTTCACGTGACTCTTCGTCTTCCATCTGGCGGTCCTTCGATTCATTTCTGCCATGACTGTTCATCTTCATCTGCTCCATAACTGCAATCTGTAATGTCCTTTGTAACTGGCATAACATCTTTCGTTAACTGTTCGTCTGCGCCTGTTTTCACTGCACCTTGGTGCCATGTATTTTTTTGCACTGTCATGTGTCATTCTGTAACGGTCCCTGAAAATACCGCCTATCACAATTTCGTGATGTCTCCTCCTTCTTTCGCATCTTCTTCTCCTCTTGTCGCGATATCGCGACATGTCGCGATATCGCGACATGTCGCGATATCGCGATATGTCACGATATCGCAACGTTTTGGCTTCCCTGCACTCCTTCTCCCTTTTGGTCATGATATCATGACATGTCACGATATCATGACGTTTCCTTTCATCGCTGCCTTCCTCGCCTTCGGGTCATGATATCGTGACATGTCATGATATCGTGACATCTTTCCTTCGGACGCCTTCGCTTTTTTGGTCCGATCGTGATTTCGTGACATGTCGTGAAATCACAACAATCTCCTTGGCATCTTCTTCCTCTTGCTGCTGGTCGTGATTTCATGACAGTCATGATTTCACGACATGTCACAAAATCATGACATTCTCATTGGTGTCTTCTCCCGGCTGCCCTGCGTCACGATTTTGCGACGATCGTGATTTCGCGACATGTCGTGATTTCGTGACATGTAAATCGTGACAATATCCTTGGCTCATTCTCCTGGTTGATCTGTGTCACGATTTCATGATGATCACGATTTTGTGACATGTCATGAAATCGTGACATCTTCCACAGCTTCTGTGCCCGGCTTCTCTGCATCATGATTTTGTGACAGTCACAATTTTGTGACATGTCGTGAAATCACGACATCCACCATGGCTTTTGCACCTGGCTGCTCTGTGTCACGATTTCATGACAGTCACGATTTTGCGACATATCACAAAATCATGACATCCTCCACGCCTTCTGCGCCCGACTGCTCTGTGTCACAATTTTGTGACATGTCACGAAATTGTGACATCCTCCATGCCTTCTGTGCCTGGCTGCTCTGCATCGCGATTTCGCGACGGTCGTGATTTCATGACATGTCACAAAATTGCGACATCCTCCATGACACTTTCTCTCTCCTGCTACCTATTGCGATTTTGTGACACTTTTTCTGTCACAATTTTGCGACACCAAGGCAAATACTAAGAAATTTTCTTATAGATGCAAGGTTGTTCGGCCACCACTGGATGCTCTTGCATTAGACACCCGGGGTTGATGGAGAAGTGATCTTCACTTTTGTGTTGTTCGGTTGCCGCCTCCTGCAACATCTCCAAACGCGCACCTACCTTTGCAGTCCGATTCAACTCCATTTCCTAGCCTCTACTTCTCAGTTTATCTTCATGCTTTCTGCGCAGCTCCTCTTGCTTCTACAAATCCATTCTAAGCAGCTCCTCTTACAGGGCTTGCACTTACCTCTGCAAAGATCTGAACATCTATAACTGTGAATCCTAAGATCTCATATCCCTCCCACCACCACAGTTTCTTCGCGGTGGCATTCTTCTGCACTTTCTTCTCACAAGCCCTTCCACAGATCCTGGTGTAACTGCCTCACATCCGGTGATCTATTACACACTCAGGAACTTCCAGCTCTGATACCACTTGATGGGGACACAAAAATTTCATCCAACCAAATCTAAATTTTCACGTAGAAAATTTGACACACGCTTTACAAGAAATAGGAACACTCTTTGTTCTATTCAAAAACTTGCAAAGATTACGTTTACAGCCCGCAGGCTTTACAATAACTGGCACACAGGCACAGTTTCCCTTTGGTCATAGCTGACCAACCACAACACTAGCCCGTAGGCATAGTTTTTCCTGGTGCTCCCAGGAAGAATTTCCAACCTTAGAAGGAAAATGCACTCTAGCCGGTCCGAGTGGCCCTTTGCCTTTGACTCTGCAACTCGACTATGCAACACTCTGTTTTCCAACCCCCGTACACGCCTCTGCTTCATCCTTTTATAAATTTTTGCATGACTCTTCATCTTCCATCTGGCGGTCCTTCGATTCATTTCTGCCATGACTGTTCATCTTTGTCTGCTCCATAACTGCAATCCGTAACGTCCTCTGTAACTAACATAACATCTTTTGTTAACTGTTCGTCTGTGCCTGTTTTCATTGCACCTTGGTGCCACATGTTTTTTTGCACTGCCACGTGTCATTCTGTAACGGTCCCTAAAAATATCGCCTGTCACGATTTCACGATGTCTCCTCCTTCTTTCGCGTCTTCTTCTCCTCCTGTCGCGATATCGCGACATGTCACGATATCGCGATGTTTTGGCTTCCCTACGCTCCTTCTCCCTTTTGGTCTCGATATCACAATGTTTCCTTTCATTGTTGCCTTCCTCGCCTTCGGGTCGTGATATCACATGTCACGATATCGTGACATCTTTCCTTCGGACGCCTTCGCTTTTTTGCTTCGGTCGTGATTTCATGACATGTCGTGAAATCACGACAATCTCCTTGGCATCTTCTTCCTCTTGCTGCTGGTTGTGATTTCATGACATGTCACGAAATCATGACATTCTCATTGGTGTCTTCTCCTGGTTGCCCTACATCGTGATTTTACGACGGTCACGATTTCATGACATGTCATGAAATCGTGACAATCTCCTTGGCTCCTCCTCTCGGCTGATCTGCGTCACAATTTTGCGACGGTCATGATTTTGCTACATGTCGCAAAATCATGACATCTTCCATGGCTTCAATTCCCGGCTGCTCTGCGTCACAATTTTGTGACGGTCGCGATTTCGTGACGGTCATGATTTTGTGACATGTCACAAAATCGTGACATCCTCCATGGCTTTTGCGCCTGGTTGCTCTGCGTTGCGATTTCACGACGGTCATGATTTCACGACATGTCACAAAATCATGACATCATCCATGCCTTCTGTGCCTGGCTTCTCTGTGTCGTGATTTCACGATGATCACAATTTCATGACATGTCACGAAATTGTGACATCCTCCATGCCTTCTGCGCCCGGCTGCTCTGTGTCATGATTCGTGACGGTCATGATTTCGTGAAATGTCACGAAATTGCGACATCCTCCATGGCACTTTCTCTCTCCTGTTGCCTGTCGCGATTTCGTGACACTTTTTCTATCATGATTTCGCGACACCAAGGCAAATACTGAGAAATTTTCTTGTAGATGCAAGGTTGTTCGGCCGCCACTGGATGCTCCTGCATCACTTGATGAGTAGTAGAATGATGAAGGAAGGCATATATCTATACCTATAATAGCTCACAATGTTCTAAGAGTTGGGTACTATTTCCCTACTATTTTTATCGATTGCTATTGATGAATCAAGGATTGTAAACCTTGTTGCATGTTTAGAGGAAAGGAAAGAAGAGCTCCAATGCCTCTTAAGACCCATTGTTATAACCATTTTAATAATTAGGCCTTGATTTCATAGGCAATATTAAAATATTATCACATGTGGGCCATAGATGGATCCTCATAACTATAGACTAATTTATCAAATGGGTTGAAAAGGTCCCAACTAAATTGGCTAATCAAGATATGGTGGTCCAATTGTTTGAACTTATCATCACTAGGTTTGCAGTCCCCATTTCTAATGTCATAGAAAATATAACCTATTTCAAGAAGGATACATTGATAAAATTTTCGCTAGATTATGGATTCCTTCTCAAAACATCATCCAATTACTATATCAGGTAGATGGGTTGGTCGAATCAACTAATAAAAATATCATAACAGTCTTGAAAAAGACCATTTTTGTAACGACCCTCTTTGGTAGGACTTGATCTTGATACTTGATTATGAATTGATGTGTGGATATCTAATGCATAATATCATTTAATGTTATCAAGATGTGTTGATAGATGCAATGTTTGCTTTGGTTATACTTTTTTTTGGAATATGGTACTGTTGATGAAAATTGTGGTTGCAGGACCAGGTACTCTCACTGATGGATTTGTATGGGATAACACTAGAGTTGAAAGAAATTGGGAAATGATGAATGACATTCTAATCGACAGATCAAGGGTAAAGGATACCCTCATATAGATGCATTGCACATATGTATGTTTTTCTACAATGCATCATTGGCTAAGAGGTTGTTATAAGCAAAAGAGCCATCCTTAGTAGGCAAGTGATAAAATTTTAGTTATCGTAAAGCCTCTTACTTAAGGAAATTGTTTGTGCATATTGTTAACTTGCATCTTAGACTTTTAGCTTATGTTTTGATGCATGGAAGTGTTTGATAAATAATCAAGTTGGTATTAGTAATTAATACTTAAAAAGTAATATTGATGTTAATAATTAATATTAACATTCGATATCAATTTAATCAATTCCAAGAGGTGAATAATTGGTTTAATCAAAATGTTAATAATAGCTTTGAAAATATAAAGAAAAAGGGTTTTTAAATTATCAATTAGAAAAATAATTATTAAGCTAGACAAGATTTTAAAAGTTTTAAAAAATATTTCTTTTTAAAAAAGAAAGTATTAAATAAACTATGCATATCATCGGATGAGTTGGCCATCTTTGATAATGTAGATAATGTTACTATCTTGCATAATGGATTGTTATGCATGAAATAATGGCTTCCTACATGAATGTGCTTGGATATGGCCTTTGGTATATATGTTTTGGGTGGTTTTTTATTCAGAGGCTAGTGGAAGGAGGATCAAAGAAGCCAAGAGAACATTTTGGAATGTAACAATTTGGGAAAGAGTAAAAAATTTTGTAGGTGGAGGTAATTATTTAGTTAGTTTTTCTTTGTTATGATGTAAAATATCTTATGCTTTCATTGAATCACTCTTCTTGTTGTGTTGTGATGGTTTTTGGCTTGATTGCTTGTGATTTCTTTACCTCTAGGTTGTTTTCATCCTTGCTTTTGTTAGTTTAGGTGTGGATTTATTTTGGGCTAGGTTGGTAGTTCATCTGGTCTATTGTTTTTTCTTGCTACAAAAACCAAGTTATAGGTATCATAGTTAATGGTTCATAGCAAGTCTGAGCCCATTGTTGTCTTGTTACCTAGATTGTTTTCATTGTAGAAGCAAAGTCTAGAAGATTAACACAATGTAGCTTTACATTTGTGTTTTGTTGCTTGGTTGGTTGTTGCCCTTTGAAACATTAGGGTATTAGTACTGGTTGTAGTATTCCATATACAATATTTATGGCAAAAAAATCACCTTCGAATGCTTGTTGTCCCGGATCTGTTTGTTCTACTCAGTCTTTAAAGTAGAAGCTCCCATTGTTGGTTTATTTTGTGATTGGTTTATCAGTTGGGTCATTGTATGCCTATGTTTTAGCTCTTGTTTTTTAGGTTAGTAATTATTTACTTTTGGTTTATTGAGAGACTTCAAAGGCTTAGAGGAGGTGGCCTATGACGCTTTACATTATTGTTGTATTTTTTCTAGGGCTATAGTGGTTGTAATTTTTCCTTGTTGGTTTGTGTTTAGAGTGTGTGCATCTGTAGCATGTTTTAGATTCTTTAATCTAAATAGGAATTATTAACTTTGTAATGTTAGTCTCTTGAGTATTAGAGATAATCCAGACATTTACTTATAAAGTCTTGTTATTATGGCTTTAAAGAATAAGTTATATATATGGACTTTATATTGTTTAAGTAACGTGGAAATTATGAAATAATTGTTTAACTGATTAATAATGGTATAATTATTTAATTTATTAGTTTTGGAATAAAACATTGTTGGTTAATCACCATGATAAGCAAACTATATTGTATTTCATAGTTTTCATTGGGAGAGCTATATTTATCAATACGATTCTTGTATGATATTAATTAACTAAGATGATGTTAAGTTAATGTTGTAAATTTAGGTAATTTAGAAGCAATATTTCATGTTGGAGTGAATATGGCTTGGGTGGTTAAGAAAAATTGTAATTGGGAGAAGTATGGGATTCTCTCAATATGTTGCTTCTAGAGTATTTGCTTAATGCATGTTTTGCATGTTTGTGTAATTTTTATTTATTGCTTAGTGCACGATAGGTTTGCATAAGCAATTCATGAGTTGTCTTGATCCCTGTTACATTCCATTAATATAGTCGATGACTATATTATCACAAGATTTCATTATTAATACTTCCAAGTATTTTCATTTTTAGATATCTATATTTTCATTAATTTTCATCTGCGCTATTCGCATCGAGCCTTTATGGTGAGGGAGTGCCCACCTTAATTGGCCTGAGTATTAATCTAAAATTCCAATTGGTTTCTCTATGCATTTGCATGTTTGTTTGAATATAGGTTGGATTGATTATTGAGTTATTAAATAAAAAAGAACCCGTAGGATTCTCTCTCCAAGTGGTATCATACCAGTGATTCTGAATAACACCATCTTCCACTGGTCATTAAAGAAATATCCATCCTGCAAATCATGAAATTTTGATCGTCCGTGAGAAAAAAAAAAATAACATCATCATACAACTATCTCAGGTGGCCAATGCACAGTCATGTGGGCTTGGAACCTGTGTCTACATTCTGACATGTTCGATTCATATAGGGACACTAATTCAAGATAAAGTAGCATTGTCATAATACCTTACCCAAAAATGTCAATAGCAGACTGCACAACACATCAACACGTATTTTTGGCTCCTTCAACATCGCTAATCCACCTGCAAGAGCTACCAATAAGAGAAGAGGGAAGGAAGCTAAAACACTTTGCCTTCCAAGCCTGACACCGAGCAATCACAGAAAACTAGGCCGAATATCGACATCCGAAGCTGAGAACCAATCAATGCATGCGATTCGCAATAAATAAAACTTGTAAACTAAGGTATAATGTTAAATATATATATATATATATATATATATATATATATATATATATTTTGTCGGATCCTTTATCCCACATCCACTATAGGTTTAGCATAAACATGTTTATATTGAGGAAGACGCACCTCCTTTATTGTGACTTCGATCACATGGAGATCTTCCTTGCCTCACGTGTGACCCTCTCCTATCGCCATTCGTGTCGTTCATTGTCTTGTTCCATTGGTTGTCATGTCCTCTATGTTGTCCCTTCCATTCTGTTGGCTATCATGTTCCTTCCGTTGTCTTGTCCCTTTCGTTTCGTTGTCTATCATGTCAATTATTCCTTTCGTTGGGTGTTGTGTCATTGGCACTCTTATCCCTCCCGTTGGGAGTCATGTCTTGTTAGGTCCTATTGTTTTGTCTTGTCTAGTCCTTCCAAAGATGTCCTTCGTATTGGGTCTCATGTCCAGTCATGTCTTGTGTTGAGTTTCGTGTCCAGTTGTGTGGTCATTAGCTAGTGTGTCTCAGTGTTGTGTTAGTTGTCATCCTTGTTATATTAGGTGTTGTTGTGTCCCGTAGTTCATGTACCAGTTTCTCGTGTTTGGCCTATCATCATGTATCTTGTCCAAAGTTGCTATCAAGAAATTGTAACCAAAAGTCATCCAAAATTACTGTAAAGGAGGTGAGCCAAATAAAACATTCAAAATCGTGTCACAGTTGGAGCGACAGTTGAAGCGGAAAACAAACAATTTTTGGCACAATTTAATAATTTTTTGCAGAAATTTGAAGCTTAAAGGCTCCTAAGCAGGAGATTTTGTAAGGTGTATGAACAAAATTTGGATCAAAGGATCTGATGGCCAATTAACAAGCTCAAAAAATCCCAAAAATAATTCCAGAAGAGCTCGTCGAAGCCCAGGTACAAAAAATTCTCCTTCTCCATTCAGAATTGGTAGTTTTAATCTGAGTCATCTAGTGGTCAGCCCAATGGCATCCAATTCTTCTCCAGATTCAGCACAAGAAAATGTCACCCAAGTAGACAGTAATCATCTAGTGCTCAATGATCAATTAAAATATTTAATAGTAAATCTTCAGATGATGACTGCAAGTTTCAACGCATCTCAAAAACCGCCCCAAAAAATCCTTCTAGCTCCAATAACTAGAGTACAAATATCTACAATGACGACTACACACACCATAGAGGTCAAAATAGTCAATCCCTAACTCACAATGGTCACCAAAATATTGAGGATAGGGGTAATGAAGAAAATATGGAGCAACAAAGAGGGTTTAATAGACCCTATCAAAATAACAACCAAAGATAGAGAAGTAACGAGGAACAAGATAGAAATAATTTTCACTCCCAACCAAGAGGTGCAATGGGATTCAATAATCCACACATTGATATGCCTACCTTTGAAGGCTAGGATCCATGCGGGTGGATTGCAAAAATGGATGGCATCTTAGAATTTTATAAATTTTTGGAAAAGGACAAAGTCCCTTTTGTAGCAACCAAATTTGGCACTGAAGCTTATCAATGGTTTACATGGTATAAACGTGAGGAGCCCCAAAATGCATTATATTGGGATACTTTCAAAACAACCTTTCTTCACAGATTCGACAAAGGTCCCATAGGTTCATACATAGTACGATTGTTATCACTTAAGCAAACAGGATCACTTAAGCTAACTATAAGGAGGTTTTTCAAGAACCAAAAGGATCACCTCCCAAAAGATCTCACGACCATGCCATACATCCAGTACCTGGTAGTCTTCCACCCAATGGTCGTCCGTATCAATATCCCCAACCCTAGAAAATAGAAATTGAAAATATCGTCCAAGAGCTATTAGACCATGACATCATCCATCATAGTACGAGCCCTTACTCCTCACTAGTAGTCTTAGCTTTTCGAAAGGACAATTCTTGGTGTATGTGTCTTGATTTTTGTCCTCTCAACAAAATCATGATCAAAGATAAATTTCCTATCCCTGTCATTGATGATTTACTAGATGAATTACATGGTGCCAAATTCTTTACCAAATTAGACTTACGTTCAGGATTTCACCAAATCCGAGTTAGGGAAGAAGATATCCCCAAAACAGCTTTTCGAACTCATGAAGGTCATTATGAATTCTTGGTCATGCCCTTTTGTCTTACTAATGCACCATCTACATTCCAAAGTCTCATGAACCAGGTGTTTCATCCATTCCTATGAAAATTTGTTCTAGTCTTCTTTGATGACATACTCATCTATAGTAAATCATGGAAAGATCATTTAGTACATGTAGACAAAGTTCTCCATATCCTACGCAAAGAACAGTTGTTTGTCAAACAATCTAAATGCTCCTTTGGTGTTCAAGAAGTTGAGTACCTCGGTCATATAGTATCTCACAAAGGTGTTAAGGTAGATCCCAATAATATTAAGGTAATACAAGATTGGCCCTTGCCTAAAACCATCAAGAAAATTTATGGTTTTTTAGGTTTCATGGGTTATTACCATAAATTTGTGCATGACTATGGTAAAATTGTGGGTCCTCTCATGACTCTCACCAAGAAGGATGCTTTTCAATGGTCAATAGTAGCTACTAAAGCCTTCGAGGCTCTCAAGGAAGCAATGTGTACTAGTCTAGTTTTGGCCACTCCAGACTTTCAAAAATCATGTCATTGAATGTGATGCATCAGGAACAGGTATTGGTGCAATACTCATGCAAGAGGGTCATCCCTTGGCATTTGAAAGTAAACAATTTTTAGAAAAAAAAATTGGTAGATCCACCTATGAAAAAGAAATGTTGGCTATTTTACATGCAGTGGAAAAATGGAGGTATTACTTAATTAATAGTCGTTTTATTATTAAAACCGATCACATCAGTCTCAAACATTTTCTAGAACAGAGGTTCTTGTATCCCGAACAAAATAAGTGGTTGACTAAATTATTGGGATATGATTTTGTGATTGAATATAACAAATAAAAATAAAATGTGGTAGCGGATGCATTATCTAGAAAATACGAAGATGAAGTAGTTATTAATGCCATTTCAGGACCATGTTCACAGTGGGTATCTCAGTTGCAGGTAGAATGGTTGTCCAAAAATGAAACAACTCAGATAATTCAAGAATTATCTATGGGCTCATCTAAATACCCTCTTTTCACATATGATGACCAAATATTACGTAAGAAAAAGTGCATTTACATCCCTCACAATTCACTAATAACAGTACAGATTCTAGAGGAGTCACATGCTTCTCCTTCAGCAGGACATTCAGGGTTTTAAAAAACTTACATGCGGGTTAAACAATCCTTTTGTTGGAAAGGATTAAAAGCAAAGGTTAAGCAATGGGTAGTTGAATGTGAAGTGTGTCAACGCAATAAGGGAGAAACAGTCAAATCACCAAGATTGCTTCAACCATTACCTATTTCGGATCGCCAATGGGAACATATTTCCATGGATTTTATTGAAGGTCTTCCTAAGTTGGAAGGTAAAACCGTAATTTTCATGGTAGTTGATCGCCTTTCCAAATATGCTCATTTTCAGGCTTTACAACATCCATTTTCAGCAAGCAAAGTGGCCAAGGTATTTATGGATTTAATTTTTAAATTACATGGAATGCCCAAAAATATTGTAAATGATTGTGATCCCATATTCACTAGCAATTTTTTGAATAACTGTTTTGACTTAGTGGTACCAAATTAAATATATCTTCTACATACCATCCACAAACATATGGTCAAACAGAGGTAGTTAACAAATGTTTGGGTACCTACTTAAGATGTTTTGTCCAGGATAAACAATATCAATGGAGTCAATGGTTGTCATTGGCGGAATGGTGGTACAATACTTCTTACCATTCTTCCACAAAGATGTCTCCTTTTGAAGCATTATATGGAATAAAGCCACCCACAATATCTGATTATGTACCAAGATCTTCCAAAGTGGCCCAAGTCAATGATTGGTTACAGAAGCAACAAGGAATGCTCACTATCTTGAAGGATAATTTGGTCCAAGCTTAGAATCGCATGAATCAGCAACATGACAAGCAACATTTAGAAAGGACATTCAATATTGGTGATATGGTATTCCTACATCTTCAACCCTACAAACAACTATCATTGAATCTCAAATCCAGTCAGAAGTTATCACCACAATTCTATGATCCTTATAAAATTGTGCGCCACATTGGCGAGGTAGCATATCAACTGGAGTTACCCCAATCTTCTCACATACATCCAGTGTTTCATGTCTCCTATCTCAAACAAGTGATTGGCCAAAAAATAAACTCTTAATTGGAATTACCAGTGCTGGATGAAGAAGATGTACTACAAACTAGAACACACAGACTCGGATTTTGTCACATCCGGGAATTTCTCATCAAGTGGCAGGATTTACCTTAAGAAGATGCAACCTAGGAATCTGAAAGTATCTTCCAGTAATTTCTAGCTTTGAGGACAAATATTTCTAAGGAGGGGAGTCATGTTACATTCCATTAATATAGCTTACAACTATATTACCATAGGATTTTATTATTAATACTTCCAAGTATTCATTTTTAGATATCTATCTTTTCATTAATTTTCATCTGCGCTATTCGCATCGAGCCTTTACGATGAGGGAGTGCCCACCTTAAGTGGCCTAAACATTAATCTAAAATTCCAATTGGTTTATTTGTGCATCTGCGTGTTTGTTTGAATATAGGTTGGATTGGTTATTGATTTATTAAATAAAAAAGGAGAACTCGCAGGAGTCTCTCTCCAATCCCTAATTTCCAACTCATGTTTGTGGGAAAATATTATCAAAAGGAGAACCTTGGATGAAGGATGGAACTTCATATCAATAATATAGATTTTTAACAATGTTATTAAAGACAAGGATATGCTTGAATAACATTTGTAATGAAACTTTTGTTGAAGAAAAGATGTTTTGTAAATTTACTTTTTGTCCTATTTCAAGAATTGTCATTGAAAACATATTTTATGTTGTTGCTCTTCTATGATAGAACTTGGAATGTTGGTTTGTGCAAAATAGAAAGATATGTTAAACTCATGGATAATAAATTATTGTTCCTTGATGATGTGGTATTCTTCCATTGTAATTAAGGAAATGCTAATACTAGAGTTATGTTTTGAAAAGCATTCAATCTTTAGTAATGTGTTTACGATGCATTTGATTATATTTTAATTTAGCACTTTATTTTCTTAAAGAGAGATGTTAACACTATTTAAATTTTTATCTCTTGGGTTTAGATGGGGGTTCTTTGTCATGAATATAGAGCCATAGTAGATAACCCTTGAGTTAAGATATAACCAATATTGTGAGGATTTGCAATGATGCATTAACCAAAATATGTCTAGGAGTTACGATGAGGCAATAGCCAAATATTTATGAATAATACACCTTAAATGGTGAGGCTCAGATGTACCCAAAATAATGAGGTTTGGGAATCATTCTTAAGATAGTATATTGGTGGCACCTCGAACGGTGAAGATCGAGTGACCATGTTCATTTCCATGTAAGTAGTATGACCTCGAAGGCACCTCCGATGGTGTCCAATGTATGCCACTGAGTGATAGGTTTTTGGTACCCACCCACATAAAATTTTGGGGTAGTTGATCTAGAAAGTTCAAGAATTAGCCACTTCTTCATTTTATCTTGTAGATTATTAGGCAACTAGTTTTTGATACTTGTCTGTTACTAGATGAGGTACAAAATATCCAACACCCTCAAGACTTACCCAAATTTTCTCACTAGGAAACGAGTTTCTTGTACCGGCCAATTTTTTCTAGGGGGGAAATGTTCATTGCTCTCTATACTTAGCCAAGTTTTTCTATCCTTTATCTTTCATTCAAGGTTTTGAGGATTCATCCCTAGCATGCTTAGGCCAAAATTTTCCTAGCCTCCGGTTGTTTGAGTCTTTGTTACACTTTTTATTAAAGTACATGTGGGTAATGTGCAAAAGTACCCACATTCTTGGTGACTCACAAGGGCTTTTCCTTAGTGGAAAATGAGAACTTAGACCAACTTTATTATGTTTCATAGAAAAAAAGAAAATATGGGATGCTTACACTGATATAGGTAGACTAGAAAAAATAAAGCACAAAAAGGAAAAAGAAGGTACTACATAGGACATTCAACATTTCAAAACCAAAACATCTGTAAAGAAAAGAGGAAACAAAAATCTAACAACAAGATGGATGGTGGATTTTGTGGTATATTTTACAAGCAGTAACATAAGGGAAAATGGAAGGGATGAAATAAAAATGGTACATGGAGATACCTGGAGAATGTGATATTCCCAGAATAACCAAGCAAAGATGAAAAAGGTGGAGTTTGTGGCACAATTTACAGGAGAAAATATGGACAAAATTAGAAAAAAGAAAACAAAAATGGAAAATAGGGATACTTAAAAATGGGATACCCCCAAAATACTGAAGCTCCATAAGTAATTCTAGCTACATCTAATAGTTTCTTCAAGTCCAATTTAAGCACTTTATGAAATCATCATTCTTTCCCTTGTTATGTTCCTTGTCTCTTCCTCTCTTCTTGACCTAGCCAAGTAAGAACTTCTCCATTCTGCTACTTTCAAATTTCCAACTCTCCCTAGTTCTTCCTATTAAGCTAATTCTCAACACTAAGGAATACTCTTCGAATACAACCTTAAATAGGATTAAGCCCTGAGTCTCACTTGCGCAAACTAACAATTATATCATAATTTTGATTTGGGCAATTTTATCTAAAAACCATTTTGGTTTGATGCATCGGGTTTCAGAGTCATAATTATTGAAAAGGCTATAATACAAGTGTACAAGTGCTTATAGTACAAGAATAATATTATTTTCATATTGTCATTAATCATCCCCCTTGTCTAGTGGGTTTTGTGGTTCTTTCTATTGTTGGGATTGTCGTTGTGAGGCCACCTTTGATGATTAACCCTATTGGAGACTACTTGAGATATTATGGGGATGTGAAGTTCTTGGCACATTTTATTCTAAATTTCCAAGGGAGGTTCTAGAATCCCCTTGAGTTTAGATACAATATTTTTCAATCTGTAAAGTTTACCTTAGGGAGGATTGCTATATCTTCCAATAATTTACTTTGATTTGGATAATATGTGGGAAAGTTTGTAGAAGAGTGCAAAAACCTGATCTACTTCCAATGGTTCGAATAGCGATTCAATCTCACTTTCATCTTGGATTTGCTGGTCAAATAATTGGTTGATCACTTCTACCTTGTAGAAGTGTGCATTGTCATCCCATAAACTTGGTGCACCAAGAGCCTTGACCTCTTTATCAACTCTGCTCATTTCCTTAATTTATTTTTTGAGAGTAGTGAAAAGCTCCTCTCCTTGATAGATCAACTCAGTTTCACGATATACTTGATGAGATAGGAGTATCCATTTTTCTACATATTTTTTTGGTTTTTTCTATAAAATAGGATATTTTTAAGGATTTCTTAACATATTTCTCTCCTTGTGCTTCTTTGATCTTACCCTTGTCAAACTCTTTCTTAGCTTCTAAATATATGGCAACAGTCTCTCATAGTTTAGTGCAAAAAGGAGGGAAAGATTGTAATATTGATCCTTGTATCCTTCCCCAATAGTGGCTCTTGACTTGCCTAGGCTAGTCCTTTGATATTTTTGGACCATGGGACTTATATTTCTCCTACTATAATTCAATAAAGGTAGTAGATAAGGCTTCCTCTTATTGTTGTAGTTTGGCCTTAAGGTCTAGGAGTTCATGTTGTTAATAATTTTGTCTCCAGACTCTTGATTTTTCATCCTTCTACTACAAATCCTTTTTAGAAGGGACTTCATAAATGATCCCTTTCAATATTTTGATTTCATTCTTGAGGGCATCTTGATCTACATTTTCATTGGAAATCTTGATAGTTTCAATCTTCTTTTTAGCAGATTTTAGATTTTTGTATGTTCTCCTGAACTGTACAAATAACATATATGCTTCTGCATGAATAGCCCAAAGAGTTTTTGCTTTGGATATTTTGAAGATATCTATGTTGTGTTCTTCTATATGCTAGTCCTCTACTCTCATTTGGGAGGTTGCCTTCTTGAACTTCAGATGAGCAGTCACCTTTATTATTTTTTCCTCAATTGGGTCCAATATGTCATAAGCAATGGTGACTACTTCCTCCTCATTTTCTTATAGTTGTTCTTGTTGCTCTTCTTCCCTCCACTTATTTTGGTTCTCTTATGTAGTCTTTATGGTAGAAAATACCTCTAAGAGTGGTTCTTCAGTAGTGAGGGGAAGTATGGGGGTAGCAATATATGTTGGTAAGGGAGTAAGAGGGTAAGAAATCATTACCTTTGTAGGGATTATGCTTTCTTGTAATTCTTTGCATGTTTGTCTTGTGGATGGCAGAGTGATTGATGAAGGGTGCGATGATGATTCTTGTATAATGAATTATTGAGGTAGTGAAATGAATGAAGGAAATGATGGAATGGGTGATGAAGGAGGCACTTTTGATAGAAGCTCTACAACAGCAAGGATCATTTCTAATGATGGATGGATTTAAAGGGATGTAAAGGCAATAACATCTACTAATGAGGGAATTTGAGGAGATAGTGAGGAGGGTTTATGGAACATACCTTACTCTTATGATTTACACTTTGACTCCTTCATCTAAATTATTTTAACCCCTTTTGCTTTAAGCTTCATTTCTTTTGCCTGCTTAGCTTCTACTAGTACAACTATTGCTTCACACATTTGCACCTCCTACTACAATTATTGCCTTTTAAGTTTAGTTCTTTTTGTTTATTACTACACTCATCTTCTAGCTATAGCCTTTTCTTTGTCTGAACCTCCAAGATTTGAATGGTCTTTTCATTTCCTAATTTATTTAGAGCTTTATCTAGAATATTTGGGTTGCGTCTCTGATGATACTTTGAGTGCTCTAGGAGTACATGACCTCCTAGTGTATATGGATGGCGACACCTCCTCAATACCTACAACATGTTGCTTTGAAAATTTTTGAGATTGGGGTAATGATTCTTCTTCAGCTTCGACATCGTTGGTGGTAGGGGGAGCTTGTACCTCTTGTCATGTTTCTATCTTAGGTTATTTTTCTTCTTCATCATCAAACACAGGTAGTATTTTAACTTTTTGTAAGATTTATTTTTCATGCTTTCTCTTCTAAATAATATATTCATTATCAAATTTTGTAATGAATTGTTTATCAACCTTGTCATTTGGGGAAGCATATTTAATTTGATTGTGCTCATACCATGATATCTACCATTCTTCTAATGTGTGCTCTTCTCATTCCTTATTTTCCTTAATAGGATCAATGAGATCTAAGTTGATCAATTAATATTTATTTCTTTCTAGGTCAAAACCCGCTTAAACTCATAACATTTTCTCCATGGTGGCCTTTCCTGCATTGTCATATAGTTGAACGGTTCCAGTTGGCCCTTTGCTATATTTTTTAACATTTCAATATTTACGTGTGGTACATGGGGGTGTTTTAACATTTATCTTTGATAGCTTCTCCTCGAAGATGTTGTTTGATTCATAGTACCACATATGTGGTACCATTGGTTACTGTAAAGTTACTAGCTTAGCTTCCAGATCAAGATATTGCTCCAGCTCTCTCTTGGACATAGTTAAATTGATAGAAAGCTAAAAAATTGTAGTCTTGTTAGTGCATGGGCCAAATTTTTTCTCTATTATATATATTTATATTTATCTGCAATGCTCCAATCCGAAAAGCCAGTTGGTGACATAGTATGACAATAGAAAATGATATTTTAGGAAAACATATAATCTGATAATGGTACCTTGCTCCAAGAAGAACCAATCTCTCAATTCTCACCTATTTCCTCTTAATACATCTTCAAATTTGGGCATGATGTGAGGGAATTTTTTATAGACTATAGTTAGGGTAGGTCCCAAAAATTGCCTATTAAACACTATATATGAAGAGATTTCCCTTACAATCTACTACATAACATGCTAAATTCTTCTCATCCATTATCTGCACCTTGATATCATGTTTATCTGGGGTCATGTAGAAAAATATGAGCCAGGCCAAGTATGATGGGTATGTGAATAACTCACAATTCTCGTTCTTCATGGCCTTCTATTTTTCATGTATACTTCTGACTAGAAATTTAAGCCAATCCAATGTGATAGAGGAGAAAGTTGCCATCACTTCATTTGCCATACCCATATTATATGGGTACATGATAAAATTCATACTTAAACCCAATATTATTGCCAACATTGGCAAAATTGGTTGTGCGTGTGAGTTGAATTCCCCTAGCTTCCTAGTCTTGGTCATGTAATCTACTGGAATTTTTCCTACCACCTCGGTGAGCCAAGTTTGAACTGTATATTTTCCTAAATCCTATACTTCTCCAAATTAATTCTCTTCGATATAACTCTAGGGATGTCCTTGACTATAAATGCTTTAGCCACATATTCTCTATTTATGATAAATAATAGCTTTAATGTTGAATTATAAATAATATTTGTGTTGGGGTTGTAATACTTCACCACTACCTTTATGAGGTTTGGGCATGGATGCACTAGTATGGGCATGAATTTTTTTAGCCCTGAATGCCATGTCGCACCAACTATGATTTATCAAAAATATCTTTCCTTTAGCCTTTGACCCTTACCAGAAGTCATTCTACTTTGACTTGACTATAATTATTGTATCGTGTATGCCTACAATTATATCTTATTGCTCTTTTCATGTCTTTTGTACCATGATGCTTTTCTTTGCTCAGGTCATTTCTATGAATTCTACCTTTTTTCTTATGAATATTCTTCTTAATTTACCAAAACCTTCACCTCTATTTTACAATCATAATCTTATCAATGTTACAAATAGATTATATTACATCATTTGGGTCATGTAAATGTACCTTTCTTGGTACATACTTAGGACATTAGATTAATTTATGGGGAAGTTATCTAGTTACTTCATACAATGTAATAAATTCACAAGTGTTAATGTGCAAGTTGTTTATGTGCAAGGTGTCCCTTGTACAACTAGGTAGAGTGTTGGCCAAGGAACCTATCTTCCTATATAAAGGGTCATATATAGTGATAGTGTGCAACAATGTGGTAGAGTGTAGTAGTGTGTGATATATAAGCTTAGAGCTCATTCATGATAGTAGCTTAGATAATGGAGTGTTTTTTTCCTCCATAGCTACTTTGTAATCATTTCTATAATTTCTATTTATAACATATTTTAATCATCTTGTAGATTTACTTTCTTTCTTATTATTTTGCATCTTGTGATAACTATCTCCCATTACATGTTGTATCAAAATCTAACATTGGTATCAAAGCTACGGTAGATCAAGCTATAGTAGATAAATAGGAAAACCGCCATTATCATTGACCCTAAGTTTTTTGTCAACCTGATGCGTCGCTAGACTAGTCACTATCAAAAACTCTCAGAATAGTATAGGTGGTAGAATTAGGAAGAGCCACAAGTGAGGACTAAAAGAAATACCAATTTCAAAGATACTAATATTGCATATGGCTACATTTTTTCCATAGAGTTGTAGGAAAACTTGTGAAGACTAGAACTTAGCATTTGATCCACTAGTTTGATAAATCAACTAGTGAAACTCATATAAGAGATATGAAAAAATTTACTTGAATTTTATTTTATTTTAGGGAATTAATTCTCAGATGATTGGGACACCTCCTAAAATAGAAAGCTAGGAGATTTCAACTATGTTACCTGAAGGTCGAAGTGCCTTCATAGTGCAGAGATTAGTTGTTGCAAGAGAAGAATACTATAGAAGAGACTTTTGGAAAATAATCGTGGTGAATTCATGAGACAGGAGATATCCATTGCTATATTGATAACTTCACAAAAAGAAGAAAATACCATAAAAGCCTTGATATAAAATAAAATGCCATATAAGCCTTGATCTAGAAGAAAAGGCCATATAAGCCTTGATATTGAAGAAAAGACCATAGAAGCCTTGATATTGAAGAAAATACCACAAAATACTTGATATGTAATAAAAGGCCATGGAAGCCTTGATACTAAAAAAAGGCCATAGAACAATACTCCAAAAGTGAGTATCTAGTTTAGAAGCAGATTTTAGTACTAATACTTTATTGCAAAAAAATGAGATTCAGTGAGTTGGGAAAGCTTCCTACAAGAAAGTTAGGAAGAGTATCTTCTTCATAATCAATCCAACACCTGAAGCAAAAGAGATCAATAGGATATCTCATTAAATAACTTACAAACTTGGAATAATGACTAAGATAGTCCTGCTTGAATCTAGAAGTAGCAGAATCAGAGATCCAAGATAAGATCTCACCACCAACACTTCCAAAAGTAGAAGGTTGAAGATAAGGTCTCAAAAAATACCAAAATAAGTTGCAATATCAAAGGCCTTGGTGAGGTCTCGACGAGCATATAATAAAATGCTAGGAGAGTCTTACTGAAAAAATCATAAAATGAGAACTCACTTGAGAAATCCACTATCAAGGAGAAGCTCCTGATAGTGAAGGACTTGAGATAATTATCGCCATACAACAACAATCCCAAGAGAAGGATAATTTGGCAAGGAATGCCAAATATGAGCAAAATAATATTTCAGTGAAGACCTCAAAACATTTAGAATCTTGAGAAGAAGATCCTGCTTGAAGTAAAAATTCAAAAATAAGACTTGAAGATAGAAGAATCTCACCAAATCTAGGATATTTGAAGATTACCTCTCACAGAAAGAGGGTACCACTTCAGAGACACATAATTCTCCAAATATACAACAAAATAAGGAGACCACAAGAGGAGAACAAGTCACCAAATCTTAGGCTCGTGAAACAAAGTTTAAGACCATTTTTTGGTGAAGGAGTTGTTTAGAACAACCTACAAAGAGCTACGAGATCTTACTCAAGGTAGCAACTTGGTGATATTATACACAAATATCTACATCCTCTATAGAAGTGACAAAATAGCTAGTGCACGGGTAAAATTGAGTGATAAGGTGAAATTGTTAGTACATTAAAAGTGAACTATTATTAGATTTATTTGCACTAATCTATTGCTATCAAAAATATTGTGGTTTGTATACATGAGAAGGGCACAAAATCAAAATTTGTCAAAGTGACTAATGGCATTGTTAGTGCATAGAGATCTACAACATTTAAGTGGTCAAGAGAAGCCACCAAATTAGATCAATACTCCAAGCGTTGGAGAAGAAATTAGCCACTAAATATTAGCAAAGGAAGCCTCAAATTGAGACTTGGTGAGTCTCAAATTCAAAGCACAATAAGGTTTCTATTACAAAGAAATAGTGCAGAAAAAAGAGCTTCTATCAAGTGGTTACAAGCTTGGATTCATTTGTAAAATATCCAAGCAAAAAGGGAAGGTGTCTAAGCAAGGAGACAACCCCAAAATCCCAACATTGAATTCAAAATTCTACCACAAAACCAGAATTTCAGACCACGAAGAAGAAGTGCAAAAGAAAGTGTAATAAATATTATATATATATAAATATATTACATTATATTGCACTATCATAATATGGTTTATACAGGGAAATAATGCATATTTTAAGGTGCCTCAAAGGCATAATATTCATTGGATTAACCAGTCGAAGGTGATCGAATGCTAGTATCTATCCAAGCATAGCAAAAAAATCCACTCTTAGAGCTCATTCTTCTCACATATTGGATGACCGAACCTACAAAATATAAGGAGCAAAGCAAAGGGAGAAATGAAATTATTCGAGATAAACATTATCTACAAAAAGGAGGATGTATAATAGGTGAGAAAAAAAGAATATTAAAGCACCGTTGGAGTGATTCAAACTCCACATCTGCATTGCTCAAAATTGGTGCTCAAGACTTCAATTTTTTGCTCCACATCCCAACCAAAAAACATTGTGATTAAATGAAAGTGGAGTTAGATATTTACAGGGTTAAAAGACCTCCAAGGGTCCATTGAAGTAGCAAAATAGAAGACATCCATGCACAATGAAGAAGTTACATGTATCACTTGAGGTAAAACCCTAACTCTCCTCTCAATAGCTCTCATCTTCATCAAGAAAGGGATTACAAACTACAGGCTACATAGCAAAAAAATCCACTCTCAGGGCTCATTCTTCTCACATATTGGATGATTGAACCTGCAAAATATAAGGAGCAAAGAAAAAGGAGAAATAATATTATTTGAGAGCAATATTATCTACAAAAAGGATGTATAACAGGTGAGAAAAGAAGAATATTAAAGCACCATTGGAGTGATTCAAACTCCACATATGCATTGCTCAAAATTGATGCTCAAGCCTTCAAATTTTTGCTCCACATCCCAACAAAAAATTATTGTGATTGAATGAAAGAGAAGTTAGATATTTATAGGGTTAAAAGACCTCCAAAGGATCCATTGAAGTAGCAAAATATAAGACGTCCATGCACAAGGAAGAAGTGATATGTATAACTTGAGGTAAAACCCTAACGATCCTCTCATTAACTCTCATATTCATAAATAAAGGGGTTACAAACTACAGGTTGGTGCATTGAGTGTATGAGATACACTTGTCTACGAAGAAACCAAGCACTATGCTAAAGAACGTAACATCCATATGTTACTCAAAGTCTCAAGAAAGGAGTTACTCATGAGCGTTTTCTAGCACCTTCTACTCCTCAAGCACTTATGAAGAAAATGAACATGCCACTTGGCACTTCAAGCAAGATTTTCCTCCATTTTAAGGGAATCAATGATCAACATTTAGTGGACAACATTTACGTCTCTCAATTCAACTTCGATGTCTGCATACACAAGGCTAAATTACAACATATAAAGAAGGTGGTAGAGCCTTCAATACTCTGATCAAGAAAGGTCAAAGGCAGAGAAAAAAAGGTACCATTTTTGAAATATTAAATACAAGCTAGGTTCCAAGAAGCTCCATTAGAAGGTACAGTCAAAGTAGCAACATCAATATTGCAGCCTTTCACATATGAAATCAACACCGATTATTGCTTGATATAAGGTAAGGTTTATTCCCATATTATGTGCTTTCATTTCTTGGGAGTTATAAGGTTTTTAAAACTTAGAGGAATTTAATCATATTGAAAGCCATACCTCAAAGGGAATAATTTATCAAGCTAATATAATAATTGCAATATTAAACTTAGGAGTAATAAGGGTTTCTATTGGAGATTAATATTAAATATTGGTAAATATTATTGTGGTCTAATTTTTCCAAAATTAGGGAGTTATAAGGGTTACTACATCAAATTAATTTATTGGAAATTAGATACACTTAAATTAAATCCTAAGGGGATATTAAAGAGAGGTTTACCAAAGAATTTCAAAGGTTGGAAATTTATAATATTATTGTCTCAAAAATTCTCAAAAGAGCTAAAAGAAATCCAACATTAAAACCTCTTTAAATTTCGAAAAAGTGCTTAGTTGAATAGGAGCAATAAGGGATAGTAAAATTTGATTTTGATATTTACAAAATCAACCAAAATTGAACTACAATTTACAAAAGTACTATATCTTATCCAAAACATACTAGGGAGTCATAAGGTATTCTACAAAACTTGGTAATATTAGCATTTATAAAAAATTATCAAGTTGCAAATCCATTAGCAAAATATAAGCTTTCTACAAAACCTAAAAATCCTTAAGAGTATATACTCTCATTACTAGGGAGACATAAGGAAGCCTACAAAAACTAAGGATTAACAAAGGTTTTTATCAAATCAAGCTTATATACTTCTATTAGGAATCATATATCCTAATAAGGAGTCATAAGGTAGACTTCAAAGATTCTTGCAAATTCAATTCTAAGAAATAGCAAAAAAGGTCTATCATGGACGATATCTTGAGAAATGCTTTCAATAATGAAGAACTATTTCATGAAGTAGAATACTACTATCAAAACTCAATAGATACTCTATAAGTATACAGGTATCTATCCACTAGTGACAAAGATAAATTCTCCTTGTTTCTTAAAGAAGCTAAAGAAGGTATCTTTACAACATTAATTAGTTATATTCAAGATATCCTCTTCACAGCATGGTGGAATTCACAAAAATTGGTTATATTTTCACCAAAAGAATGATGGTGTATCTATCAATTATTTTGTTTGTACTTACTCAACACAAGAAAAAATATAGTAGTATAGAAAAATATTATTGTGATGATATAATAACTTGTCATGAAGCAGAAACTCCACTAGTACCAATACAGAATCACAAGATAAGAAGAAGGAAAAGGAAGAAAAGACATGATGAAAATAAAAATGACATCATGAAGATAGAACCAGTTGAACACATACAAAATGCAGAGGAACCTTCAGCTACAACTTACTTCACATCATATGAAGACATAGATTACCTGTTGAACCTGATCACACTAAGAAATGAAGGAGAATACAAATTCCACTATCCATTGGAGGAAGATCCACATTGAAGACTAAAGTCTTCAATACCCAAATATTGTAATACAGGGGGGTGTTAGAAATAGATTATATTACATCATTTGGGTTATGTAAATGTACCTTTCTTGGTACATACTTAGGACATTAGATTACTTTAGGGGGAAGTTATCTAGTTACTTCATGCAATGTAATAAATGCACGAGTGTCAATGTGCAAGTTGTATATGTGCAAGGTGTCCCTTGTACAGTTAGGTAGAGTGTTGGCCAAGGAACCTATCTTCCTATATAAAGGGCTATATATAGTGATAGTGTGCAATAGTGTGGTATTGTAGTACTATATAAGCTATAAGCTCAGAGCTCATTCGTGAGAAGTATATTAGATCATGGAGTGTTCATTTCTTCCATAGCTATTTTGTAATCATTTTTATCATTTCTATTTATAACATATTTCAATCATTTCATATATTTACTTTCTTTCTTATAATTTTGCATCTTGTGATTACTATCTCCCATTAAATGTATCAAAAGCTAACAAGCAAGGTGTTAAGCTTTAAGGATGGAACTCTATTTATAATATTTGAGTGTGGGTTTAACTAGTTTGGAGTCACTATTATTTCCATGAAAAATATCGCACGTGCCTAGGAGGATTTTGCTTGAGAACAATCACCTTTTTGGATATCTTTAACAATTTTTCTTGGGAGATATAGTGTTATATAATAGAATTTCTTCATGCTTCAAATCAGTTGGCTGGTGGTGGTCCGGTTTGTTGCTCAAGGAACTTTCTGAAATAACTACCACTAATAGCTTAGTTATTGCCATATTAGTTCACAAACCTTTTTCATTACATGAATCAAGGTAAATCTTGTTAGGGATCATAATCTATCATCATAATAATAGTGTACGCTCAGCTTAGTAGCTCTTTTAACCAATAATAATATAGAATGTACCAAAAATCGGTAGCATGAATGATTCAAAATCCACCAATTGGAAGCTCCTTTTAAAAAAGCTACTGGTTGGCTTAATCATTAAATGGTTCTACAATTGGAGTGTTAGTGGAGTTGTAGCAAAAAGGGGCATGGCCTATCAGAAAAAAATTGGTATATGATCTTCCATGTTGCAAGCCAATCATAACAACAACCATTTAGCCAACTAAGTCTTTATATACAAATAATGTACATGTGTCCTATTTACATATGTACAAGGTATATACCACTTGGTTTAGGTATAATGCTTTAACTATTGATATTTTACCAAAATTGATAACACACGGT
Organism: Wollemia nobilis; assembly: GCA_028583015.1. Lineage (NCBI taxonomy): Eukaryota > Viridiplantae > Streptophyta > Pinopsida > Araucariales > Araucariaceae > Wollemia > Wollemia nobilis. Next base: position 3,809,649 of record JAQPPZ010002381.1, on the reverse strand, counting down.
CATTCAAGTGATGAAATTCAAATGCATTTAGGTCCTTTCTTTGCTAAATAAGGTATGGGTTGGACCACATAGAATCAAACTTATCATACATGTCTGGATTTGCTTTATACATGTCCTATTTGAGAACCATATCACATTCATTAAATACCTTTGGCATAGCCTTCTTGTCAAACCATCATTTGATAGTTTTCTAGTGGTGGCAAAGATTATTGTATGCTTACTCATGTCTTTCTTTCAACTAGATTAATTTTGTCACCCTTTTTTCCATTGGCTGCAAATTCTTAGAATATATTTTATTTATGAATTTTAGCATCAAAAGCTCTAAATTAATGGGCAATACCACCTCTTTTCCATACACCAGGTCATAAAGAGATGTTTTCAAATATTTCTTGACTATGATCCCATCAACCCATAACACTTGATCTAACAACACTAGGGTTATCTTCAATGTTGTGGTTAATTATTTTTAGCAGATTATTGTTTGTATATTTTGTAAGACCATTACCCTAGGGGTAATAGTTTGAAGATGCATTCTAGTAGATGTCATATTTCCTTGTGAAATCTATAGTCTTGGCACCTATGAAGGATCTAGCATTGTCTAAAACAATGGTGATAAGTATTTTGAACCTTGTAATCAACCTTTCCAAGAAGTCAATCATCGTGTCTTGATCAACATGCTTCATGGCCTCATCCACTTAGTGAAGTAGTCTATCACTATCAGGATGTATTTATGTTCAACTAATAAATTGGGATTTATCATTAATAAAATCTAACTCCCATTATTAGAAGGGTTCTTCAGTGATTATTGGTTGAAGAGGCATCATCGAATGCTTGATTTTTCCCATAAAAATTTGGTAGTTATCACATGCTTTGACCATTTTGAATGCATTTGAAAAAATTGATAGCCAATAGTATCTGACTCTTAGTATTTTCACTTCAGTGGTCTGTTCGTATTAGTGATCTCTTGAAAAACCACTATGAAACTCCTAGAGTACTTCCATATTATCTGGATGCAAACATCTAAACAACACTCCATCAAAGTTTTTTCAATATAGAGTACCTTCAACTAGTACATATTTTCTTGCATGTAGTCTATATATACATATTGAAATGCAATTAGACCTTCCAAACATTTGTTTGAGTTAAAATAGTTCAAAAATTACTCAATCCAAGTATTTGACTGCACTTGTACCTCTTTTAGCTTAGTATATTATTATTCCCCATTCAACATATTGGTATTTTGTAATGCATATTCTACTAAATTTTGACATAGGGTCCTACCTATTATTAGCTTGGTTGGATTGATTTCAATATCATATTCTTGAATCTTGGTTACCCAACTAAATCTCTTATCACCCAACTCTCCTTGAATTTCAAAGTTTCAAACATTTGGATGCACTACATATACCAAGGTTTTGCTCTGAGAAACAAAGTGCCTAAACTTCTTTAAATATTTCATTATTGCATAAACTTGTTTCTCAATAAAATTATACCTTTCTTCATGGTCATGCAATGTTTGACTAAGGAAATCTATTGGTCGCTCATTGTTTTCTTCCATTTTCTGAGTAAGTACAACATCATAGCTTTATTTTGCCCCAAATACATAAAAGATGAAATTATATTAATGAGGATAGGGACTTGAGATATTGCTTATTCAAAAATTTGTCCATTTAAAATCCCTTTCCTACTTTAGCATCTCAGTCATAGGCTTAACTATTTGAGAAAAAATTGAAATAAATTTTTGCACAAAATTGATTTACCAAAAAAATGACTAAAGATATTTCTTGTTTAGTGGTAGAGGAAGGACTAGGATGGCTTTTACCCTATCCAAGTCAATAAATAGCCTTGTTTTAGATACAATATGTCCTAACAACTTCCATTTGTGTACGATAAAAATTGACTTCTTAGGGTTTAATGAAATCCTAAATTCCATGTATTTTTCAAATACCAACTAAATATGCTCTACATGTTTCTCCTTTTCATGAGAGAACACAGTCATGTCATCCAAATAGATGACTATTATCTTGTTTACTAACTCTCCAAATATTGAATCCATAGCTCTTTGGAAAGTAGCACCTGCATTGGACAAGCCAAAAGGCATCTGCTAATATGTAAAGTTACCCCATTGGTGGTGAATGTAGTTTTGTACTGGTCTTCATCTTGGATCCATATTTGGTTAAAATAAAATAAAACATCCAGTAAGGATAATCTCTTGGCTTCAGCTATAGTATGCAAAATATGATCCATTTATGGAATAGGATAGTGGTCCTTCAAAAAATCTTGATTGAGGTTCCTGAATCCCACATAGAGATGAATGTCTCATTTTTTCTTCCTTACCAAAACAAGGTTGGCCACCCATATAGAATTCTTGATCGAGTATATTATCTTGGCATTTAACAACTTTAGTAGCTCTTGTTTCAACAAGGCCTCTATTTTAAAATTGATTGGTCATTACTTTTATCAAAAAGGTTTTGCATCTGGTATGAGCTCAATGGTGTGTTGGATGGTATCTTTACTGTACACATTGAGGTCATCATAGGTCCATGCTATGATATATTTGAATTCCTTGCACAAACCCAATTTTTGGTTGACCTCATCCTCTGATCAATGCACACCTATTTTGATGTTCTTTCTAGGTTCAATTTGCACATCCTTATAGCTCCGGCTATCAACCTCAATTCTATAAGTAGTCGACCGATCACTATCATCAAATAAGCTTTCTAGTGTTATCAATCCTTTTGGAATATTATTCTTTTTAAGTTGTATCAATTCAATTTCCTCATCCTCTTCTGACAGTCGATAGCCTATGTAATTCATTTTCAGAACTAGTAAATCAATAACTTGTTCATAATTATCAAACACTTGCCAAAATATGTCCTTATTAGGCATAAAATGCCTATACACAAGCCTCGCCATTTTGGACTTATGTATGATATTAGATATTGGGTAAAAATTAGCTCCCACAAATGCTAATATGTCAGTATGAATGTAGAGGGTAAAATTTGCACCCCTCTCCCTCTAGATAAATGGATCCATGCCTATAAGGGGGATGGGACATTTGCACTCTTACACCTCGATGTAAAGGGTAGCTGGTGGCATACCTCCTTTTGTGATGGTTGAATATATTTGGGTTCACCAAGAAGTATTTAAAGACTACTTCTAAGTCTGGCCAAGGATGTTTGTTTAGATGTGTTCTTTACTTTGCAAACACCTAGGTTTGAGCCAAATGCAACTAGGACCTAAACTATATGCAATTTCAAGTTTCCTTGAAGACAAAGGCACACCAAAAAATCTCTACAGTATATGCATGTTGATTTTTATTTTTGGTATTTTTAGATCTTTTCTCACAATGATTTAATAAAACATAACACTTATTAAAAAGTAGAAGTATAAAACTGAAATAGATTTGGCAGAACACATACTTAGTCTAGATGTTTTTCTAGTATGATTTCATGACTTATAAGTAAATTTATGACCTGTAAAAGCGAATTCATGATCTGTACTGCAAATTCGTAGCTTGTACAATGATTATGCCAGAAACCTACAAAATAGTTGCACAGAAACACTTCAAGTTTTGATCAATGTTTGGAGGCCTACTTAGGCCACTGTATTACTGTAGTAGTCAACACCCTTAGTTATTTCATCCAACCATTCATAAACAATGTAAAATCATTGATCTTTTGAAATAAATGCAGAAGAAAATATGAAATTACACAAGCAATATAGAAAATAGGATACTAGGTGAGACAAAATGATCTAATTGAAGCATGGAGAGTGACCTAATAATTTTGGAGATAAAATTTTACCCCAAGTCCCTAGATAGGTGAATTAGTAGTCTGTAAGGTGAATTCATGGCCTATAATGTGAATTCGCGGATAATGTTGTGAATTCGACTAGAATGCAAGCTTTTGAAAATAAATATACGGATAGAGATGAAATAGCATAAACAATATAGAAAATAGAATGCGAATAGAAAAAAATGGTCTAAATGTAATATTTAGAGTGAGGTGATGCCTTTGAAGATAAATTTTTACCCCCAAGTCCCTAGGACAACGAATTCATGGTTTGTCAGGCGAATTCGTGGCTTGTAAGCAAATTCATGAAATTGCTTGCAAATTTGTGAAAATGCAAAAGATATGATGTGCAAATAGCAAAATGAAATGAAAATACATAAAAGATGCAAAATTACTTCCTTACAAAAAATATGTCATAAATTGGATCACTCGATTCCTAGTAGGAATGGTGGCAACAAGATCTAGCAGCAGCAATACTCCATGCATTCATTCACTTAGTCATTCAATCATTCATTTTTTCATTAGCCTCATTGGAAGGTGAGGTCCTCATTTTATAATTTTAATTAACAAGGCTCAACCAAAAAATTATGATAAATAGGATGGCAGTTTGAGGAGTTAGACGATTTGGAAAAATTCCCAACCTCAAAAAATTTGTGGCCTAAAATTAGAGGTCGTAAATTCATGAAAAGTGGGAAAATAAGCCAATTTATGAAAATTATGTGGTAGGGTATTTTATAGAATTCATGATATAAAATTAGAAGCCATGAATTCATTAAAATTGGTCTAAAAAACAAATAGGAGGTTGGCGAGTGGTTTGGAAGTTGCGAGCAAAAAAGGTGGGCTTATGGGTGTATGGATTACGTGCTCTAGAAGAGGGGAAGTACTATGACTTGGGTCAAAAATACTTATCTACATTTTTCCTTCTCTTTGGCACATTTATGATCAATAAATGCATCAAAGAAATATGTAGATAGTTAAGCAAAGATGTCAATGGTTGATGTAGGTGAAAAAGGGATAGATGGTTTAGGATGGATGGTTCGTGTAAAGCTATTGTTATTTTTTTTCTTTTTATATGCAAATCAATGCGCTAAAATGATTAAAACATTTTGGTTTGGGTGCCCCCTTGAGTTTCATGAGGAATACAATATTCCTAATGGAACTCGAAATGACTAACGAAAAAGAAAAATGTGATGAAATGAGAAGGGTGGGTGGGTTAAAATGGAGGGTGGGGGTAAAAAGTAATTCATTTTTACTTTTCACTTTTCTATTTTGGAGCTCTAGATAAAAAGGGCACATCCTACTCACCGACATAAATTGTGCACAAAGACAATGACAGAGCAACCGGGTTGATACGAGTAAGTTGTAAATTACCTTGTGCTTGTATATTTTTACTTGATGTTCCATTTTTTTGAATTTTAGGCTAGATTTTTTATTGTGCGGTTGTCATCGTGAATTCATGACCATGTAATGAATTTGTGCTCCACAAATTCACCAATTTGCTAGGGTTTCATGAATTTACAAAAACCCTAGCGAATTTATAGCAAACCCGCTAAACCCTAGCATATTCACCATAAAATCGCAAAACCCTGGAAAATTTGCTTTTTCTGATTGAGATGTTGTAATTTACGATATTTTTGATGATCTTATGATGATAATGGACTAATGATGTTATTTGCTGATATTTTTGGTTGTAGTATAGTACTCTTGAGAGTTAGGATTTGCATTGTAGGGATTTCAAGGACAAAATAAGGGATCTCAGTGGCACGGAGAGAGATGTGTTAAGGTAGGTAGGGCTTCTCCATGTAGTAAATATGTTTAGAGTGGATGTGGATTACTCACTATTGATCATATTTTCAGAGAGGTGGTATCCTAAATCATCAACATTTCAGTTGCCCACAAGAGAGATGATAGTTATTTTGGAGGACGTGGGGTGGATTCTATGGATTTTGATTAGAGAGTAGGTAGTGTACCAATCTATGGTATAGGTTAAGGCTATGCAATAGTTAACTAGGGATCCAACCTATCTAGTTCATCAGAGCAATATCAGTGTAGATGGGATGGTAGGGGGAATGGGCATTTATACACTGAGAGTGGTGTTGAGTGGAGTGGTTGCTAGATTATTGGCTTGCCATATGAGTAGGTGATATCTTCCATGGGTCTTAGCTGGAGTTGTGGCCAAGATGAGGGACAATAGGATACATTTGGTGTGGGGATCCTTTATTTTGTATTATTTGTATAGGACATTATATAATGTTTTTGCAAATGAGCTCACTGTATTGTTCTTACCACCTTACTCCATATATGGAGTTGGAAGCATTTTTTAGTGTGAAGGTTTTATGGGTTGCATTGATAGTAGATGGATGTGAAGTGACCACTTGTGTACTGATGGGCTTCCTTGTGGGGAGGGTATGGTAGAGATGGTCAACTGGAGGTGGCGAGATGAGTGGTGGTCATTCACGAAAAAATATCATGAATAGTGACTCAGTCTATGAACATAACCCCAATAGGATCATCTCTAGATATGGATGAGGGCTAGGGATCTAGGGGATGATATGCCAGATTTTGATTTTTGTGGCATACTTACTCGATGACTGAGTAAGCCAAAATTTTGATTATGGTATACCAGATCGACACCTACATATGTATTACTCTTGAGATATATACCATACTATATTTTTGTATTTTTACTTGTATTGTGTTGATGTTTTATATGTGGATATTTTATTATTTTGATGCTTTATATGAATGCATGTTGTGAATGATATAAATGATAATGTATGATAATGCATATAATCATGTTGGTTTTAATGCATACTTGTCATGCTAGTCAAAATGTGGCTTGTGAAATGATGAAGTGTGAAGAGAAACGATGATGAATAGAAATAAGTGAAGATAATATGTAGAAGTGATGATCAAAATGTGTTGAGTGACATGTCCTTATGACATCCATTTTCAGGCAATAACCTACGAGGATGTGTGCTTGTGTATGATCGAAATGGGGGTTGCCCCTCGCATGTGGTCACGAAGCAAATCTTGTATGAGGTGATTTGTTATGCCAAATTCAAAGCTATGAAACCCAATAGAAAAAATTATTGAAGTTGATGGTAAAAATGATGATTCAAAGAATGAATGAGAAATGGTCCATACCCTTTATATCGAAGAATCATGGATATGAAAGGAATGACTAGTCATGAAAGATGTAATTTTCTCTGTACGAGGGACTTTACTAGGCATCAGAATCCTAGCCTAAATGGAGTGCATATGGACAAAACCTAACTAGGTATCATCCCATGCCATTATCACAAAGTCCCCATGCAACTATATGATCAAGCAATCATGTATGAGCAAGAAAGATATGTACAATATGATAAGCAATCATGCAATATGATGATCATGAAAATGTATTGTGCAAAGGTAGATGGATGTAAAATACAAAGCTAATTTATTTATTTGGCACCAATTACCTATGCTAGTGGTCATACATGTCCAATGAAGGTATTATGATTAGCCAATAAAGACTCATCAGGAATATTGGTTATCCTCAGAATGAGATCAAGTCCATCAAGAACCAGCGTGTGCATAGTGAATTCATTTACTATCTTGAGCTTGATTATGATGCAAATAAATCAATAACCAATGTGTGTGCCTGTGAAGTTCTTTTACTAATTTTGAGTAAGGTAATGACACAAACCAATCAGGAACCATCATGTGTGCATATGATGAATTCATTTACCAATCTTGGATAAGGTAATATTGAACCAATCATGGAAAGAACCAAGAATATAGCTTGTCCTTATGTGTGTTTAGTGTTCTTTTCAAGAGATACGTGTTGCCACACATGAGAATACTCCACTGCTAGTCAAACGACTATAGCCCTAGTGGATATTAGATCCATAGTCCACTAATAGGATCTCCAATATTTGGGGAATCAGATTCTCAACCACTCGAACCGAGTCTTGATGAGAATTAAACCCCATTATTATTATGTATTTGTAAAAATAGCTAGAGCTTTGGGAAATCAGATTCTCAACCACTCGAATCGAGTCCTAATGAGAATTTTACCCTATCCTTACTACTCACTCTTTTGTTTTTTTTTTTGTATAATTTTGTAAAGAATATATTTTTATAATTTGTTGGACTATGTGCATAATGGGACAAACAAGAAAAACTATTCACTTCAAGGTTCAATCCAATCATGGCATCATCCCTCCATGATGCAAGATTTTATTAATAAATGTGACCTGTGTTTGGTTTAAAGAATGGTAGATTCAGTTCCTAAAACTTGAAAAGTTTTCTTAGTGAGAATTGTGTTTTGGTTAAAAACATATTTTTGATCAATGTTGAGCGTCAATATTTGTTTAAGTCGTGAATAATGTGGTTGGTTCAAGATGGACTCTTAATCAATCGAAGAGATCGAGATTCTTATGAATAAGAAAATATTTGTCTAAAATATACAGTGGATAGGTATAACCATGTGACTTACATAATTGAGCTAATCAATTTAATAGATGTGACATGCAAACTATATTATGCAAAATGTATGATTATGACGATGCAATGCAATATGGGAATGATAGTGATGCAATATGGGTTATATACAAGATGAATTGTACAGGATGGTTTATATACAAGATGACTTATGAAATGTTATAATAGTCAGCACATATTTTGGTTGTGCCTCCTATCTTAGCAACAAGCATAGACATGCAAGAGACTGATTCATTAAAGAAGAATCTAGAGTGGGTATCATCTTGATAATTAGAATTACAAAGAAACTTCTTTGTAGCTTTTTCTCTTATAACTATTACACAAAAGTCCTTGTAGACCCTAATAAAATTGTCTTTCTTAACAAAATAAGGGGTAATCCCTAGTTTTGCAAGATCTCTATAGGATAGCGAAGGAGGGTCTTTTTGAGACGTAGAATATTGACCATTAGAATGCTCAAAATTTATCATATTGTAGAACAAAATGTTAGAGGGACTAGGAGGTCCCTCGTCCTCATCACTTCATTCCAAACCTTGATGGGATGAATGAGGTGTATTGATATTGCATGGTGAAGAAGGATGATCAGGTGTAAATGAAGAAGAGTGATGGACAAAAGGTGATGATGATGATAGAGAAGGAGAGAATGGAGAACTTGATGGCTTGACTTGGGTCACCATAAATAGTGATAATTTGGTACTTAAATTCAAATTTAGTGCATTGATATAGTGTGGATGGCACCACCCTCATAGCGTGAATCCACGTAAATACCAAAAGGATGTTGTATGATGTAGGACAATATATGACATGAATGCATGTGACTAGAATTCTAGGACCGACTTGGATTGGGAGTGATATAACACCATAGGCTTCTTATGGTTCGTTGTTGAATGCTTTGACGATAAAATCATATTTTCTTAAGTCTTCATATTTAAAGCCAAGCTTTTTAAAAAATTTATATGTATTAAGAGAAGACCCATTGTCTATTAATTCCTGTTTGATAATAAAATCTTCAATCATTGTTGTAATGTAAAGAGGGTTATCACCTTGTAAACTATGAGGAGGGATATCCTCATCATAAAAATCAATGTGATCAACCCTATAGGAAACCACAGCATTAGAACTACCAATCATACCTATAAAATTTTGGTAGTTTACTTGGTGTACTAATTGCTTACCATGATTAGGTAATGGATTTTGAAATATCTCTAGGTATTGATTCGTAGTTTGCGCTTGTGACATAGAAGGTTGACTAGTTGTTGGAGGGTCAAAATTACTGTCTATAACTAACCTACCATCATCAATTAAACCTTATAACAAATTTTTAAACCTCTTGCATGAATTATCAAATTTCCATCAACCTTGTGAAAATCACAGTGCTATCCTAGCTTGTACCACTTAGTCGTGGTGTCGAGTTGTCTGATTTTAGTCAATTCTATCATACCTATCTCCAACAGTTATTTAAGGGCCATGAACGATGGTTGATTTAGTTTGGTAAAAATTTATGGTGTGGGTTTTTGAGGAGCCTTTAATATTATTTTCTATAGGATATTGTTGGTATTAAAATTTGGAGAAGATCTAGTGTATGTGACTCTGTCTCCCATCACATGTTTGTTCTTGTATTGATTTTTGGGTGATCTCTCTTCTTCTTTATTTTTTAGATAACCTCTTTTAGGAAGAGCTACTCCACTCTTCTAGCTAGGTCAATTACTTGATCAAATGAGGTCACAGTAGCAGTTTCTAGTTCATAGGAGAGTTGCTCTTGTAAATTCCCAATAAATATTTTTAACATATCCATGGGAGGTAATGTGAAAGTTAATTTTCCCATTGTTTTTCTCCATTGTGCTAGTAATATTGAAAAGATTTATTTTCCTTGTTTCATATTATACAAATATTTTATGGTTTTATGCCTCTCAATGTAAGCCCCAAACTGATAAACAAATAGTTTAGCTATTTCCTCAAAATTCCTCAAATAATGAGTAGGCAACTGGTAATACCATTCTAGGGCCATGCCCCAAGACTTTTCAAGAACATCTTTAGTAATAGCATGTCATCATAGGCGATGTCATGACACGTCATCCTAAACATTATCAAATGTTCTATGGGATCCTCGGTACCCTTGTAGATGGGCAAGATAGGCATGGGTAAGTACTTAGGGTAGGGTCTTGCAGCAATAAAAAGATCCAATGGTTGATTGCACATCTCTTTGTAGTTGTAGGTTAGTCGATAGGGGTCAATGTGGTCTAATTATGTAGCAATTTTTTTCACTATTACCTCTAGATTTTGTGTTTGAGGATTGTGGATGATGGGTGCTACTACATTCTCGAAAGAGAGATAGTAGGTTGAGTGTAAGGTATTATTTAGATGCATGGAGGGAATGGTGATACTGTTATGAAAAGGATTTTAAAAGGAAGTATTGCCTTTTTGAAGTGGATATGTCATGTTGAAAGAAGAATATTGAAGTGGTTGTGGTGGCAATAATGGTGGGAGAGAATAAGGAACAAAAAATGGTGGAGGTATTGATTGAGAATAAAATGATGAAATATTAGGAGTTTGCGATAGGGAAGATATCATGGTAGATGAAATTGTGGGGGAGATTGATTACAATCAATCAACACATTTTGCAAAATTCCCCCAAAATTGATGGTTGTGGAAGTAGCATAAATTGGTTGGTGTTGGATGGGAGATATAGAATTATATAAAGGATTAATGTATGTTATGTGATGTTGTGGAGTGAGGCTACATGAAGCCTCAACCAAGGATGCATTAGATAAAAGTTAGGAAGAAAGAGGGTAAAGGGAAGAATCCTCCCCCCTCATAAGGTGAGCTTCTTCTTCCATATCTTGATTAAAAGTACCATGGTTACTCTTTATGAACTCCCAAAAATAGTCGAGGGACCTAAATGACATAGCCCCATAAGACTCTCCTATAGGATCTAGATCAATTTTTTCTTTGTTTTCCTCAGGTTGTGTGGTTTCAATATTAGGGTATTTTCTATCAATTTGGTCCTCTACAGGACCTACGATTTCCTTACCACTTCTAAGATTCATGGGCATGTTTTGAAAAGAATAAAAATGAATCACTTTAAAGAACTAAATCACACAAGAAGATTTTTTCATATTTTACTCTTTAGTATTTCTTTGTTTTTGATTAATCTTGTTTATGTGGCTAAATTCCTTAATGTGATCCCATTTAGTGAAAATAAAGAATAGATGATGAAAAATAAGGATGCTCTTCCAACCAAAATCCTCTCTCAAATTTATCCCTAAATATATCTAATATTAGTCATCTAATTGTGCCAAGAGTAGGAGGTGTACACCACTTAATATCCAACTTTGACAAGTTGGAGGGTTTGACCCCAAACCCTCACCAAATATTGACACCACCTGATGCCAAGGGTGGGATGGAACTAGAATGAGGTCAGTATGGATCATCAATGGAAAAACCAAAAAGGGGAAAATGAAAGGAAAATAAGTGTGAAAATAAATATTCTTAATGTTTCGAACCTTTGGTGCATGAATTTCATGTTGGGTTAACCAAAGAATGTAGAGGGAAAATTTTATATCTCTTTCCCTCTAGGTAAATGGATCCATGTCTAGAAGGGATATGTGATGGGTAGTTGGTGGTATACCTCCTTTTGTGATGGTTGGGTAGATTTGGGTTCACCAAGAAGTATTTAAAGACTACTTCTAAGTCTAGCCAAGGATGTTTGTTTAGATGTGTTCTTTACTTTGCAAACACCTAGGTTTGAGCCAAATGCAACTAGGACCTAAACTATATGCAATTTCAATTTTCCTTGAATACAAAGGTACACAAAACAATCTCTATGCTATATGCATGTTGATTTTCATTTTTGGTATTTTTAGATATTTTCTCACAGTGATTTAAGAAAACATAACACTTATGATATTAAAAAGTAGAAGTATGAAACTAAAATATATTTGGAAAACACCTACTTGATCCAGATGTTTGTCTAGTATTATTTCACAGCTTGTAAGCAAATTCATGACCTGTAAAATTGAATTCATGATATGTACTGCAAGTTCATGGCTTGTACAATGATTATGCTAGAAACCTACAAAACAATTGCACAGAAACACTGTAAATTTTAATCAGTGTTTGGGGGCCTTCTTAGGCCACCGTATCACTATATTAGTCAATCTCCCTTATTTATTTCAGCCAACCATTCATAAACAATGTAAAATTGTTGATCTTTTGAAGCAAATGCAGAAGAAAAGATGAAACGACACAGGCAATACAGAAAATTGAACACTAGATGAGACAAAATGATCTAATTGAAGCACACAAAGTGACCTAATATTTTTGGAGATAAAATTTTACTTCCAAATCCCTAGATCGGTGAATTCATGGTCTATAAGGCAAATTTGTGGCCATTAATGCAATCTTTTGAAGACAAATTCACGAGCATAGATAAAATAACATAAACAATATAGATAGTAGAATTTTAATAGAAATAAAATGATCTAAATAATATGTAGAGTGAGGTTATGCCTTTGAAGATAAATTTTTACCCCCAAGTCTCTAGGATAGCGAATTCATGATCTATCAGGCGAATTCGTGACTTGTAAGCGAATTCGCGAAATTGCTTGCGAATTCGTGAAAATGCAAAATATATGATGTGCAAATGAAAAAATGAAATCAAAATTTAGAAAATATGCAAAATTAATTCCTTACAAAAAATTTATCACAAATTGGATCACTCAATTTTTAGTAGCAACGGAGGCAACAAGATCTAGTAGCAGCAATACTCCATGCATTCATTCACTTAGTCTTTCAATCATTCATTCGTTCATTAGCCTCATTGGAAGGTAAGGTGCTTATTTTACAATTTTTATCAATAGGGATCAAACAAAAATCATGAGAAATGGGATGGCGGTTCGAGGAAGATGGTTTGGGAAAAATTCCAATCTCAGTGAACTCGAGGCCTAAAACAGAGGTCGCAAATTTGTGAAAAGTAGAAAAATAAGCCAATTTAGGAAAAAAAATTGGTCGTTTGGATGGTTAGGTGGTGGGCTATTTTAGTGAATTTGTGGCCTAAAATTATAGGTCATGAATTCGTTAAAATTGAGCTAAAAACAAATAGGAGGTTGACGAATGGTTTGGAAGTTGTGAGAAAAAAAGGTGGGTTAATAGGTGTATTGATTACATGCTCTAGGGGAGGGAAAGGATTATGACTTGGGTTAAAAATTCTTGTCTACAACCTTGTGCAATTTATTTACAAAACTAGGAAATCAATCACTTGTTCATCATTATCAAACACTTGCCAAAATATGTCCTTATCAGGCACAAAATGCCTATACATAAGCCTCGCCATTTTGGACTTATGTATGACATTAGATATTGGGCAGAAGTTAGCTCCCACATATGCTAATATTCCAGCATGAGTGTTTTGCTCTTTGGGAATGGCCTTGATATTTAGAGCCTCAAAAGCCTCTAGTAAATACCATACTCTCTTTTTGTAGGCTTTGAGGTAGTGATGTTTGCTTATGCACTTTTCTGTAATCTTATTGACTATTAACTCTGAATCACCAAATATATGTAGTTATTTGATCTCTATCTTCTCAGATTTCTTTAATCCCAGGTATAGTGCTTCATTTTTTTGTTGCATTGTTTGTACAACTCCAAGTCAACCTATATGAAAATTCTTTTTCTGCTCTAGTAGGTGCTATCAACACTATGCTTACCTCAACACCATTTTTACATTTAGCTCCATCAAATAAGAGTCTTCATATTTGGTTTTGCTAGGGAATTTGACCTACCAAAGTAGCATTTTTCCTTTCTTTAGGATTCATGATCAAGTAGGTGTCAATTCCTATTTCAATCATAGCATTGAAATCCTTGAAAGAAAATTGATCTTCAATTTGAAGATCCTCTAGTACTTCCTCCATCAAATCCATTTTCTTAGTTATTATGTTGACTATGTTGGCTTACTGATTTTCTTCTTCAAGCTTCTCTATATGGAAGGAAGATGGTTTCTCAAAAAATATCTTAACTATTTTACCCTAAATAGGATTTCCATGTGAGAGTATTCAAGATACAAGTAACCACCCAACTTGGAAGTGAATTCTCTTAATAGACACATTTCAAAGTAAGGTTCCAAATCAACTACCACAAATTCTTAGATAATGATGATCTAAGATAATTTGTGTAACACCATGGGCATATCCTTGATTACACCTACTATTTTTACTGGTGTGCCATATATCTGTAGAACACCAGGATTGCTCCTTGTGTATTTCATACCCATTATTTCAAAAATTGCTTTGGGAATTACTGTGGTAGCTACTCCAGAGTCAATCATGTAATTGTGGACCACCTATCCCTCCATCCATAAAGATAGATAAACTGGTGATGGTTTATTTTTTCTTGTTATTAAGGTAGGATGATCTTGAGCTGAATTAAGTTATATCTGATGCTCTCCTTACCTTTTGACAAACTTAAGTGAAGCTTGCAATAGATAAATTTGTCCTAGAATAAGGAGTGCATCATATATGGTAGCTTTTGATGGAGTATTCTTCAATTCCTCCACAATGTTGAAACCAGGAATACCAAGTTGTTTTTTTTGTTCTTTTGTAGATTCATCATACTTATTCATGTATTCTTGAGTGGCTTCAATCCTTTTTTATTAGATAATGGTATCTCAGCTTGTCTCTTGCTTGCTCTTGGATTTCACCCTTCTTTGTCACATTTTGTAGTTATTGAGTTGGCTTTTAGACTAGTGCAGTCTAAGGGACATCCTCTTTTAGATGGTCCTTTATCTCAGAAGGTACTTTAAAAGGATCCATATTTTTAGGATCCACTGGCAAAGGTTTCTTCTTTGATCTTGTTAGGATTGATACTATAAAATTATAGTCCATTTTCCTCAGCATATTTACTTGGCCTTTTTGAGCCTTTTCTACCTTCTCAATGGCTACTTTTTGGATATGATGTTGGTGCATGATGCATGAAATTTCACCATGTGGGTCATTACATGTTGAACACCAATATTTTGACTCAGAGCTTGAGGTAGAAGGTTCACCTTATTGATTGATGTATATTGTATTGGATTTTTCTACAGGCTTGCTAGTAGAAGTCACTTAATCCTTTATGACAAATGAAAACCTTCTTGGTTGAAAAATTGTCTTAGTCTCCCTCCTTTTCATGGTAGTAACTTAACTGGTGAAATTATTCATGGTTGTTACCATCTCTTGCAAGGCAATTGTTTGAGGATCAAGATACGGTAATGCAAAAATAGAAGGTGTTGGCAACAATGGTGTTGTAGGAGGAGCATGAAGTGTCTGAGTAATTGGTGGAATTGGCCATGTTGGAAAGTTGATGGGAGGAGTGGTAGCTAGAAAATAAGTTTATGTAACATAGGTTTGCATTTGTTGTTGAGGTAATTCTAGGAATATTGGCATTACCATTTTTGGGGGTAATCTTCCTACAACAATTAAATATTTCTCTGCCTTCAATACTTCTTTGAATATCTGAGGGAATGTAAGCACATTGGACTACCTTATAGCCATACCCAAATTTGAATGGAAGGCCCTGAGATAATAATACATGGCTTGTTCATTAGTTGGTTGAAAACCCTAGGGAACTCTCTTCCATGTTCAGCTAAATTTAATGTTGAAATCTATCACTTCCTCTTATGGGTACCTTTGTGTCATAGTAAATTGTATTAGCAGAGAGAAAATTTCCACTTATTCATTGAATTCTTACACTAATTTTCTAGCCAAGTAAGCCCATATAGTTATAATTTAATTTGGCAAGCTTATGTACCAGTACAACATTTTTGCTCTCAATGATATGATTAATAGCCTTATCATGACATCTTCTTCCTCAATATTATGTATAGCATCCAGTGATGCTACATCTTAACAATTTTCATAAGAAGTATTTATGGTGCTATTATATGTTGGTAGTGCTTTTAATGTTGCTTGGGGAATTGGATTTTGGATGGGTAGATTTAGAGGCCCTATGTGATTCTAGGTTGGGTAGTTCTAATTCTTATTTTGAGCCATTGGTAAGAAAGTAACTAATAATGTCGATGAAGCATGATGCTCAGGATATTACTCTTTTGAAATATTTGAAGAAGATGATGATTCAGGAGGAGAAAAATAATTTTGTTTCTTATGAGGAAGGAGACGCAATTCTAGGAATTCTAATATCCAATTTTTTAGTTGTATGTCTTGTGAACATATAGTGTGTAAAGTGGTGAGGTAGAAGGGTTTTTTAAAGGTAACTTAAAATAGGTCTAGGTTGCATTTGCATGGAGTTTCCAGGTGATTGAAATAAATAGATTATCACTGTAACTTTGATTTTATCCAAGTGGTGGGATTTGGGTCCCACCACGCATACCAAAAATTATTGGTCTAAAAATATGTGTATGGTAATATTGGGTGCCCAGAGACCTTGATCAACATTGAATGACCTATAAGTTGTGAGGCTTCAATGGTCAATATTCGGAGGAGGTCAGTTCCTTTGAAGTCCTAACTAGTTGTTCCTAAAAATAAGGGGAAAATATATTGACAGAGACAAAAGAAGTTGAAGCTAGAACTTGTAAATGGTGCAAGTTAAGCCACATCAAAATACATGAGATATAGAAGCTATGCAATCAATAATTTAACCAAATTACCTAATAGACTAGCCAATTTTATCAATTATAGAGTAATATCTTATACATTTTGTAGTCCAATGGATTGTGAATTCTAGAACTAGAAAATAAACACATGCAAAAATCCAGAGAGAGGAATTAATACAATGCTCATTCAACTAGCCTATATTAGAAATAAGCAACCATTTATACATACATGTTTCACAAGAAAATGAACCAGAGGTCAAACAACAATTTGAATTGTAGTTCTATTTGTAATGTGCTTTCATGCATGTAAGTTGTAAAAGCTTAATATTCGACCTTTTTAACTTCCTATATTCTAGTATTTATAGATTTTTACAATAGATTCGGATATTAGGGTATCATTACCTCAAAGGTGGATTGTCATTATGTCAAATCTATATTGTTAAGCTTGTATACCTGTTGTAATCTCCTAGTCATGGCTTGTTGATGTGATTGGAATTTGGTTTATCTTAGGTTGTACTAGTTGTATTGTTTGTGTCTAGTTCATTGATCCTTATTTTTTTCTTATGTTGAGCCTCCATTAACATTCACACTAGCACACAGGTAGAGATATTATTGTTGAGATTATCTAATATGTGATCCTACCTTGTTGAAGAAATGAGGTGGTGATCACCCACCTACTAACAAACAACTACCAAATATCAAATTTTAGCTACCTTTTCCAACCCATGGTTGTCGGGTACATAACGGGGCTACTAATAGATGATAGTTATATACCCGTTCTTCTCTACTACTGATGGGTGATGGACTCTATGTGCTAGCCTAGTCAACTTCTGGGACAAAATATTTGGTACTTCCAAGACTTAGTCAATTTCTTCCTCTTCTTGCTCTTTATGGAGGGGTGGCGGACTTTTGGTACCTCTCCTTGCTTATGCTTAGTATAAATATTTTGGTAAGGGAAACACTTAGAATTATCCACCTTCTTTCTTCTACCTATTATAGGGTGATGGATCTTGTGTACCACTTCTTGCCTATGCTTGGTACAAAAAATCTAGCACTTTCTAGTCTTGTTTTTAGTTATATTGATGAGCAACGAACTTTTTGTACCTACCTATTCAATCCTTTGGGACAAGATCTTTAGCTCTTTGCAGATAATAGAATTCATGTACCTGTCCCTACCTATACGAGGTATAAAATATCTTACGAGTTAAAGACTTAGGTATTTCTCTATTCATGTAATTCTCCATTCGTGCGATGGTTTTTTTGTACCCATTCTTGCCTATGTATGGTACTATATTTCTGGTGCTTTCTTTGCAAGTTATCGGGTGATGGAATTTTGGTACCCATCTGCTGCTAGATAAGTTAAAAAATGTTTGATGAGTTCAAGACTTAGCCAAATTTCCATTCATGCTTTTGGTATGTGACGGGTCTTTTGTACCCGTTCATTGCTAGTTTTGGTATAGATATTTTGGAGGTCTTGACACTTAGACATTTCTACACTTTTCTACCACAAGGCGATGGATTCCTAGTACCTCTTCTCTGCTAGGGTAGTTCAAATTCTTCCAGTAGTCAATTTTTATTCTAGGAATAATAGGTCCTTTGTACCTGGCTTTCTCTACTATTGGGATGAAACTTCCATTGGTCAAGGAACTTAGCCAATTTTTATTCTTCATCATTGAGCAATATATTTTTGTACCCGTTCACTGCTAGTATTGGTACATAACTTCTGACAACATCAAGACTTAGCGAATTTCTATCTATTTCTTCTCCTTTTTCATCAGTCGATAAACTTTTTATACCCATTCTTGCTTATGCATGGTATAATAATTTTTTATGCTTTCCAGACTTGGCTAATTTTAGCACTTGACTTGTGCAACTTATCGAACCTTTTGCACTGACAAAATTTTAGTACTCATTTCTCTCTTCTACGGGGGAAAAACCTATGATGGTGTCCACTATATGCCATTGAGTGATGGGTTTTTGGTACTCACCCACTTCAACTTTTGGGGTAGTTTCTTCGATAGGTTCAAGACTTAGCCACTTCTTCCATTTCTCTTGTAGACTATTGGGTGACAGGTTTTTGGTACCCGTCTGCTACTAAATAAAGTACAAAATATCTAGTACCCTTAGGACTTAGCCAAATTTTCTCATTAGGTGATGGGTTTCTTATACTAGTCCATTTCTGCTAGGGGGAAAAATTTTCCATCCTTTGAACTTAGCTAAAATTTTCCATCCTTTGTCTTTCATCTGAGGTTTTTAGGATTCGTCCCTAGCATGCCTAGGCCAAAAGTGCCCAGCCTCCTCTTCATTCGGTTGTTTGATTCTCTAATGTTATGTTTTGAACTTTTCATCAAAGTGCATGTGGATAATGTGCAAAAGTATCCACATATATGCCTATAGACTTGCCTCCATGGAAGTAATAATGCTACTTATTTTTGTAAACAAGCAACACCTTTTCTCTATATAGCAACAAGAATTTCAGTGAAAAGAATATGTATGAAAATGTAGTAAGTATTTCCCCTCTTACTTCTTCTAAATCTCATTTTTCTTTTTTTCTTTCTTTCATTTTTTGGGGGTTTTATCAAAATAGCTCTTTTTCTCTCCCCAAGCAACAATACATTAGGTTCGTTAAGGACTATGATGTTTTAAAAAAATATCACTTTCCTCATTTTTCGCAAGATATTTTCTCGCTAAAGGTGAGAAACCTGGTCATTAATACAAGTGGTGTACATTCCCCATCAAAAGACCTACACCAGATAGAAGGTAACGTAAATCATCCCTTATCGGGTTGATTTCCCTTCCTGGGCAACCCACATAAAAGTGTGAGCAATGTGCATGCTACCTGGGGTCTTTAAAAACCTAATGCCCCCATAAGGATCTCATTTTACAAAGAAATGCACATAAAAACCTCTACAAGCCCTCTTTTTGTATATGACACCAAGCAAATCACACATTAAAGCCTAATCGAGTAGCAACTCCATGGGATTTATCGATTGTCGATTGGCCAAGAAAACCACTCAATAAAACTAAAATTGAGAAAACAAAAAAAAATCCTAATTCCCCTTACATGAGTGAGTCACTCAAAAGTTACAAGAGAATTTATCAAACCTATTAAGTGCATTGCTCCCCGTCGCTAAGCACACTACTCCATCTTGTTGAGTGAATTGCTACAATTTTTTGAGTAAATTGGTCCTCTTTTACCACTACTTTAGTTTCCTTCAACAAGCAAATCACTTGCATTTTTAATCAAATCACTCCAAATTTGTGAGCAAATTATTTTGTCCCTCAAATAACAAAATTTATCTATTTTGTCTAATTTTTTAGAATTGTTGCATCATGGATAACAAATTCACTTCTAGCATCCCTTCATTGCTAGAGGTAAGCCATATCATAACCTTCCACAACTACACCCCACCCCTTACTATATCATTATCACCAATTATAGTCACCACTATAGAAGTCAAACCATCAGAATAAAAACATAAAAGAAGAGGGAAAAAATAAATAGATATGGATCCCCACCTCCTAAAATACTAGAGGATTACTTTGAAGACCCATATTAGAGGGCGGAGGAGGGAATCTATACTCACCCCATAGGGAAAGTAATAAAGGAGACCCTTAAGAGATAAAACCTACGTCACCAAATGAATTCATGAAGTACAAAAAAAAATTGGACCACAAACTTGATAATTATTTTGGTGCCAAAAGTGTGGAGTTGCCTAAAGGTAATAGAAATGGTGACAAAAAAATACAACTTGATAATTATTGGCATTTTAGCCAGATTATCTCAAGTCCCATTATTTTGGATCTTGATTAGTCTCAAATATAAGAGCAATATATATATTATATGGTCAAAATAATTAATAATAATATTCATAAAAATGACATAAAAATGATAATAATATGAATATAAATGACCAAAATCATTCATGCAATAACATGAAGAAAACTTATAGTAGAATTACTCAAAATATGCATACAAGATTCAATATTAATGCTTAAATATAATATTCAATCTTGCATACATTTCATGGAGATTTATCTTCATTATATAACCCGATAAAGGTGACTCTTCAATACTTGACTATTGCACTCCTCATATATTCATGAGTTGCAACCTTTCCTATTCCATACATAAGACAAACTTCACATGTCCTTTGGCTTCTCATCTTGTCACTTGTATACATGACTCTTGATTCTCTATTTACTTACACACTTAACTCTATGACACTTGTACACACCTACATGCATACTTGACACTTACACACTCTAATACATGACACTTGCACACTTTATCTTACTACACACTTGCACATATAATAACATGACACTTGTGCACATCATGCACATAGACACTTACCTAAAGGGGAAATATAACACTCCTAAACTATAGACTCAAATCCTATTCTAATATTTATATTGTACCATAGGTACCATGGGAGTACATTAGCATGTGCCAAATAATGTAATACTCTCCAACAATAACACAGATCTTTGGAATATTCTAGTGGATAGAAGATTTTTACATAAGACTAAGAGTGATAAGGATTATGTTGAAGGCCATTGATGACTCAACTGTGGGATCTCTTGAAGCCCCAAGACCCAAAAGGAATTCTACTATAGATAAACTAAAACCTATTGGTAGATCTTCTTGACATCTTACCTAAAGAAGCAAGATCTATCCCCCAAATTTAGTATCCCATTGGAGCTAGATCAATTCAAGGAGTACAAATGGTAATGTTAGTGATAGTTTCAATCCTAGGAGAAATGAGTGATAATAAGATATATGAGGAACACATAACCCTACTACATGTTGTACATACCTACCTAGGGCACTCCCAGATAATTGATTATGTCAAGTACATCTTTGACTAGATGGACAATCAACTACAATGTTTTAAGGGAGGAAGTTTATCTATACTTCTTACCTGGTATGGTCGATCCTCTTCTAGAAGAAAATTTAGTTTCCAATCCTCCAACTAGACTAGATAGGAAAGGATGGACAATATATGAGCATAGTGGAGTGCATGGATGTACCCTATTGAGAAGCAGGAAAATATCCAACTAATTCTATGATGAGGCATATGAGGACATAATGGAGAGACTTAGGGGAAAAACATCCATATCGATAGATGAAATGCAACAACTACTAACAAAGGGGAAGTGGCCAAATGGAGATTTCTACTTGAGGAGGGTTAGATCTTTCATCTGTCTTTATGGATTCTTACCCATGTTCTTTGAGTTGCCTACACAAGTACCAAATTACAACTTGAATAGATGGATTGAAGTACTTCAAGGGGTAGAATAAAACCACCTTCTACGCACTAAAGTAGCAAATCATGAGCATAACATGTAAGTTGTATGGATTCCACTCAGTGGCAGAGGCAAGGTTATGAGAAATGTGTCTTGAACAACTTAAAAATTGTTGGTCCTATGATACAAAATGAATATTTGAGAAGATCCTTAGGGATATAAAATTGGACACCTTCTACACCCTTGAGAAGAGGTACAACATCCACTAGTATGCCAACTTAGATGAATAGACAACCCTTACCACTTTGGGAAGCAACAAAGGATATGAAGAAATTTATAATTGGTATGATAAACCCCAAAGTGGCATGTCGTTTACACTAAGTAGAATAATTACATTGACCCATACATAAAGGTAAATAATCAAAGTTTGGGGGCACTCTAGAAGCTGAGGTATACATATAATAAGATCCTCGTATGGTAGAGAATAAGGTACAAAATGGACACAATTACCAAATCCATGAGATATGGTCTATTTGATACTAATTTTTTTGCCACTTAGGATAAAAGGCACCCCAAAGATGCTAAAATGGCTAAGTTCATAATTAAAGTGGTAACAATAAATTGAATCTTACACAATCTCAAGCCTAGGAAATAGGCAACACCAATGATCACCATTTCAACTATGTCGACAACTCTAGTAGTAGTCACTTTAGTAGCCAAAAAAATGATAATGAAGTGGAATAAAGGGTTTGATAAGCATGGGTTATTGTTTGATGAGGTTTCCACAATAGCTCAGGAGTAGCAACAAAGTAAAAAAAATCCAACTTTAGGAGGGGGAAATCCCTTAAGGAGGCTTCTTCATGAGGTAAGAACAACTAGTTTGGTGGTCATGATTACAACCCACTCCCACTTCCATTCCACCATCCATCACTCCTCTTCTCTCTTTATCCCTTATTCTTCTTCTATATTTGCTCCACTTTCTCTCTTAGTTTGTTATTCTATTATTCCCCCTTCTTCCCCTTCCCATTCTTCCACTACACTTCTCTTATCATCCACCACTACAATATCTCTTTCTCTAAGAGGCACCTCATCTCATGGTTCCCCAAGAGGCACCCTACCTCCAATAGTCATGATTATGATGGGAACCACTCTCATAACTTCATTCCTATTGGTTATTAAGCCTTATTATCTATATCAAACTATCACAAGTCCCAATATAAATATGCCACAATATTATAGGTTGAAATATCAATAATCAATAGTAGAATTATATATATGAGCAATCAATTATATATTGAGACCAATATGATAATGAAATAACATTCACTTATAATATTAAATATAAATGTAAAATGGCCAAAATCATTCATGTACTTGCATGAAGAATACTTACAATAAATTGCTCAAAATATATATACAAGATTTATTATCAATTATTGCTATGTGGTGATCGCTACAAATAATTTTCCATTACATTATATGGAGCCTTGTCTCCATAATATAGCCATAGTAATGCAACTCTTCAATACTTGTCTATTGCACTCCTCAAATATCTAGGAGATGCAACCTTTCCTATTCTTGACCTTTGGCTTCTCATCTTACCACTTGTATACAAGACTCTTCACTCTCTTCTTACATGCATACTTTAATTCTATGACACTTGCACACTTCTATATGACACTTAATCTCCTACATGCACTCCTAATACAAGACACTTGTACACATCCTCACTTTACATATTTGCACTCTTACTTACAAGATACTTGTGCACATTCTCTCAATACACACTTGCACTCTTACTTACATGAAACTTGTGCATTTTCTACACATTACACTCTTACATGACACTTGTGCATATCCTAAAGATAAACATTGTAGACACCAAAACAACACCAATCCGATTATGTGACTACAAGCACTGACCGAATTGGCATACATACCCCCTAGGGCAGCCTCCAGAGGTTAAACAGTGGTCCTAACCACTCCCAAATCAGTTTTGGAAGGTCAGAGGTCAATTTGGCACCTTTTAAGCACTTTGCTCCCTATTCGTCCCACCCTGGGATGATTAGAATCCTATTCGTCCCACCCCGGGATGATTAGCAACAATCGCTCCAGGGTGGGACGATTAGCAGGTTTGACTGGCAAAAATTCAAGCCTTGACAAATGGCAGCCCAGATCCGCCACCCAACTTCACCTTCAAGGCATGCAATTGTGAGGAATGGTTTCAAATCAGAGAGAGGGACTTCAGTCAAGCATGCCCTGATCATGGAGGTCCTAAATCAGGGAGGAATCTTCTCTCCCTCCAAAAGGCATGGTGAGCCAAGTGGCACCCTCGCATGCGCATGCAAAGGAGACCCTGAGGTCTATAAAAATGTGAGCCTCCTCACCCCAAAAAGAGAATAGAGCTAGAGCATTTGGAGCAATGGAGTGCTGCCAAATTATACCCCCATTCCCCTTTGTGCTTCCTACATCCCTAATTTCTCTTTTGGAAGAGAGGTTATCGGGTGAACACTAGGAACGCAATCTAGACCCAAAACCCAAGCAATCGGCCACAATCCCACACCAAATTCATTGACACAACCCCCTAGGAGGTTTTGGACCCATCCCACTTGGATTGGTGCCAAAACTAAGCCCCAAACGGTGGGCGTCCTGCCCCCGGGTGCCCCCCACATTGTTGCAGTCCTAATCGCCCCACCCCGGAGTGATTAGAAATTTATGCTTGATTTCTCTACTATTATTTTTGCATTCTATCATATTTCATGTACTTATGCTTTTGTTCAAGTTTCATGGTATTCTGACTTGATTTGACCTTGTTTTTATCATTTTATGCGTTTACTAACCTACAGGGAGCGCCTTCGGATATAGGATAATCTGGGTAGAATCTGCCAAATATGACCTTTTGGGTCATCTCAAAATGCCCCTTTTAGCCTAACCCCAAGTTTGTAGGAGTTTTGGAGGCCTCTGGGTAGGACATTTGCAAGGTCACTTTTGCACATTTTGTGATAGTCCCCAACGTCCCACCCCGGAGCGATTAGAAATCTGTGCATGATTTCTTAACTATTATTTTTGCAATGTGTCCTTGATGATGTCTTGATGCTTCTATCAAATTTTGAATTCATTATGACATGTTTTGACCATCGTTTTACTATTTTATGTACTTACTAGCCGGAGGCTTTGGGGATTGCATGTTTTCCTATATCCGCATATGCTATTAACTATTTGCTGTTTCTCTATGTGTAGGATCTCACCACCAGGAACACTAGAGGGGTAGCAAGGAATGACGAACACATGGACACAAGCGGCGACAACTTTGGCCCACCCATTTCGAATGTGGGCATGCGGAAGACACTGGAAGCGTACCATCCATTGATGTAACAAACTGTATCAAACGTTCTGAGCCCTAGAGGGGGGATGTATTGTAACTAGATTAAAAGCAACATTAATAAAAGAGGCCCCACTTTTTTTTGCTTACATCTCATTTCTGCATCATTTCCTTCATGCATTTGTTCATCGCATTCGTAGGACTTAGCATCTGTACCGTATCTATTTTGTTTGCATCATAATCTGGTACATCATCATTCTGCATTCAGCTTTCAGTGGTGATCATGGTGGGACCCTATCCCCTACTATTAAGATCAAGTTTTTGATCCAAATTTTGTGGTTTTCTTTGCAGGTGTTACTCCTTCGGGCATTGGACTGCTACTCGTGCCACCCTGTGATGAATACAGACCTGCTATTCATCCCACCCTAGGATGAATATGTATTCACCCCACCCTGTGATGAATGCAGACCTGCTATTCATCCCACCCTGGGATGATTAGAGCTCTATGCATTTTCTGAGCAGAAACTCAGAGGCATCTGGTTTGGACAGAGAAGAGGTAGGCCTTCTGAACATCCTCTGTGTTTTTCTATTTTCTATTTCTGCAATTTTCTGTTTCTTTGCTTGCATAGAAAAGTTAAGTAGTTTGTTTTCCTTCTTGCAATAAGAAAAGGAAAAAAAAAACATAGAGTAAATCAAATGGAAGGAATTTGATTAGGAATGCATTTTTCTTTGGTTTGCTTGCATGATACTTGCACAAATGGCAAGTCCTCATTCTAGGCTTTAGTTCTAGTTAGGTTGTGTGATTTCCTTTTTTGCTACTAATGGTCTCTGAAAGATAAAACGTACTTTAAAGCATTGCATTAGTGAAAATCATCTTTTGTTGTATGTTTTCTTTCTTTATACAATTAAAAGGAACCACACACACACCACCTAATAAAATTAACATCAAGGAGTTGGTCTTAATACCCCAACACTTGATCAAGACCAATGGTGGATTTCATCACCACCTTGGCTTGGATTTTGCATACATATACCCCGATCATGACTGTTGCTAGACGTAAATCCTGATGAAAGCTGACCAAGTGTAATGGGGGTGATTCCCCGTGCATGAGGATAAGTCTTCTATGGTAGGTGTCAAAAATAGAGTGATCCCCCTTCCGTACCGCCTATGTTCCACGTATTGTTCTACTCTCACGTACCAATAGTTTCCCTCACGTAAGGGCGGGTATATTGAGAGGTTCGGTATAACGGCCTGGCAATGGTATATTGAAGGGGTGACCATTTTGGAGATACAAGAGCCCTCATTTTGCATGTATAACAAAGTTTCCTTTACAAGATTCACATAACAAAAATCAAACACATTAGACCAGATCTAGGGCACACATTTAATATGTAAACGAGATAATCATTTCTTTGCTTGTGTGGTCCCCTTTTGTTTGGTATAGCATAAAAATTTTGTAAAGGAGATAAAAATATACATATCTTTCTAGAAAGACCACCACCATGGTGTATACCCGTAGCCAAGCCCAATCACGGGCAGAAGCTATGAAAAGTATACAAGGAGGCACAAGTCACCTCCGTTATAGCCCCAAGGACTTGGTTATACCACCTTGGCAACCTGACCCACAACATAGTCCACACTATGCCACTACAGAAAAGGACTATAGAGGCACCCCTTTGAGGGGCACTCCCATTCAACACAGACCCTCTCAGGAGGAGTACACACATGGGAAGGCTCCCTTAGACACTCATTATGAGTGGCCACTACGTGATGAAGCGCTAGAGCAGCATAGGGTTCATAAGGAGGGACCACATGATTATATCATTCCTCCTCCACCCCTCATTACTGTTAGAACTAATAGGCCAAATCTAGAGCGCAAGGCTCTTCAGATAGGGTGAGCCAACTCCACCCATCCCTTTCACATGTATGAAAGGGAGCATGAGGAAAACTAGTATATTCCTCAAGAGCAATACACCGCATGGGAGCAATGCACCTCCGCACCTGCTAATTATCAAGATCACCTATTGAGGCCAGAGCCTCAGGTGAATGTTGCTAACCTCGATAGAGGAAAGTGACCCATAGAGATCTCGGATCACCATGACCAAGATAGATATGTAGGGGAGGCATCTAGGCCTCCTAGACCTAGGACGATAGAACAAATCGACTTGGCATTTGCCAAACATGCCGCCCACCAAGCACAAATCATGCAGCTTAGGCAAGATCAACAGTAGTTAGAACAACTGTATCATCTTAACAAAGAGCGCATTCAGCACTAGACAGATGAGTTGCTCTAGAACACTATGCATGAGAGGATTCCAACCCCTCACATGCATAGGACATAAATTTATGAGAGGCACAACCCCTTAGTACGAGACAGGTCTCCTCGACCTTATCAAGCATTGCCTCCAAGACCTCCTAGACCTGAGCGGGAGGCCACTCCTAGAACCAATGATGGGCGCCTTCCTCGGGCACCCATCCATGTTTATAGGTCATGCCCAAAAACTCCTCAAGAAGCCTATGAGGAATTTGAGCGAGAAGAAGAGTGGGCTGAAACACCCTACCAAGGCAAGGGGGTGCTACCCGACTACCCCTCCATAGGCCTCAAGTTCCTCGCAATTCACAATGGGAACAAACCAAAGAAGAGGAAATCAAATCCTCTGATGCATACAAAGCATTGTTAGAATGCTTAGAGTCTATGGAGACTAAGACTTCAGGGCCCCAAAAGCCTACCTTATGCCAGCTCCGTAGTCACCCTATGCATCCTTCAGTTTCGGCACCCCCATACCCCGACCACTTCAAAATGCCTCAATTGGCAATTTTTAGAGGGGATGAGGATGCCCAAGAACACGTAACAAGGTTCCTGAGTCAATGCTTTGGCATTCAGGACAATGATGCATTGCTTCTGAGAACGTTTATAACCACGTTCGTAGGCCCTACCTCGGATTGGTTTACCCAGCTTGTCGAAGCATAGCATCAATAATCTAGACCAGCTAGTGGACGCGTTCCTTGAACATTTTGCCTTCAACACCAAGAAGAAGGCATCCTTAAGTGACCTAGCTGGCCTTAAGTAGTATGATGATGAGACCATAGCCGCTTATGGGAATCGATGGAGGACATTGCTTTCAAAGCTACCTTACCTCCCTCCCATGGCCGACATGACTCAAATGTTTTCAAAGAGTTGCATAAGGTCGATCTCCATGCTATTGCAGCTGTAGTAGTATGCCACCCTAGAAGAAGCCCTGGTGCAAGCCAGGATAATTGAGGAGATCAAAATTCAAGATGGTGAGATTGCCAAGCCGCGCAAGAAAGAGTGGACCAAAAATGCCAAAATTGGGCCCACGCAACCGAAACCCGCCATGGTCAATCAGGTTGCCATAACTATACCAAAGCCTGCACAAATGACACAGCCCCCAAAGGCTAATTATCAGGTAGTTCCTCTTGATAACTATGAAAAGGAAAATCACAAACAAGAGCAAAATCAGCAGTGTTGCCCTAAGCGACAATTCACACAATTCACGGAGTCTAGAGACTCCTTGTTTGACCGCTTGTTCATGGCAAACCTGATAAACTTGCTGAAAAGTCGACCCATAGACCCCAACATGCCAAAACCCAAGGGCTATAGGGAAGACTTATATTGTAGATTTCATCGATAGAAAG
This sequence comes from Wollemia nobilis, assembly GCA_028583015.1. Lineage (NCBI taxonomy): Eukaryota > Viridiplantae > Streptophyta > Pinopsida > Araucariales > Araucariaceae > Wollemia > Wollemia nobilis. The sequence continues at coordinate 3,780,559 of JAQPPZ010002381.1, read as the reverse complement.
GACATGACATCTTCACTTGTTGGAAATTCAAAAACTTAGTGCAGGACTTGATAGACAACAAAACGCTCACGGTAGATAATCCCGTAGTGCTAAGCAACCAATAGATGGAAGTCTTCAAAGACCCCCTGCCTGCCCATGATGCGCAGGAAAAGACTTTACAAGTGAATGAGGTAACACAAAACTGCCCCATGCAAGGATACATGGGGATGATAAGCATCATGACATGGAACAAAAGATACCCAAACACGGTTGCACCCACTGTAGCTACAGGAGATGTTCCATCAACATCACAACCTCCACAACACCCTACACAACCTCCCCCACCTAGACCAGTGGCCACGATTCGGACTAAGCTTACTCAAATTTTAAGGACCACGTCGGCTAGGCTCTCCATTTATGAGCTCATCCAACAATCACCGCCCCATCGGGAGGCTCTGATGGAGATACTCAAAGCCATTGAGCTACAACCCCACGAACCCAATTCTTTCAACAACTTTGTGGGACATGTGAGACAATGCACAAAACCAGTCATAACCTTCAGGGAAGACGAACTAAAATTGGTGACTAGTGATATGGTGGATCCACCCCTGCACGTCATCGTGTGGGTCAACGGGATTCCATTCAAGAGGGTGTTGGTGGACACTGGCTCATCCAACAACATAATCATGACAATGGCATTAAAACACCTTAAGCTACCAGCATCCCACATTATGGCATCCACTTACACTCTTCGAGCATTCAACGACGCGTTATGCTCGATGGTTGGCACAATTGTCCTGCCCATCCAAGTAGGACAAAAGACCATTCCTACATTGTGTCACATCCTTGAGGGTGAGATGGCCTACAATATCTTGCTAGGTTGGCCTTGGATCAGGGACATGAAGTGTGTCCCTTCGATAGCCCATCAATGCCTCAAATACACATACGAAGGGCAAGTACATGTAGTCCCAATGGACTTAGAGCCCTTTAAGTTTTGCAATGCGGTGCAGCTGATGCCACAATCGACCCTCCCATCGACACATTTGGACTTTCAATTGAATCCATCCACATAGGGTCTGATTTCGCCTACATCCTCGCTGTTGAGTCCCTCAACTCACCAACCTGGCCCATCTTCATCGTCTGTTCCTTCACCAACAATGCCACCTATGGTGGCCACATCGAAGGACAATGGGAAGAAGCCCCTAGAGGAGGTACCACCATTAGTCTCAACCATCTCTACCGAAGAGGTGCCTAGCCGAATGGAAGTCGAGACACCTGGTTCACCCAACATGGAGTGGACTCAGGGAGAACTCCCATTCCCTCCCCCTCAACCATCGATGATTACCATTGAAATGGCCAATACGGGCCTGGGGGAGTACCTAGTGTGGAACATTATGGCAACACCCATGCTCGAATCCATGCAAGACATGGGGAGACCTCGCCTCCCCATCGACACTATCGTCCCTTTAGGCTACCCACCAAATCAGACCAATTTTGTATATGGGGGCCTCGAGAATGGCATTGAACCCTACCTACAAGAGGAAGAGGATGAAGAGCCATTTGTTAAGAATATTGACTATCTTTCCAACCCGAACTTCGCCTTGAAATACCTAGACCAATGTAATTGGCATGGATATGGATTGGGCAGATACGAACAAGGAATGCACATTCTTTGTCAACCAAGATACCAGATGCCATATGATAAATCAGGAGTAGGGTTCAACCACCCTTTGCCCCTCGACATCTTGGTAGAAACCATGCAAGGCTTAGGTCTAGGCAACAGGGATGGGTTGGCACAAGATCCATATGCCAATCCCAACACTACATACACATTGGGGAATTATTTCCCATTGTTAACAACAAACCTTGTTGACCTCAACAACCCCTCCCCTTTGATCGAGGAAGGGGAAAGTTCAAGAAGTAACCTCCAAGAGGGATATGAAAAAAATCAAGGGGGGTCTTCTAAAGATGAGTCAGATTATGAGGTAGCACCTTGGGACCCTTTTGAGTTCGATAGCAATCACTCGTAGGTGACACCCATTGATGACTATCAAGAGAACTTCATGGCAATGTTCCCCTTTAATGTTCCAATCGGGCAATTGCCACCTCCAGAGAATCCAGCCCTCCTACAAAGAGCGAAACAACCCAGAAGGGACCAAATCAACATGCTCAAACAAAATGAGCCTCCCATGCCGGCCATAAGGCCAAGTGATCCACCGGAGGAAGAAGATCCAAGTATCTTCTTCAACATGACTCGTGCGGACTTGTAGAGAGTGAGGATAGTGATCAAGAAATGCCTAGTGGGAGGCTATACCAACCAGAGGGGCACATAGTTGTCGGAGCCAATGAAGGCCTATGGATCTCCGATAGCGACTATGAGGATGAGACTGAGATGGCATATCTCAACCATATGAGGCAACAGGAATACCCCATAGACATCGATGGTATGTTTGAACATCTAAATATGGGACCAAGGCATAGGTGGCATTTAAACCAAGCACAGTTAAACCAAGTGCTTCATCCACCACTACGGGCATACAGAGAGCACCTCCCACCTAGAGACCCTATAGGGCCATCAGTGCCTAGGGTAGACCCTATCCTTCTATCCACACATAGGGCCGATCCTTTTGTGCCAATACCCACAGAGCCAGATCTAGGGTACAAGGATCACCAAGGATGTCTGAATCAACACCCACGTGGTAATGGAGACCAAACTCAGTCCATCAACATGATCTCCATTGATTTAACCGCCCCCATCCACAATCCAGCCGATCCAACATGACCATTGTATCTAGACCTAGATGCCATAGACTGGGATCACGCTGACTCACCACCATCCCCATCAGAGTACTGGCCTTGTGGTGAGATGTTTCATTTCACCCCAAGATAGACTCAGGATATCTTCCATGTTGAAGAGGAACCCGACGTTCCCAATGTAGATCTAAATTCAGCGAATGATATCCACCTGATCCCAACTCCACACCAGTTGGAGGATGGATCCCACATGTTAGTCAAAGAAATGATTGACGTAGACATCGGTTCTGATCCAATGAATCCACAAATCATCAAGTTGGGGGTAAGTCTATCCCTCGAAGAGCAAGCCGATTACATTGCCCTTCTCAAAGAGAAGAAGGAGGTTTTTGCATGGTCCTACAAAGACATGCCGGGGCTAGACCCATAGCTAGTCATGCATAATCTAACACTTGATCCGACAGTCAAGCCAGTCAAGCAAAAGCTACGTAAGATGCACCCAACAGTGGCCTTAATGGTCAAATATGAGCTACAAAAGTTGTTGGATGCATAGTTTGTCATCTGCATGGATTACCCACCATGGCTGTCCAACATGGTACCCATCAAAAATCCTGATGGGAGGATTCGCATATGCACCGATTTTCGAGATTTAAACAAAGCGAGTCCCAAGGATGATTTCCCCTTGCCTAGCATCGATGCATTGGTAGATGCTATAGCAGGCCATGAAATGCTTTCCCTCATGGATGGTTTCTCGGGATACAACCAGATTCGTATCAATCTCGATGATCAACTAAAAATGGCGTTCACGATGCCTTGGGGGACATTTTGTTATAAGGTCATGCCCTTTGGCCTTAAAAATGTTGGTGCCACCTACCAACGCGCTATGACATACATCTTCCATGATCACATGCATAAAACTTTGGAAGATTATATGGATGATTTGTTGGCCAAATCTCTTTTGCGCCAAAATCATCTCGATGACTTACGCAAGATCCTTGATCGCCTCATCGAACACAAGGTTAGGCTAAACCCCAAGAAGTGCGTATTTGGCGTCACATCTAGAAAACTCTTGGGTTTCATAGTCTCAAAATGAGGCATCGAGGTAGATCCAAATAAAGTCAAGGCAATCCTTGAAATGCTTCCCCCAACCACCATCAGGTAGCTCAGAAGCTTGCAGGGTAAGGTCACGTCAATCAAGCGCTTCATAGCGCAGTTATCTGACAAGTGTCGACCCATGAATAAATTATTACACAAGGGGGTAGCATTTCATTGGGATGACGAGTGCCAGTCAGCCTTCGATGACATCAAACAATACTTGGCTTCATCACTAGTATTGGCACCACCTAGACTAGGAATGTCATTCTACTTATACATCTCAACTACTGAGGTGGCACTGGGTGCCATGCTAGCCCAGAAAAATGAATTACATAAAGAATAGGCTAATTATTATCTTAGCCGCACCCTGGTCAGTTATGAACTTAACTATGCATACGTTGAGAAGCTATGCTTGGTGGTGGTATTTGCCACCAAAAAGCTATGCCATTACATGCTGAGCAATACGACGTATGTTGTGTCTAAGGAGAATCCATTGTGGTACATGATGAGTCATACTTATCATAGTAGTCGCACGGTGAAATGGATCATGTTGTTGATGGAGTTTGACATCGAGTTCATTGGACAAAAGTCCATCAAAGGTCAAGTCATCATCGATCAACTAGCAGAGGCTCCTCTCGAAGATGATCAGCCTCTGACCGTAGAGCTACCCGATGATGGGGTCTTCCATGTCTCGGAATCGCCAGATTCTGATGAGCCTGAGTCACAGGCCGACATAACCTTATTTTTTGATGGTTCTAAATGTGAGCAAGGGGGTGGCATGGGAATCATGTTTTTCACACCGCAAGGGGCTCCAATGCCTTTATCATTTAAACTTGATTTCCCATGCACAAATAACAATGTTGAATACGAAGCCTTGCTCATAGGTCTTCAGACAACCATCACCATGAACATCAAACACTTGAATATCTTTGGTGATTCACTGTTAATTGTCAACCAAGTGAAAGGGGTATTCCAATGCAAATGCCCAGTTCTACAGGCCTACAAAGCCCTTGTGGATAAATTCTTGGCAAATCTTGAATGGTACGACATCGAGGCACTCCCTCGATCATCGAATCATTTTGTGGACACTATGGCCTCTTTGGGGTCACTAATCTCGCAAGACCCTTCTGGTGAGATGACAACCATTCAAGTCAAAATATTATCACAATCCATGATGGAGCATGCAAGCTCTGACATAACGCCAAGAATCCACCTGATCCAGATTGAACCATCTCAGGATAGGTTCTCTCGAATCCATGATAGTCTGAATCATGCCAACTAGGGGTCTTTGTTCTCTCCAACCCCTCTTAATAGCAACACAATGCTATTTTTACAAGTTCTTTCCCGCTCAACTTTTGCTAGGGATGAACTTCAAGAGGGATCGATCATTCATACCATCGAGGTTTCTGATTAGCAGGATTGGTACACACCCATAAGAGACTATCTCAAGTTAGGTAGCCTCCCACTTGGATTGTCGCACATCACAAAAATATCATTCAAATAGAAAGTGGCAAAACATGTCTTGCTAGGAGACATTTTGTACCATCGAAGCTACGAAGGGATCCTCCTCCATTGCTTGGACCAGTAGGAGTCCACTTGGGCGATCACCCAAGCGCACGATGGTACGTGCGGTGGCCACTTCAGCGGTATGGCCATCGCCAAGCGCATTCTTCGCATGGGCTATTATTGGCCATCTTTAGAGCGAGATTGTTGCGCATATGTGTGGAAGTGCATGAAGTGTCAACACCATGCTAACTTGACACACGTACCTTCTCAAGCCTTGCAGCCGATCCAATCGGCTTGGCCATTTTTGTAGTGGGGCTTAGATCTCATCGAAAAGATCTCCCCTGCGTCGTCAGGTCATCACACGTTTATCATAATGGCCACAGAGTACTTCACTAAGTGGGTGGAAGCAATTTCGCTTACCTCTACGACTGGGCCCCGCATTGCGGAGTTTATTTTACATAACATCATATGTCATTTTGGTATTCCATCCAAGATCATCTCGGATAATGGGACGTCATTTAAGAACAAAGATGTGCGTGCTTTGACAACAAAGTACAAAATTCAGCATAGTTTTTCGACACCCTATTATCCATAGGCAAATGGGCAAGCAAAGGCGTCAAACAAAATGCTAGTTGCCATCCTTAAAAATATGGTCATAGATAATCATAAGGATTGGCACATCCAAATACCACTTGCCCTATGGGCTTATCGCACTAGCATTCGGACGCCCACTAGGGCAACTCCATTTTTGCTAGTGTATGGCTCCGAGGCAGTCATGCCTCTCGAGTTGGAAATACCCTCCCTACGCATATCAATGCAAGAGTTCATCGATGATGACACTACATGATAGGCCCGGTTAGACCAGCTTACGTTACTCGATGAACGATGCATCAATGCTCTCGAGCATTTACGTATCTATCAAGAGCGACTTAAGAAAGCATACAACATGAAAGTTCACCTGAGGGACTTTCAAGTTGGTGACTTGGTCTTAAAAGAGAACCAACAAAATTCTAACTTGCCACCCCATTTAAGGGACAAGTTCATGGCAAATTGGTTAGGTCCCTATGTAATCGATAGTAAAATAGGACCTGGAACATACTGGCTCACCTCTCTTGAAGGAATCAAGGAACTAGAACCCTTGAACATCAGTCATTTGAGGCCATTCAACATTTAGAGAGCCATAGCCCACCAAAATGCCCCAAAGGTATCTATAATCCCTTTGGTCAAACCAAAAGCTCCAAGGGTTCCCACAATCGCTTGGTCAACCAAAAATGCCCCAAAGGTATCCATAATCCCTTTGGTCAAACCAAAAGCTCCAAGGGTTCCCACAATCGCTTGGTCAACCAAAAATGCCCCAAAGGTATCTATAATCCCTTTGGTCAAACCAAAAGCTCCAAGGGTTCCCACAATCGCTTGGTCACCCAAAAATGCCCCAAAGGTATCTATAATCCCTTTGGTCAAAACCTCCAAGGATCCATAAGAATCACTTGGTCCACACCCATTCGGGTTAAACCATCCATAACAAATATTCAAAAAAAAATAGATAATCAAAAATAACAAAAAAATTGCATCTCACTTTCATGCATATTCTTCAAAAATCAAAACACAAAAAAAAAAAAGAGCTGCATTAGGCATCACATACATACATTGCATATTTGTTGGTCATACATGTCAAACGCACCATAGACTGTAATTACTCGACAATTCCATCATTTTCCACATTCAGTCCATTTTGCAAAATATCCATCAAGAATAACGCCCTTCACATTTTCGCCATATCATAGTCAGTTGTCTTCTAATGTCTTTAGGGTTTTCGTCATTCAGTTGTCTTTAGATTTCTAGTCAAATGTTGTACAAAGTCAGACCGATTTTTACAAGGTAGAGTTTTACTTGGATCACGCCTTGTTACATAGCATCCCAACACAAGCTTAAAACACATAAAAATTCCCAAGTTGTGTGAACGAAAGATGAAACCTACAAATCAGTCTAGGGTACCATAAGTGAAACGTTATCCTGCTCATCCCCCTGTGCGAATGGTTCAAGAATGCTGAGAATTGACAAAAGGACAAGCTCTTCCCCATCCAATTCCCCATAATAAATAATGGTTTTCACCACTATCAAAAATTCCAAACACCTTTGGTCCCCAAAGTCATAAGGATTCATACTACACGCCCTTGAGAAGGATGGGTAGTCATCCCCAAGGCCTAAAAGGATCAATGCCATTCACTATCAAAAATCCCAAACACCTTTGATCCCCAAAGTCATAAGGATTCATACTACACGCCCCTGAGAAGGATGGGTAGTCATCCCCAAGGCCTAAAATATCAATGCCATTCCAAAGAAAAATTCCCAACCACCTTTGATCCCCAAAGTCGTAAGGATTCATACTACACGTCCCTGAGAAGGATGGGTAGTCATCCCCAAGGCCAAAAGGATCAATGCCATTCACAAGCCAAAATCCCACGAGCTCAACTTTGAAATCAAAAGTCAAAATCTAAAAGGCAACAATAAAAAATAATAATAGTGGTTATCACCACTACTCAAACCCCTTGCTCAAGAGAAAAAAAAAAGAGAGAAAAATAAATAGTGATTTTCATCACTATATGTGAGAGCAAGTATCTCAACAAATTGAACAACCGAAAGACGCTTGAGCTTGAATCCCTAGAATTCTCAGCATTTGAAAAACCATTTAGGTGATCCTCATTACGGGTTTGGTGGATAGCCTACCTGGCAATGGCGGTATCCTAAATGCATGATGATATGTCTATCACATTAGCTTTGCGTGTGTGTAGACCAATGTTTGCATGTGGATGAGCTAGCTTATGGTATCCTAGATTGCCCCGTAGATTAATCTTACTAAATGCAACAAAGGAATTAGTGGAGCTAATTAGGTGATCCTCAGTACAGGTTTGGTGGACAGCCTACCTGGCACTGGCGGTATCCTTATGAATACCACATAAACGAACTCAATCGCACACACAGGGATGTGAAATAACTTGGTCAAACTCAAGTCTAAATTCGTACCTTGTTCGAAAGTCTTGTAAGATAATGTACAGTCTTGATTAGTTAGTTAAAGCATCTGAGTCTCAGAAAAACCTTAACTACATTCTAAAACAATTGTTGTACATTTCATTACTTACATCACCATCAAAAAATACAAAACAAAAATTACAAATGCAAAGTTATTCCATAAAGCAATCACATAGTATAGAAAGCCAATAAATCCTATACAGTCTATGGTGCCATCACCTGTATACCAACAAATCATTCCATCCATTCCATATGCATACATCTATATCATATAGCTAACATCATCCACAGTCATAATAGCATATGCATACATCAACATAAATAAATATGCATAAAAGAACAATAAACCATGACAAGCATATCATCAAACCAAAAATGAGTCATGTATATATATCAAGTCAAAATTCCCTCAGGCTACAATAAGTAGGTCCTCTAACCTCACAAAAACCAAAAACTCAAAATCCCCAAAGCCTAGGGAGTCGGCCACCATGATCATGCAGGATCGGTGCAACTGGAACTACCCCTAGTAGTATGGGTCCTATGGGACCTCTCAGGGTGGTTGCTGCCAGCCCTCACACCCTACCCACCAACACTACCCTCACCTAGCCACCTATGATGAGATGATGCAGACTACTCAGTCTCACTACCTCTCGTACGACGCGATGAGCCACCTCCATCGAGCTCAAGCAACTATCCATCAAGGTGGACAACCTCTGTCTCTAACTCTACCCGATACCACCCCCACTCCACATCTCATCGGTGATACACAGCCAATGCATTATCCCGTTATGCTAACTGAGCCCGTAGGAGATCCCTCTCCTACAAAATATCTCTATGCTCCTCCTCCCATCTCCGTAAGAGACCCTCCAATCATGCTATCTCAGCATGAAACCCAACCTCCACATCCCTTGAGATAGCCTGAGGCATGGGCACCTCCGGGATGGCCTGCTGCTCCGGCACCCACTGCTCCAGGACATCCTGTACATCCGGCTGCTCCGAAACCCCCAAATCATCTCCATCACTAGTGAAGTCATCGACCTCCACCATGTCCACATCATCAAGCGGAGCCCCCCAACCCTCCATCGGTGCCTCTGCACCCCCACCTCCTATTGCTGTCATATCCATACCTCCTAGAGGCCCCTCACCCCACCATCACCGCATAGTCCACCACCGATCATACTCTGTAGTTACCCCGACATCGTCCATATTGGGTACATCAATAACTACATCAGACCCCTCACCCAATGACTCAATGATAGGCCATACTAGGGTCCTCTCATCATCATGCCATCGATAGATCAAGGGATCACCAGGCAATCCCTAGTGCACCCCAAACTACCATGTCACCCGAACATATGAGAAGTACTCCTACTCTGTCCCATGCCGCCCAATCAACCACCTACCCCTGCGCACCCACTAGAGCCACTCTCCAGCCTCAGGCTAGGCTAGACAGTCCCGGTACGACTACCAAAACACCTACCCTAGCATTAGATGAGAGAAGGCATCAGTATAGTGACCTACATCACCTACCCACCGTCGACTCTATCCATGCTCCTCTGACCACCACCATAAATTGGCATATCCAATCTCTCGATCCACCATCTCACCTCGGGTGGTCCAAGGCAAACCCTGCGGCCGCTCCACAGCTATGTGCTGCCACCCCCAGCACTGCAAGAGATAGCTGCACCCGATCCCCTTCCGCTTGTGGACCTCGTATAACTCATCGTACAACTATGCCAACAACGTCTGACCCCATCTCATAATAAGTGGAGCTGATGTAGGACACTCCACCAATGTGAAAACCAACTCAAGCAGGTTCCAAGGGAACCTCACACCTGAGGAGTCAGGAAGCAGCATATTAGAAATGAGGGCCATGAGCAAAGCATGCCTCACCCCTAATACGCCCTTCTCCAGCCACCACCGCACTAGAATACCACCTATCTAGCAATCAGCCTCTGCCCTCTCCACAGCCCTCTCCACCCCCATCTCCCTCGCCCGACCAAAACATCATGTCAATACCATTGTCCGCTGGTCCCGATGGGTCATCCGGATAGGAAGTCCATCTATCAAAATCCATAGAATCCGATACACATCCTCTAGAGTCACAGTCATCTCCCCTATTGGAAGATGAAAAGTGTTGGTGTGGGGATCCCACAGATTGATCAGGGTAGTCAAATATGCCCGATCCCCCACCACAGGCTCCAGACGCATCACGTGCTTGAGCCCAAGGGCATCAAGCCACTCCCAATCCCCAACTGTCAAGGCATCCCGGGCATCAGAGAAAATAGTCGGCTGGCGGTACCGACTCTTCACAACCTAAAAAATAATAAAAAGCAAAAGATATTAAGTACATACTTAATATAAACAAAAACATTACAATAAAACTGTATAGAAGAACAACAAAGTACAAGAAAATAATTGTACAACAAAAGTACAACATAAAAAGTATAAAAAAACAAAGTACAACAAAAGTACAAAAAAACAAAGTAAAAAAAAAGTACAAAAAGTACAAAAAAACAAAGTACAACAAAAGTATAGAAACATTAAAAACAAATTGTACAACAATGACAACAGACATAAAAATAACTGTACAAAAACAAAAACAAAACAAAGCAAAATAATCATACTAGGGTTTCAACCTTAGTGTGAACAAAAAACACAATAAAACAAAAAAATTGTCCTAGGGTTTCAACCTTAGTATGAACAAAAAAATAAAAAAAAAAAATCATCCTAGGGTTTTAACCTTAGTGTGAACAAAAAAAACAAATAAAACAAAAAAATCGTCCTAGGGTTTCAACCTTAGTATGAACAAAAAAATGAAATAAAACAAAAAAAATCATCCTAGGGTTTTAACCTTAATGTGAACAAAATAAAACAAAAACAATATAAAAATATAAAAATTAATATTAGGGTTTCAACCTTAATATTAACGCAAAACAAAACAAAATAATAATAAAAACAAATCATATATTAGGTTTTCAACTTGATATACGGATAAAAACAAAATACCGCAAACAAACATTTATATGTAAGTTTTTAACTTCATATAAAACAAAAATGAATAGCAGGCAGGGAGGAGGAACATCATACCGGTCTCGCCTCGGCTCCTCCACTCGAAGATCCGGTTCTCGCACTCATGATGTCCATGAAATTTCGACAGTGCTCCGCTACGCACACTCGCACTCCTCCTCCACCGCTCCAAATCGCCAAGAAAAAATTGTTGCAAATGAGCCCAAAACCTAGTTTTGGTCCTTTTATAGGTTGGTAGGCCTGTAATCGTTCCACCCTGGGATGAGCGCTCTAGTTAGCACTCATCCCACCTTGGGACGATTACAAAATTGGTATTCGTCCCACCCTGGGACGATTACAGAGCAAGAAATAAAGCAACAAAAACTGCATCCAAAAAATGCACCAAAAATAGCAATAAATCTGCCGAACAAAGGTGCCTTTGCACCTGACATTCATGGCATGAAAAACCATCGTCGGGGTCACAAATACTCACTATCCTACTCCCTAAGAAGGCTAGCATAGCCGGACCGCTCCATGGGAAGGAGGATTTTCGATAATTTCTACCCCAATCGGCATCACAAAAAGGGTCAAAACCCACCAAAAATAGGTCCGATTGTTGGAAAACTGCAATACGCGTTCAACAAAAACAATTGAAGGCACCCTTACAAATGTCATCTTGGGTCAAGCGACTCATCGCTTTTCTCATTTTGGTCATTCCCTCATCGATTCGTCGCTTGAGGGGGTAGTCACACTTAGTCACCAAATCAACAAATACACACCCAATCAAGGAAATGGCATGCATTCAAAGAATCATTGACAAAGACAAATCACGCTCCTGCTTGGGGCAACAAACAAGCAATAATCACAAGCTAAACAAACACTTGGCATTCTGGAAGCATGAAGACAAGGTTCCTCGGACAAAAGGTTGCGCCCTTTGCCTATTCATGACTGAACAATGTCCAAGATCAAGTACACCTCACTGAAAAAGGTTACACTTGAGTTAAGCTCCTTAGCTCGTCAGAAGCAAGGATTCAAGAATGCGTGCCCTTTCCATACTTGGGGCATCAAAATTTGGTTAGGTTACTGAGAAACCCTAATCATTAAGTGCTTTGGTCATCTATTTTTTGCTCAGCACTATGCCACACACAACGCATCCCAAAAAGGGGCATCTGTAGACACCAAAACAACACCAATCCGATTATGTGACTACAAGCACTGACCGAATTGGCATACATACCCCCTAGGGCAGCCTCCAGAGGTTAAATAGTGGTCCTAACCACTCCCAAATCAGTTTTGGAAGGTCAGAGGTCAATTTGGCACCTTTTAAGCACTTTTCTCCCTATTCGTCCCACCCTGGGATGATTAGAATCCTATTCGTCCCACCCCGGGACGATTAGCAGCAATCATTCCAGGGTGGGACGATTAGCAGGTTTGACTGGAAAAAAGTCAAGCCTTGACAAATGGCAGCCTAGATCCGCCACCCAACTTCACCTTCAAGGCATGCAATTGTGAGGAACGGTTTCAAATCAGAGAGAGGGACTTCAGTCAAGCATGCCCTGATCATGGAGGTCCTAAATCAGGGAGGAATCTTCTCTCCCTCCAAAAGGCATGGTGAGCCAAGTGGCGCCCTCGCATGCGCATGCAAAGGAGACCCTGAGGTCTATAAAAAGGTGAGCCTCCTCACCCCAAAAAGAGAATAGAGCTGGAGCATTTGGAGCAACGGAGTGCTGCCAAATTATACCCCCATTCCCCTTTGTGCTTCCTACATCCCTAATTTCTCTTTTGGAAGAGAGGTTATCAGGTGAACACTAGGAATGCAATCCAGACCCAAAACCCAAGCAATCGGCCACAATCCCACACCAAATTCGTTGACACAACCCCCTAGGAGGTTTTGGACCCATCCCACTTGGATTGGTGCCAAAACTAAGCCCCAAACGGTGGGCGTCCTGCCCCCGTGCGCCCCGCACTGTTGCAGTCCTAATCGCCCCACCCCGGAGTGATTAGAAATTTATGCATGATTTCTCTACTGTTATTTTTGCATTCTGTCATATTTCATGTACTTATGTTGTTGTTCAAGTTTCATGGTATTCTGACTTGATTTGACCTTGTTTTTATCATTTTATGTGTTTACTAACCTTCAGGGAGCGCCTTCGGATACAGGACAATCTAGGCAGAATCTGCCAAATATGACCTTCTGGGTCATCTCAAAATGCCCCTTTTAGCCTAACCCCAAGTTTGCAGGAGTTTTGGAGGCCTCTGGGTAGGACATTTGCAAGGTCGCTTTTGCACGTTTTGTGATAGTCCCTAGCGTCCCACCCCGGAGCGATTAGAAATCGGTGCATGATTTCTTGACTGTTATTTTTGCAATGTGTCCCTGATGATGTCTTGATGCTTCTATCAAATTTTGAATTCATTATGACATGTTTTGACCATCGTTTTACTATTTTATGTACTTACTAGCCGGAGGCTTTGGGGATTGCATGTTTTTCCTATATCCGCATATGCTATTAACTATTTGCTATTTCTTTGTGCATAGGATCTCACCACCAGGAACACCGGAGGGGCAGCAAGGAACGATGAACACATGGACACAAGCGGCGACAACTTTGGCCCGCCCATTTTGAATGTGGGCATGCGAAAGACACTGGAGGCGTACCATCCATTGATGTAACGAACTGTATCAAACGTTCTAAGCCCTAGAGGGGGGACGTATTGTAACCAGATTAAAAGCAACATTAATAAAAGAGGCCCCACTTTTTTTTGCTTACATCTCATTTCTGCATCATTTCCTTCATGCATTTGTTCATCGCATTCGTAGGACTTAGCATCTGTACCGTATCTATTTGGTTTGCATCATAATCTGGTACGTCGTCATTCTGTATTCGACTTTCAAACACTTAAATAAAAGGGAAATATAAATAACTTATCTAAACTATAGATACAAACTCTAATCTATTACATATTTATATTTGTACCATTAAGGTACCATGGGGTTACATTTGCATGTACCAAATAATGTAATATTCTCCAACAATTCCTATCTCCCCTCATCCAAGCCATCGCTTCACATGCACCATGTCACCCCTCTTAGCCACTCTAGTGCAAATATATTTGCATCCCACTCGTACCACTTCTATTATAGTTCCCATCGTTACAACTCAATTTGCTCCTCTCACCATGCCATCCACCTTTTCTTGCCCATCATTCCAAACACATCAATTCTCCTACAAGCGATGATGCCCACCACCCCTACCTAAGGAGCTCCCTCATAAATAAGTTTGAATAAAGGGACTGGATCAAGATATGAATATAAATCCAAAGAAACTAGCATTGTTAAGGTGTTAGACATTCTTACTACTAAGGAAAATAAATGTAAGGAGTATAAATATATCAATAGAAATACCTCCAAGGTATTAGTGTTCTTCCATTTGTAATTGTCAAGAAAATGGGATAAGGTGTACTTTGCCAAGGCAACAAAAACTAACAACACCAAGGTAGCATTAGCCCTTATCAACTTGACTAGGGTGTCCCAATTGGATCTAGAAAATATGGATCCCTACCAAATGGTCCAATCAACTAACCAACTCACACTTGGCATGACAATAAAATATGGTTGACTAGTACTTAAGGATGGAGTAACATAGATCAAGAATAATAAATTAGAAATAGAATTGGCATAATTGTAGGAAAAAATGGACCAACTCTAGCAAGAGAATGAAGGGTTAAAGAAAGAGGTTGCCAAGAAATATTAGTTGAAGAAGAAATACAAGGACCTTGAAACTTGACTTGTTGAGACTGAAGAACTTTGCAAGAAATAAAAAAGGAATAAAGTTGACTCTTGAAAAACCTTGGGAAGAAAGATGAACAAATCAAGGAGATTATAGCCTCAATATCTAAGAGGTAGCTATAAATTGAATGTTATAACTAGATATTTAGAGGGTCAAAATATTATGGTACTAGATCAAAGAGGAGATAGGTAGTGTATTTGATTACTTTCAATTTACCTTCTTCATAGAAGAGAGCCTAGAATAGGTTTATAAGACCATCAAACATGTAGACGAGTAGTTATCTACCATAAAGGAATATTGAGAGGTCCTCAAAATCCTTGTATCAATAACCATAATGTAGGCACAACAATAAGGGACAGATCACAAAGAATCAATCAAGAAGCTAAGAAAGATCCTAGGTGTCCAAAGAAACCTATGGATATATAAAGATAACTTGACATCATTGAAAACCTAGGTGTAGGAGATTGATAAGGAGATTCAATATTGTTATTTGAATGCCTAAAATTTTTAATGAGAAGTACCTCCTAGATGATGATGTCATTAGCACTATGATTGAGAAATAAAAAGACTAATCCAACCAAGGGAATGTATCTAAAACATATGAGAAGTTGAAGCCAATTCATGAAAAGTTAAAGAAGCTAGCTTCCAAAGGAGAAGAGTTATAAGAAAATCCATTAGAAAACCTAATAGGATATGTCGAAGTTCTAAGAGCAATATAACTTCCAGATGACTAGTGAATGGAAAAAGTTGTTGGCACTGCTACTATCAAAGATCAATAGAAGGAGAAACAAAATTTTTGATAATTTTGTAGTATGGATCACAGTTTTGTAGACTTTGTGCCCAAGAAAAAAAGTAGGATCTAGGATCTTATGCAAATAGAGTTTGGCATCCCATGAAGTTGTCATAAATATAGTACCTCGATACTAACTTTGCAAATTTTACCAATTTTGGAAGATAACGTTGCAATGAAGATCAAGGAGCATAAAACACCTCAAGCAACTCAAAATTTGACTAAATATGAACAAGGACCGATTTTATTGTTATATCAATTGGCTCAAAGGAGCGATTCACTTGTGTAATGGACCGATTAGCTTGAAGAATTAATTTTCTTAATGGAAGTAGTCGATTTGCTTATGAAATGTGAGCAAATCACTCAAAAAATGTGAGTGAATCACTTGACAGACCTGCATGAATTTCTTGAATGGATAAAAAATTAAATTGGCATGGATCCGAAGACAAATATTTCAAAAAGTAACTTTTTAGCATGTAGTGGCACACTAAGTCATTTTGGAAGTCTTTTAAGCCTATTAGAGGCATGCAACATTTGGAGGTGCAACATTTTGCTAAAGTTACCCTTAAATATTTACTTTTACTAGAAGTAATTATTTTCCACCCTAGGTAACTTAGGGGTAAACTTTTACTATAAATAGGGGCCTAAGGCCCTCATTGTATTCATATTTTGGCCATGAGAATTTAGAGCTACACTCTATGAAACCCATATTGCACTTTGTACTCATGAGGTTGTAAGAAATTGGCAAGTACTTAAGCATTCCATTAGTGGAAACCTTCTCTTGGTTTGCTAAGTGTGTGGTGGTTGTGGCATGGCCCTTCTAGCCCATCTTATTATTCACTTATCAATTTTGTAATGAAACGAATGGGTGGACATTGATGTTATCAACTTCTCATGTGTTGATTATCCTTGCTATGGTGTATAATCCATATTTTCTTTTAATTTCTTGCACTCTAAACTTTTGATCAATTTTATTTTCCATATTTTACTCTTCATGCATTTTAATTTCATGCAATTTAGTTTAGATTAGTATAGAGGTTATATACGAGGACATTGGGAATCCAACCTAATTATAGAGGTTGGGAGAATCCATTACAATCCCATCCAACCTTGTTGAAACTTATATTGGAGGCACAAAACCTAATTTAGAAGTCAGGATAATTCCCTAGTTCAGCATTAACCCTTTGGTTTTAAGAACCATTATATCATGCCCAATCATCTCATCCTTGATAATAATTTCTAGTGTAGTATCTACTCCTTAGATAAGAGGGTTTGCCATAGATTTTGTCTTCCTCTTATTGCTCACTAGGGAATCCATACTTCCAACTAGAGTATCCTTCAACTAGGGCATCCTTACTTTTAGTAAGGAATTTCAAAAATGACTTTCATACCATGTTACTTATATTTTCTTCACATGAATCCTTTAGTTTTTGAGTTTCTCCTAATATCTAGAATAAGAAGTGGCACTTGATTTTTGCTTGCACTTTATTTTCTAGTTTTTACTCATGCTTCCTACTTAATGCTCACTCTTCTTGGTCATTCTTGTCTTGCACTTGCTCTCGATTCACATGTATTTAACAATTATATTATAATAGTTACATACTTTAATTAATTAAACAATTATTTCAACAAAAGTATTGTCATCAAAAACTTTTTTTGATAATAGATAAATGTCAAGAAAATATTTTTAGAAAAAAACAAAAGTCTTTTTAATTTAATATTATATACATCAATAAGATACATGTAAGGCTCTTCCTTGTTAGTCAAAAAAATAATTGACCTCATATATTTGTATTTTATTTTTTTCTAGAGAAGAAGGGATTGTACTCGGGTACTCCACCCTTAACAAATCACAACTCTCTTCTTTAGAGCATGAGATTTTACGACCAAACTCAATTATCATCTCAATTGAGTTGTTATATCACTTTACATAAAATGATTGAATTCTTGATTTTCATTTTTTGGAACTATTTTATGTGTGAATACAAATATTCTAGAATTCAGCATCCTTGTTGACATTTTCTACAGCAACCTTCACAATATCGAAACTTCACCTCTACTATCTATGCATTGCATCTTAGTAGAGTAATATTTCCAAAACTTTGCCTCATAGCCCACTTTACCATATCTAAATTGCTAGTTTCCTTCTTGAAGCACAAGACCACACAAATTGTAATAAATAGTTTATATGAAAGCACATTAATGTTATAAAATAAAGTAAATATTACCAATGGAAAACATTAAAGTAAATCTTAATTATTATTTAATTTAGGTAGTCACCATTTTCTTGTTAGCTTCAACTAAACTTACTATTTTATCTAACTAAGAAAAAGAGAATTTTACTTCATGATCCTCAATTAAAAATCCTCTATTGGCTAGCCTATCTACACACTTTTTTCCTCCCCTTAATATATGTGTAAACCTGATTTCTTCAAACTCTATAGCAAGATCTTGCATTTCCACAATTATCTCTTGTATATTCCATGGAGCCTTTGCTTTCCTCAAAATAACATTTATTACTATGAGTGAATCACCTTCCATCCATACTTTGTTCCATTTTATTTTTTTGCATATTTTTAACCCTTCCAAAGATGCCCAAGATTCAACTTCATTATTTGTCTTAAATCCACTATTGAAAGCATAATGAGATAAAATATCTTCTCTATTATTTCTAATTATTCTTCCTCCTCCTACTAGTCCTATATTTCCTTTAGATGCTCCATCAAAATTCAATTTGACCAACTCCACATTTGGTGGTTTCCACTTTATATTATTTGCCTTTTTTTTGTTTCTCCTATCCCCAACATCATAATTCCATTTGATGACTTGAATCCATCTATCAAGGCTCTCTTCTTCTTGATTATAGATTTGGTGAGTTGATAGGGTTGGTTTAGGCTCCTCTATGGATAAACAAATCTTTCTTTTCATTACCTCTAAACCACTTTCCTTTCTTTTAAAATATTATTCTATTCCTTTCTAGCCATACAATCCAAAGTATTGTATCTTTTGATATATCTCATATTTTTTGTAAAGTATCACTTTCAAAAGTGCTTTGCCATTGCTTTAATCATTATTCAATTCTTCCATTCATCACCATGCATTTACCAAATATATTGAGGATCCATTGCCATAGTTTCCAGGCTATTGAATAGTGTCCCAAGAGATGGTCTATACTCTGCTCCTTCATTTTATCAAGAACATATTTTGGGGAGCCATGAAAATCCCTTTTCATAAGTTTATCCTAAGAGAAAATTCTTCTATGACCTACTAGTCAAACAAACATTTTAACTTTAGGAATTCTCAGGCTATACCAAATATCTCTTCATATTCTTGTGATGTTCCTATTTTGATGGTGCTTTATATTATATCCACTTCTTGTTGTGTATTCTCCTGAGCTATTCAACTTCCTTATCAAATTATCCTTGGCTCCCCTCAAAATAATCAATGTTGTTATCTTTCTACTCAACCGCCTCCTAGCATCAATGTCTTGTATACTTGTAAAAAAATCTTCTTTCCATTTGTATCTTCCTTATTGATCCTTGTACAAAATGTTTGAAACCCTATCACCATATTTATTTTGAAGTAATATCATCCATGGTTTCAAAATTGGATTTAGATTGAGTGGTTTTTTACCACATTAAGTATTCTCCAAATATAATTTTGTTCTCCAATTCCCACCACCCATCTTAAACCTTTACTCACTAGATCAATTGATTTTTTTAAAACCATTCCATAGTGCCAAATCATTTAGTAGAGAGAATGCAATAAATATTAAGCTTGGGTCATTGGACTCAACACACTTAGAAGAATTATTGTCCATTGTCTTTGACTCTCTTTGTACAATCTCAAAATTACTTTCCCCTTAAGATATAAATTTGCATCCGTAAGAAATTTCAAACTGAGACCTCCTCAAATTTTATCATCACACACCTTGACCAATTTCACGAAAGGAAAATTCCTTTTATCATGTAATCTTGGTCATAAAAATGATCGCATAATAATGATTAATTTTTTTTCTATCAACTTTGGCATAGTATACAAGGGCATTATAATATTTTGGAATGGACTCCAAGAATGATTTAATTAGCTACACTCCTCCTTCTAATGATAACCATCTACCTTTCCATACTAGTAGTTTATTCTAACTTTACTCATAACTGGATTCTATAATTCTATCCTCACTCTCCTCTCAAATAAGGGTATCCCTAGATAAGCTGTTGGAAAATTTACCTCCTCCATTTGAAGTAACCTATACATCCCTACTTTGATTTTAATTTGGGTGTTTAGGAAGTAAATTTTAAATTTTATCTTATTAACTTTATGCCTTGATGCTCTTTGATATTCCTTTAACAAGTTATTCAAATATTTGGTCTTGTTTATCCTTTCCCTCCCAAAAAGAATTGTATCATCTACAAATTGTTGATGGGTGATGTTGTAGATGTTATTACTAGCCTTAAGCCCACTTAAAAGCCCATGTTTGTAAACTTTCTTCAAGTTCCTACCCAAAACCTATTCCACAATAATGAACAAATATGGTGATAGAGGATATCCCTATCTAAGGTCTTTCTTTACTTTAAATTATGTTACTGTAACAACCCACCAACACAACCCAAGGGAGAGATTTTTTTCATTTTATAAGGAAATATCTCACAAAGAAGTCCTAATATGTTTTTAGCAATATAAGGCTTTCCACATTTTGAGTTCATTGTCACTATAGATGACACTCAAGTGGATAGGAGTGGCCAACTTCTCGTACTTTTGGGGTTCTTTTTTTTAAACCTCACTATTTAAAAAATATGCCATCAGTTGTCCCCACACTTTTTTTATACCCTCACCGATATAGGACAACTTGACCACAATGTAGGGATTATCCTTTAAGGCCCATAACACTTAAAGGGAGACACCTTTTCTATAACCTTATATAAGTCTATCTATGTAGGATTATTTTGGTATGATGCCTTAGTGCTTAGTTATCAGCACCTTCATGGGCTAACTAAGGCCATTACCACTCACCTGATAATAAGCATGGTCATCCAAGCCTCATCATTCAAGGTGCCACCACTATGTTATGAATTATTCGATGGATAAATCCACCGTTTAGAATTCCTAAACCTCACCTCTAGGAATACATCCAAGCCTCACCACTTAGGGCTATCCAAAAACCTCACTATTTTGGAAACACCCAAGCCTCCCTATTCAAGGTGTATCATACATAATTATCTAGTTATTGCATCACCGCAACTCCTCCCAAATTTACAAATACCTAGTTATTACATCATTACAACTTCTCCTAGGATTAGATATATCTTGACTCAAATATTTTCTGATATGGCTCTAGATTCATGCCCGAAACCACTTCCTAACCCAAAAACATTAACATTTAAATAAATATAATCATCTCTCCCAAAAGGAAATAAAGTGCTATAAAAAGCATAATAACACATTGCTAAAGACTAGAAATTTAGATACTTTTCAAAACATAAAACTAGCATTTAGCATTTTATTTATCTTCAATGTAAAGAATAAAATAACATTAAAGTAATTATAATCACCATCCATGAATTGGATTCTAACATTCCTTTTAAGCACATTTCTTCAATTTTGCACATGCATAAATATTCAAAAAACATTATATCAAAGAAAAATAACACTTAATTTTCCATTCTCTAAATAATATAACAAGAATATTTTTCAAAAATTATATATTCCCTCTTCATAACTATGAAACTCATAAAAATCCTCATCCCAAAGTTATTACATTACAATCTTCTAAAAACGTAAATAATCATTCATCTTTTCTTCAAGGTTTCCACTTGTTGAGTCTTCATTAGTTAACTTGAAGCATATTTAAGGATCATGATAGCTCTTGAAATGCATATGCAAATTTAACATGCACTATGCAACACATACAACCATGCAAGATACATACCATGCAAACAAGGAGAGAATCTCATACTTCTCTTAATAATGGATTCCTTTATCTACCCAAGCCTCATGAACCCAATATTAAGACACTCAAACAATAACTCTCATAAATTATTCTTCAATATTGAACCCATTTATAAATTTTACATTTAATCAACAATCATGGAATACTTCCACATTAACTAATAATTTCCAACCCTCTAACATATAACATTGATTAATAAATATAATATTAAAACCAACATAAATAAAAGCAACCAACTTCCTTCTCTAAATTAATAGTTTTCATGCAACTATTGATTAATCTAACCAACAAGGTTAGTAAGTATTTATTACTAAAAAAAAGGGCTATCTTCTATTTCAATAACCCATTCAATATTTTATCTAATATTTACATAATATAACCAAAATACAATTCATTTAGTCATTTAATATCTCCCAATATATGCTTATTAAACTATCCAAAACTATAACATATAAAATAAAAGAACATTGATTCAACACGACATTCACAAAAATAAAAGAATGACAACCAATTTAATCCTACCTTGTATTAAGTAAAAAGAAAGAATGCGACTAACATGCTACAACTCCTAACTTTTGCTACACTCGAGTAGGATTTTCGACAACTACATAAAATTCCAGGGAATAACCCGCTAAGGCACTAAACATAGTGGACTTAGCATGATCCTCCAACTACCACTTGATCAAGGCATAAAAATAACTATATGGATTTTTACAAACTTCAATCAAATGCACAAAGCTCGAACATACCAAACTAAACCAACCACAAGGAAGCAAATTAAAGCCCAAAATACAACTGCTACAAACATGAGTAAAGTGAGGGTTAGGGTCCACGAGAAACAACGGAGACTGTTCTCTAATCCTATACTTTGCAACTAGTGGAAGAAGCTATAATAACTTCCTCACTATAACACCAGACAAGGATGGCATCATGGATAATAGCATCAAAAGATCCCAACATTGTAGGTCGACTATGGTTTCCTAAGGGCGCTATAAGACTATCGACATCAAAGGTGGAAAAACTTATTATACCCACCCCGACCTAACAAGCAACTACTATCATAGACTAGCACAAGGCAACAACGTCTAAAGGCTTGGACAAACAAAAAGAAGAAGATCACCCCAACCAGGGCTTCCTAGCATTCAAAGACTGCTCAACCAAACACAAATGAAGCAACAAAAACTTCCAAAATATAAGTTATGAAAGCCAAGCAAAAGACCATATATTTTAAAATAGCAAGCTCCTAGCATTAAAGCATCAAAGAGCAACTAATAGAAAGACATACCTCTCTAGTTAGCACTCCTAGCAATGATTCCTTCCTCAGCTTTCATCCTTTGCTCTATTCCCTAGCTAGCTCCCATTCTTGGTAATCTTCATTTTTATTGCTTCGAGAGACCCTAGAATGTTGGCAATTTTGGGTATGTTGCCTAGCTTCATGTTTGTGAGTTGTCATTGATGTCAAAAGGAGTTTGTGTTGATGTCAAAAGGAATTTGTGTTGATGTCAAAAAGAGTTTGGTGCCAAAAAGATCTTGAAAGTTCCATGATGTTTGTTTAAGGGTTTTTATTAAAACCATGGTGACAAGGTTAAAGGTTTTTCTTAAAACCATCTGGACTCATTAAGGGTTTTTATTAAAACCATCTTGGCTTAATGAAAAGGTTTTGCTCCTTGAAAAAACCTTAAAAGTCCATTTTTATTATTAATAAATAAATTAACTCAAACCTTTGAAAAGGTTTTAAGTTAAGTTTATTATTAATAAAATAATAATTATTAATTTAATAATTATTATTGAAAGGGTTTCTAAACCCTTAGCGGCGCTCATGTAAAAGACTTACCTCACCGACGTCAACTTGCATGGGATGAAAAACGCAATGTTTGAAAGGAGCGCCGACGTCAATTTGCATGGGATGAAAGACTATTAAAGGGAATTATTTCCTAAGGTTTTAAGCACCTCCGATTTGCACGATTACCTTCGAATTTGTATTGCTCTGTGACCTTCGATTTTGGATTGCTCTGTGATTTTTGAGTTTCATTTTGCTCTGTGTTTAAGTTTCAATTTCATACGCCTATGAGGAAGACAAATTTGTTTATATTTAATCTCTATGAGCAAAGGGAAGGTAAAATGATGAGTGGCACTTGAGAGTTTCGTTGGGCACTTGTGCTCCAACGACGGAGGTAGTGGAGCGAAGGCACTTGCTAGGCAGAGGTGTCAAGTTCGATTCGCGATAGGGCGTGTTTCAGTTTTTTCTTGGTCGTGGTTATTGTGCACGTGGTACAGCGGTTGCTTTGGGCCACGAGTTTGGAGGAGGAAGCACTTTGGTGCTTATGTTGGTGTCTCCACACTTCTCCTAAGGTTGGAGAATTGATTTTTGGCCAAGGTAGATCTTTTGTTGATAATGTGGAATATTTGATTTGACTTGGCAAATTATTGTTGGTAATTGGATGGAGGTATAAGGTTAAATAGAAATATTGCTTTGACATTGTTATTATTGATGCTTAATGTTTATGTGGTAAATGCATTTAGAAGTAAATGTATTTTAGGAGTTATAAGGGTTTAAGGAATAATTGTGCTTAATGTCATATTGGGGTTAGAAAGCCTTTGGAGTTATTGAGTGGATATTCTCTTGTAATTATTTTTGAGGTTGAAGTTATTTTGTGATATATTAAGTAGGAGTTATAAGGTGTAAAGGAATATTGTTGATATGTATATTTGTGAGTTTTTATTATTGATGAGTTGGAGTGATAAGGTGTTATTAGGACTCTTATCATTGTGCATTATTCCATTGTTGCTAACTCTAATTTGTGGCAAATTGAGAGTTAGTGTTGTGACAGATTTTGAGTTCTCCTTCTTCATCAAAGTAAAGGTATGGGCACATTCTTCCATGGTTATTATTGATTGATGGTTTTCTGAAAATAAGTTTGGAGTGAAAAGGATTAAATTAAGTTTCCTTATTTGGAGTGGATCTTATTTTCTGAAAGTGGAAGTATTGATTATGCATTATGAGATCATGATGAGTTTATGAGTTATTGCATAATTCTGGTTTATGAGAGTGGAAGCATTTGAAGTTTGCTTTAGGGTTTTTGAGTGAGAAGCTTATGCCATTGCTATAAGTTGTTGAAACCCTAATTGAGTTGTTTGGTTGTTGAGAGTTTGGTTTTGAGATTGCTTCCATTGATATTGAGTTGATCAAGTTATGCTTTACTTGATACATGAGTTGGGCTTGCTCCTTTGAGATTTGATTTTATCAAGTTGTACTTTGCTTGATAAACTTGGTTGTGTGGATAAGTTGAGCATTCCCATTTGAGAGAAGTTGGAAATATCTTGAACCCCTTTTTGATGCTTAGAGAGAGATTGCTTTGAGTTCTTGAAAACTAACTTGGCTAGGGTTTGATAGCAAGTTATGGTTCTATGTTGGAGGAGTTGATTCCTTGATATTGCATTATTGGCAATTGTTGGGTTGTGGTTCAAGATCTTGTGAAAGTATACTACTCCTATGAGATTGATTTGAGTTGATATTGAAAGTTGAAGGATAGAACATATTGAGTCTCTAACAATTCTCTTTATGCTTCTATGAGATTGATTTGAGTTGAGATTGAGAGTTGAAGGATAGAACATATTGAGTCTCTAACAATTCTCTTTATGCTTCTATGAGATTGATTTGAGTTGAGATTGAAAGTTGAAGGATAGAACATATTGAGTCTCTAACAATTCTCTTTATGCTTCTATGAGATTGATTTGATATGATTGGATGAAACACATTGGGTCTCTAACAATTCTCTTTGTGTGTTCACATTGGGCAAGTTTCTTGGTAAACTTGCTTGAGCTGATTTGGGCAAGTTCTTGGTGAGCTTGCTAGGACAGATTTGGATAGGTTCTTGTGGAGAACTTGTGGACTGATTTGGATAGGTTCTTGTGGAGAACTTGTGGACTGATTTGGACAGGTTCTTGTGGAGAACTTGTGGACTGATTTGGACAGGTTCTTGTGGAGAACTTGTGGACTGATTTGGACAGGTTCTTGTTGAAGAACTTGTGGATAAATTTGATGAAGTCTTGGTGAAGACTTGTGAGAAGTTGTGATTGATTTGTTCAATATTTTTGTCTTAATCTTGGGACAGATCTGATAGATATTTGAGAGCATATTTGTGTTGGACCAGAGGACTAAGTTTGGTGCAGATTTGTGACAGAGTTTGAGAGGACTTGTGCTGGACCAACTGACTATGTTTAGTACAGGTGTTGATGAGCAGCTATGGAGGTGATCAGTGAGGACAAAAGTCTCTAGAGCTAGAGCAAGGAGGACAGGATGTCTTCTATGGAAAGGAGTTCCACCTGCTAGCGACAGAAGAGGTAGTGATCTTCTAAAGTATCATTTCCAGAGCTTTGGGGGATAGGACATCTCCTTTGGGTAGGAGGCTCATAAATACTTCTTTGGGGGATAGGACATCTCCTTTGGGCAGGAGGCTCATAAATATTTTATTAGGGGAAGGATTCTCCTTTGGATAGGAAGTCCATAAACATTGTAATTGGGAAGGATTCCCAAAGGATTTGATTGAGAAAATTTAGTGAAATATTTTCTCTGTGGAGTAGCCCACCTTGGGTGAACCACGTTATATTGGTGTCTCAATTGTGTGATGACTTGTACACTGGTTTGATTACTGCTTTGATTTTGCTATTGGTTCATTGCATTGCTTTTTGAAGTAAAAGGAAAAATTTAAAAAGTGGTCTTATACTATTCACCCCCCTCTCAGTATAAGCTTGTGTTCTTCAATTGGTATCAGAGTTGGTTCCTTCGAAATAAGTTTAACAACTTGAAGGAATATCCTACAAGAACACAAATGGCAAAGAAAGGCAAGAGTAGAAGCATGAGACACAAGAAAAAAAAACACCTATGGTCATGAAAGAAAAGGAATATGAGTTTAATATTGTTGTGTTGGGAGGACACATGGAAATAGATTCAATAGATGAATCAAGTAATGGAGAAATATCCAGACTGATAAAGTTTTGTACCAAATGTGGGAACACAGGTCACCATGCAGCTTATTGTCCACAAGAATGTTTTGTTTGTGGTCAACTTGGCCATGATGCAAGATATTGTAATGGGTTTAGTAGCAGTGAATATGAAGATGATATTCTCAAAAATGAAATCCTAGAGATTGGTTCAAGAAAGGATAATAGGGACAATCAAAATAGGTATGAAGAAGAAACTCTACTTTCAGTAATAGAAGAAAAAGAAGATGCTTCAGAAAAAGAAAAAGGGGAATCCACTCTTAAAGAGCTTATTGAATTGAAAAGAGAGAATTTAGAATTGAAGGCTCAAATACAAGAAGATGAGAAATGTAAGACAAAGCTTCTACAAGATATCTCTGACTTGAGAGATAAGGTTGAAAAAGCAAGAAGAGTTGAAGAAGGTATGATTAAACAGTCAAAGGCAAAAGAGATAGAATGTGAAAGGCTTATTATTACTCTTGAAGAACTAAAAAGGGAGAACTCGAGATTAAGGGATCAAGCTCAAGAATATGAGAAATAAAAAGCAAGGTTTCTACAGGAACTCACTAACTTCAAAATCAAAGTTGAAGAGACAAGAAAAATTGAAGAAGGTATGGCCAAAAAATTAAAAACAAAAGATCTAGAGTGTGAAATATTAGAGCATGAGATAGTTTCACTAAGGTTGGAAGTAAAAGGTTCCAAGGAAAAGCTACACAAGTTTGAGGAAAATTCAAAGACTTTGGATAGGATTATCAATGCACAAAGGTCATCAGTCACCATGACAGGACTTAGTTCTAAAGAAGAACAAGGGAAATAAGAAACAGAAAAAGGAGAGTCAAGCTCAAACACCATAAAAGAAGAAGAGTCAAAAGAAGTAAGTAAAAGGGAGAGTGATACTTCTAAGGAGAAGTTGGACAATAGAAAGTTCAACAAGGAAAGGAACAATGCACAAGTAAGGAACAAATGGAACAGGAAACAGGTAGAAGAGACTAAGAGACCAATGGGGTCTAGGCAAGGTTTTTTCAATGGGAGATGCTTCTCATGTCACAAGTTTGGACACATGGCTTCACAGTGCAGGACACATGAAAGACAGGAATATGGGAAAGGACAACTTTTCCATGGGTATTGCTACTCATGCAATGAGTTTGGTCACAAGGCAATGAATTGCATGGTTCATGGTAGAAGAGGATATGGCTTCACTAGGAGATATCCTAAGACATTTGCACCTCCAAGGAATAATAACATTAAGTGTTATAAGTGCAATAATGATGGTCACACAACAATATGGTGTAGAGAAAATATTCCAGAAGCAGGCATGAACAAGAACAAAAATATGAACATGAACAGGAACATGGATGAGAACAGAAACAGGACCAAGAACAGAAACATGGATGAGAATAGGAACAAGAACATGGATGAGAATAGGAATAGGAACAAAAATAAGAACATGGATGAGAACATGAATAGGAATAATGGCTTGGACAGAAATAGGGATGAGAACATGAACAAGAACAGGGTTTTGAACAGGAACAAGAACAAGGATATGAACAAGAATAGGAACAAGAACATGGACAAGGATATCAAGAAAAATCATGGAAAGGCAGCTATGGACATTGATGATGATCAGTGCCTAATGGGAGTTTTACTCCCACCCCAGAATTAATCACCTCAACAGGAGGTGGGGGAGGGGCTAAGCTAAGAGGCTCATTCTTAGCCCTGAGCCCCAAAGGTGACCCTTTGCCATTGATGACAAAGGGGGAGAGATTTGAGTAAGGGGGAGAGCCTTGAGTCAGGGGGAGCAAAGCTTCAGAGGATGGTTTTCAGTTGGTTTTAGTTTTGACAGTTGGCAGTGGTTTCAGTAGTGGTTTGCCATCAATGACAAAGGGGGAGATTGTTGGCAATTTTGGGTATGTTGCCTAGCTTCATGTTTGTGAGTTGTCATTGATGTCAAAAGGAGTTTGTGTTGATGTCAAAAGGAATTTGTGCTGATGTCAAAAAGAGTTTGGTGCCAAAAAGATCTTGAAAGTTCCATGATGTTTGTTTAAGGGTTTTTATTAAAACCATGGTGACAAGGTTAAAGGTTTTTCTTAAAACCATCTGGACTCATTAAGGGTTTTTATTAAAACCATCTTGGCTTAATGAAAAGGTTTTGCTCCTTGAAAAAACCTTAAAAGTCCATTTTGATTATTAATAAATAAATTAACTCAAACCTTTGAAAAGGTTTTAAGTTAAGTTTATTATTAATAAAATAATAATTATTAATTTAATAATTATTATTGAAAGGGTTTCTAAACCCTTAGCGGTGCTCATGTAAAAGACTTACCTCGCCGACGTCAACTTGCATGGGATGAAAAACACAATGTTTGAAAGGAGCATCGACGTCAATTTGCATGGGATGAAAGACTATTAAAGGGCATTATTTCCTAAGGTTTTAAGCACCTTCGATTTGTGCGATTACCTTCGAATTTGTATTGCTCTGTGACCTTCGATTTTGGATTGCTCTGTGATTTTTGAGTTTCGTATTGCTCTATGTTTAAGTTTTGATTTCGTACGCCTGTGAGGAAGACAAATTTGTTTGTCTTTAATTTCTGCGAGCAAAGGGAAGGTAAAATGATGAGTGGCACTTGAGAGTTTCGTTGGGCACTTGTGCTCCAACGGTGGAGGCAGTGGAGCGAAGGCGCTCGCTAGGCAGAGGTGTCGAGATCGATTCGTGTTGGGCGTGTTTCATTTTTTGGTCGTGGATTATTGTGCACGTGGTACGATAGTTGCTTTGGGCCATGAGTTTGGAGGAGGAAGCACTTTGGCGCTTATGTTGGTGTCTCCACACTTCTCCTAAGGTTGGAGAATTGATTTTTGGCCAAGGTAGATCTTTTGTTGATAATGTGGAATATTTGATTTGACTTGGCAAATTATTGTTGGTAATTGGATGGAGGTATAAGGTTAAATAGAAATATTGCTTTGACATTGTTATTATTGATGCTTAATGTTTATGTGGTAAATGCATTTAGAAGTAAATGTATTTTAGGAGTTATAAGGGTTTAAGGAATAATTGTGCTTAATGTCATATTGGGGTTAGAAAGCCTTTGGAGTTATTGAGTGGATATTCTCTTGTAATTATTTTTGAGGTTGAAGTTATTTTGTGATATATTAAGTAGGAGTTATAAGGTGTAAAGGAATATTGTTGATATGTATATTTGTGAGTTTTGATTATTGATGAGTTGGAGTGATAAGGTGTTATTAGGACTCTTATCATTGTGCATTATTCCATTGTTGCTAACTCTAATTTGTGGCAAATTGAGAGTTAGTGTTGTGACAGATTTTGAGTTCTCCTTCTTCATCAAAGTAAAGGTATGGGCACATTCTTCCATGGTTATTATTGATTGATGGTTTTCTAAAAATAAGTTTGGAGTGAAAAGGATTAAATTAAGTTTCCTTATTTGGAGTGGATCTTATTTTCTGAAAGTGGAAGTATTGATTATGCATTATGAGATCATGATGAGTTTATGAGTTATTGCATAATTCTGGTTTATGAGAGTGGAAGCATTTGAAGTTTGCTTTAGGGTTTTTGAGTGAGAAGCTTATGCCATTGCTATAAGTTGTTGAAACCCTAATTGAGTTGTTTGGTTGTTGAGAGTTTGGTTTTGAGATTGCTTCCATTGAGATTGAGTTGATCAAGTTATGCTTTACTTGATACATGAGTTGGGCTTGCTCCTTTGAGATTTGATTTTATCAAGTTGTACTTTGCTTGATAAACTTGGTTGTGTGGTTAAGTTGAGCATTCCCATTTGAGAGAAGTTGGAAATATCTTGAACCCCTTTTTGATGCTTAGAGAGAGATTGCTTTGAGTTCTTGAAAACTAACTTGGCTAGGGTTTGATAGCAAGTTATGGTTCTATGTTGGAGGAGTTGATTCCTTGATATTGCATTATTGGCAATTGTTGGGTTGTGGTTCAAGATCTTGTGAAAGTATACTACTCCTATGAGATTGATTTGAGTTGAGATTGAAAGTTGAAGGATAGAACATATTGAGTCTCTAACAATTCTCTTTATGCTTCTATGAGATTGATTTGAGTTGAGATTGAGAGTTGAAGGATAGAACATATTGAGTCTCTAACAATTCTCTTTATGCTTCTATGAGATTGATTTGAGTTGAGATTGAAAGTTGAAGGATAGAACATATTGAGTCTCTAACAATTCTCTTTATGCTTCTATGAGATTGATTTGATATGATTGGATGAAACACATTGGGTCTCTAACAATTCTCTTTGTGTGTTCACATTGGGCAAGTTTCTTGGTAAACTTGCTTGAGCTGATTTGGGCAAGTTCTTGGTGAGCTTGCTAGGACAGATTTGGACAGGTTCTTGTGGAGAACTTGTGGACTGATTTGGATAGGTTCTTGTGGAGAACTTGTGGACTGATTTGGACAGGTTCTTGTGGAGAACTTGTGGACTGATTTGGATAGGTTCTTGTTGAAGAACTTGTGGACATATTTGATGAAGTCTTGGTGAAGACTTGTGAGCAGTTGTGATTGATTTGTTCAAGCTTTTGGCTTAAGCTTGGGATAGATCTGACAGAGATTTGAGAGCAGATTTGTGTTGGACCAGAGGACTGAGTTTGGTGTAGATTTGTGATAGAGTTTGAGAGGACTTGTGTTGGACCGACTGACTGTGTTTAGTACAGGTGTTGATGAGCAGCTGTGGAGGTGATCAGTGAGGACAAAAGTCTCTAGAGCCAGAGCAAGGAGGACAGGACGTCTTCTGTGGAAAGGAGTTCCACCTACTAGCGGCAGAAGAGGCAGTGATCTTCTGAAGTATCATTTCCAGAGCTTTGGGGGATAGGACATCTCCTTTGGGTAGGAGGCTCATAAATACTTCTTTGGGGGATAGGACATCTCCTTTGGGTAGGAGGCTCATAAATATTTGATTAGGGGAAGGATTCTCCTTTGGACAGGAAGTCCATAAACATTGTAATTGGGAAGGATTCCCAAAGGATTTGATTGAGAAAATTTAGTGAAAGATTTTCTCTGTGGAGTAGCCCACCTTGGGTGAACCACGTTATATTGGTGTCTCAATTGTGTGATGACTTGTACACTGGTTTGATTACTTGCTTTGATTTTGCTATTGGTTCATTGCATTGCTTTCTGAAGTAAAAGGAAAAAGTTAAAAAGTGGTCTTATACTGTTCACCCCCCCTCTCAGTATAAGCTTGTGTTCTTCATAGAAAAGATAAATCAACGTAGGAACCATTCATATTTGTATTTTATTCCATTAATCACCCTTGTAATGTTCCACTATATGTTACAAGAAGTCTCCAACATTGCTAGCTAATACAATGATTTTATATTCCAACTTGCAAACATTATGGGCTTAAATATTAATGAATTTCCCCTTTATTAAAATTGTCTTAATTCATTAGTAACCAAAGTTCCATGTTAAAAATTAAAGCATTATCACATTAACTTAATTTTTATTCTAATGTTAGTGTTTATTCATTAACATTAGGATTAAATCATTTACTTTCCCCTTGAATTGATTTAATTAATATCAAAAGTTAATATTAACCATTAACACTAATATTATTTTTGTATCAAATATTTTTAATGAGTTTACACAGGTTTTTATGAGGGGTCCTGGTCCTCTCATATTGAGTGGGGTTTGAACCTTGGACCTCTCAAAGAGAGGCCAAAGCCCTTACCATTGTAGTAAGATTGCAACTTTTTTTTATATCAAATATTAATACCTAACTTAATAGGATTATTAATCAAATAATTTCCATACTTCCAAAACACATGCATGAATGCATCCTAATGATATTGCAATCCAAAAAGCCAATCAATAATATGCACAAACCATATTTTTTCCTTAAGCAGGAGGCTTTACAATAATTGCAACGTTATCACCCACCTACTAAGGATGGCTCTTTTACTTAGTAGCAACCTCCTTGTCCGATGGTGCATTCAATCAACATACACATATGCAATGCACCTATATGAAGGGTTTTATTTTTACCCTTGAGTTGTTGATGATAAATTCATCCATCATTTCTCTTTTTACTCTCAACTTTGGTGGTTGTCCCATACCAATCCACCTGTGAGACCTGGTCCTGCAACCACAAAATTCATCAATAGTACCATATTCTCAAAATAGCATAATTCAACTTTAAAAGCATAACTATCAACTCATCTTGATAGAACACAATAAGATTATGCATTAATATCCATACATTAGTACATAAATCACACAAAAGGTAGTCCTATCACAAGGGTCATTACAGTTACTAATCCATTGACCAACACTGAGTATGAAGCTATAGAGACACAAGCTTTAATCCATTTGACCCATTTCTTACCAGATCCAAACTTTTCTAATACTATAAAAATAAAATCCTATTTAAAACTATCATAGGCTTTACTCATAAATTTTTAAGATAATTGCTTTCTCTTTTCTTGAAGCTATTGAATGCATAACTTCATGAGCTACTATGATCCCATCCAAAATTTGCCTCCCTTTCACAAATCCTCCTTGCTCTTCTAAAATAATTTTGTCTAACAATGGTCGTAATCGATTTGCCATCACTTTGAAAATAATGATATATGCCATATTACATAGGCTTATGGGTCGAAATGAATCAAACAATTCTACAACCTTCTTTTTTGGAATCGGAGTAAGATATGTTACATTTATTTTATAAGGTATGCATTGTTTTACCCTAGATTGTTCCATTACCACCAATAAATAATACTTCACTATATCCCAATTATGTTGATAGAATGTTGTAGAAAGCCCATCCAAACCTAGGGATTTATCCTTATTAAAAGAGAAAAGAGCTAGATGATCTTCTTCTAGAGTAATAGACTCCATTAGTTTCCTATTGTCTTCATCTATTATAACTGAAGGAACTTTTGTAGAAGTTTATCATTATGAACAAACTCTAATCCTATAATTTTTGATAAAAAGACCTTACCTCCCTTCTTATTTCACTCGTCTTCAATCCAAACCCCTTCTACTAATTCTAGATGTTGATCTTTGTGTTATTGCCATCCTATGAAAAAACTTTGTGTTTTTATCTCCTTTTAACCAAGCATGTCTTGATTTTAATCTGCAATTTTTTTTTTTCTTAAAATATTATGATATTCACTAACTCCCTTTCCTCCGAGCTTGGATTATTATGATCACCTTTTTGGAATTTTGAAATTTTATCTTTTAGTTATTCTTTCTTCTAAAAAATGTTTCCAAAAGTATTATTGTTCCATTCTTTTAATCTAGATGTCATTGATTTAATTTGTTTTGGAAGTGTATACAACCCACCATTTCTTTAAGAATTCCATGTTTGTGCTATCATATCAATAAATTAAGGATGGTCTTCCCACATCTGCTCATATTTAAAATATGATATTTTTTGAATTCACTTACTACCATTTTAACTTCTATTGGCCAGTGATCTAAACCAATCCTTGTCAAGGTATTAGTTTTAGCACAAGTCCCTTCATCTAACCAATGATTTGAGAGAATGCATCTATCTGATTTTTTTGCTATTAGGTTTTGGCCTCTCCTGTTGTTCATCCATGTATAGTTATCTTCTTCAAACTCAAACTCCCATAGATTATTGTTTTGAATAAAAGCTAAGAAATCTCTCATATATTGGGTTAGTTTCCTAGTTCCCCTATTTTTTCATCCAACTTGGTTATGGCATTAAAATCTCCTATGATCATGAATTAGGTTTCTTGGTCTTTACTTCTCATAAAGATTTCAATCCCACTCCACATAGACATTGATAAGGATGAAATGAATAATTGCAAAGAAGCATGACTAAAAGACTATCCAATGCCTATTTTTATGAATGGTTACACAAGAGGTTCTATTAGGATTCCAACAAGTAAGAATTTGCCCTATCACTCCTTCAAAATCTATAGCATCCCATTCACATCTCGTCCATACTACTTTCATAATTTTGGAAACTTCTTTTGTCATTTTAGTTTCCTGGATACAAATAATATCATATCATGCTTCCTACTTAAACAAAGGTCAATAATACACTTTTGCTTTGAGGGGGCATTAACACCCCTTATATTCCATGAAATGGTAATCATGTCTCATTAGAGGCTATTGGCTCACCTGCAAATTACTAATATCATTTTGTTGTTTGGTAAAGAGAAGTTCAACCAACTTAGTTTGTGTTCCTTTCTTTATGTTTGCTCTTGTTTTTCTGGATATTGCTTTATAAGTTGAGGGTTTTCCTATTTTTGCCTTGCATATATCAGGAGCAGGTCTTATTATTCTATTCCTCAATATTCTTTCACAATTTTTTTCCCTCAGATTTATCCTCTCCTGGCTCTACTATGAAATATTTTGAATTGTCCTGCTCATTTTCTAGTATTTCCTTATTAATGGTAGATGCATTAACATATACCATTGCATTTTATTTACCAAGTTTTTTCTCCTAAATGGTGTATGACACTTCAAGAGAGTCTTCAAAATATGATGAGACACATTCCTTAGGTTCATTGAGAATGTTCATCCCTAAATCAAGATCATACTGAATAGACGATTCCTTGTTAATAAGTTGAACCTATTGTATTGTGTCCTCTTTGCAGTAGTTACTCCACCCACCCCCACCCTCAAAGCTTTGATCTACTTTTTATTCATAGGCTAAAGCCTCAAAAGAGTTGGTATTTCTTCCAGTATCCTTCCTTACTGGTCTCCACTATTTATTTTCTTTCATTTATCTATTTCTATTTTTTGGAAGTTGAAAACCATCCTCATCCATATCGATTTGTAAGTTTCTCTTGTAGTTTTCTACATATAATTCTATTGGAATCTTCTTAGGGAATGATCTCTGAATATGCCCCCACCTCGTGATATCTTCTACACCTAAAAGATATGTTTTCATAATCTATGGTTTGGATCCACATCTTATCCCCATACTTAAGAATGATTTATTTTGGTAAATGTGTACTTATATCAATCATGACCAATATTCAAGCATAAATAGCCAAGAATCCATCTTTCATAGTTTCTTAAATCTCAAAGAATTCTTCCAGAGTGTTGCCTATTGTCTTAAAGATATCCATTTCCCAAAACTCAATGGGCAACCTATACATCCTAACCTAAAATGGTACTAGGGATAGATTTACATTTTTAGGTGAAAAGTCTTCATACCAACGGGTAAGGAAGAGTCATGCTCTTCTCATAAACCAAGGACATCCTTTTAGGATTCTATCATTTTTTTCCCTATAACAAAATATGGCCAGGAAGAAACCTTTGGGAATAAAGGATAGAATGACTCCTGAAGACTTCCAACTCCTATCAATCTATTTTCTCAAGGTTGCAACCCTTGGCCAATACCCATTAAATTGATCAAAAACCACCCTATCTTTGAGCAAAAATGATCGATCCTATGTGGTTTTCTCACTAACTCTACTACTAGAGATGATTATAAGGACTTAGCTATAAATCGGTCCATAGAAAGGAAACTAAAACTTAAAATCTATTGAAAATCACCAAAATATCCTATAACGAATATAATATTGGATAACAAAATTATAATAATTTACAAGCAAAATTTATAAGATAAAGAAGGAAAAAGAAACTTAGCTGAAAAATTCAATGTCTA
This sequence comes from Wollemia nobilis, assembly GCA_028583015.1. Taxonomy (NCBI): domain Eukaryota; kingdom Viridiplantae; phylum Streptophyta; class Pinopsida; order Araucariales; family Araucariaceae; genus Wollemia; species Wollemia nobilis. The sequence goes on along the minus strand of JAQPPZ010002381.1, from coordinate 3,744,068 downwards.
AAGAGAATATCTTGCCTCATTGAAGCACTAGCCCTCCATTGCTTCTCTCATCATCTGAACCCTAAATGACAAATATGTATAATTTCTTTTTTTGCGACTTGAAAAATCATCACTGCCCTCCATTGCTCCTCCCCTCATCCAAACCCTTACTCACAAATATGTGCAATTTCTTTTTTTACAACTTAAAAAAATCGTTACTACTCTTATTTCGAATAATTGACTTCACAAGATCATATAAAAATATTTGTACTTTAAACTTAATACTAATTTTTTTACTAAAATATAACATTTAATTCGCCAAAGGAACGAAGGACTATCATACTTAACATTAAGCAACGCTTATTTTTCATATTTTATTTTTAAATTTCATTCATTTTAAATTAATTATATAGTAAATATATAATCATTTATAAAAATATTTGTTTTTCTTAAACCAATTTTAAATAAATAAAAAATTCCAATCTCATGAAAAGTCTACAATTTCCCTTCTGCTCTCAGGTCCCTTGTACTACGTGGGTAACATTTATAAAACAAAAAACAAAAAAACAATTGAATTCTCAAATATGTACATGCCAGGCATAAAGGTCACCTAACAGAGTGAATAATGTCTTTAGTCCCACGTATAGAGTTTGTTAGCATCCAGAAAGGAGTCATGGGAAGCGCTTTGCTAGCCAAATGTTTCCCCTCTTGCCCTTCTACGCATCGTCCATTATTCTTCCTACCCACCCACATCCAGTGTGATACTAGTTCAGCATTTCAGCCCATCCTAAATCATTATTGCAGAATATTGGATGAGGGCATAGCAGATTCTCAGTTGCAATGGAAGCAGAGGACCATAAATTGCTATTCTAAGTCAAGGGTGGTATGCCTGTTCGGAAATAATAAAGGAGGACAAGACAAGGTGTGCTCACCTTTTTCTTGTGTTTTTCAATTTGGGTCGTATTGTATTACTGTTTGTGTATGGATCTGTAAGCTGATCTTATTTTGGTGTTCAGTGCCTGGTGAAGTAACCTTTGGGATTGTACTGCATGTTCTTATGTGGATAAGTCCAGTGAATTCTTTGGAGGTTTGAGTTTAGACCCGTATCTTGAACAAACAACACATATTCCAGCAAAGGCAACTGTGTGTAGTAATATTAATTGGTTTTAAACAGTGGAAGGATATGGCGACAACGAATTCATGGGGGTTGGAGATGGTAGAGTATAGCCCTTTTTTGGGGATTTATGGTGGTTTAACCTATGTAGATTTTGCCCTCCTTAGTGGAATTTATGGTGGTTTATGCAATGTAGATTATGCCCTTCCTATTGGAATTCATGGGGGTTTAAGATAGAGTATGTCTTTCTTATTAGCGTTCATGGTGATGATGCCTTTGCCCTTGGAATTCATAGGCGCTCATCGAAGGCAGATTATGCTCTTATCCTTTCTGTTCATGGGGGTTCATCTAGGTTATGCCCTTCTTTTTGGAATTGACGGGTTTCACCTATGGGAGGTTACTCTTTAGGGTTTATCTATGATAAAATATGCTACTTTCGTTCGAAATCATGGGGATTTATCTGTCACTTAGCATGCCTTACTATTGACATACGGGGGTTTTATGTATTGTAGAGAGCACCCTTCTTATCGGAGTTCAGGAGTGTCCGTCTATGGAAGATTATACCCCTTGTATTAGGATTTACAGGGTTTTATCTGTGGTAGCACATGATTTTTTTTTTTTTAAATTGGTGGTTACATGGGATTGAAACGGGTCCAACCCAAATGATATTATGAGTAATACAATAGTTTGACAATTTTACATGTATGGCTTATCAAGATTCAAGATTGGAACTTGGGCTTGGGTCTCCTCCTTGAAAGTTAAAGTTGAGGAATATAATCATTTTACAATTTTACATGTATGGCTTATCAAGATTCAAGATTGGAACTTGGGCTTGGGTCTCCTCCTTGAAAGTTAAAGTTGAGGAATATAATCATTTCAGTCTCCTCCTTGAAAGTTGAGGAATATAACCATTTGAGCTAATGTCATTTGATGGTTTATAGCCTTCTTATTGGAGCTATGCCTTTTCTGTTTTTCAATATGATTGCAAGTGGTGATGCTTAGAAGTGGGATGGTGGGTTACATTCTGAGTTTCTTAGCAGGCATCTAAAATCATGGAAACCCCTTTTCTGTTTTGTCCTAAATGGGACAATAACACTAACTGGCACAGCATGGATGAAAATTTGTAATTTTGAATAATGACAACATAGTGGAGTACATATTTATGCCAAAATTGAAATGAACCTGCTTGATCTCAAGTAACAATGGACACCCCTGGAGCTCAGAGGATGAAAAGAGGGCACGAGCTTAATGGCGAAGGTACCTTGAGATGATAAGACATGACGTGATTGATTGTTTGATATAAAGTAATTGGTGATTGTTCATGTTTGTTGGTCAACCCTGAAAAATTGTTCCTTTGCTCTGACTTAGTATTGTCTTCTGGTATTAATTTGTACATGACTGGATTTATGTGATATTGGTGTTGTAGGAATGCAAGAGATATCCATCATTTGATATTCACCCCTGCTTACAATTCTGTCTAATTCTGTCTAATGCAAGAATTGCTGGGAAAAAGTGCATCTAACCCTTTTTGTGAAAAAGTCTCATATTTGAATTCCAAACCAGAAACTTTTACTGCTTGCATGGAAAATTTGAGGGGTGAATTGGTCTTTGATGGCCATTTTCTCACGGTTGCATTTAACATTCAGAACTGCCCTTGATGAAGGATGTTCCTTTCAAGATAATTTCAAGTACCGTGGATTTGTTTGACTCCCTGTTAATGATGTGCATGCAAGTGCTTTAATTTTTAACTTGTTAGAATTAGCCTGAGGTGAGGTTTTTTTTTGTCTAAAGTGGAAAATGATGTAGCTCTGAGTGCATGATGGAATGATTTAGTTAAGAACAGGAAATGGAAAGGTTGCCTATTTTCATAAACAGTTTTTCCTTCTCATTGGGGTCCTTAGTGTGCGAATAGTCCTTCTGTTACTCTGTAACCAATGCCTGATGCAATTTACAAATGAGATAAATTTTGGACATAAGGCTCGGCAGTGTAGTCTTTTCAACAACATCTACTATAAAGCCATTCATAGAGCAACACTGTGGTTTCTGTGTACTGAGTAAATTCCTAGTTTTGGTGTCTGATTTGTATCTTAAAGTCATTTGGCTGTGTACCCAATACCAATATATGGGCCCTTTAGGGAGTAAGATCAACTACCTGATGGAACAAATGTATCTCATTTCAATTACTAAGGGGATAATATCTAAGACCTATCCTGAATGAATTTCAATGTTTGAACTAATTTTTTTTGATTATGTGGCTGATCATTGTTCCAAATGAAATACACTTTTTAAAGAACAAAACATTGTAAGATATTATTGTATGTGCATTTAACTGTTTGAGGGAACACCAGCGGAAGATCCTCTGGTGTTTCTACAAAATGACCATACAAGTTCTTGTGTGACCTGACTTATCATGCAGGATGCTGCCCTCAGAGCTCTAGAAAGTGCCCTTGGAGAGAAGAAAGATACCTTTAATAGATGGGATGAGGAGATAAAGAAAAGGGAGGCAGCTGCAGGAGGAGGTGGAAATCATGGTGGAGGGTGGTTTGGTGGTGGAGGGTGGTTTGGTAACTTTGGTAATGAGGATTCCTGGAAGGAAATCCAGCAAACAATATATGCACTAGGCGGATTGATTCTTTTGGTGAGTACCACATTCATTTTGTAATTGACTAGAACATGTGAACTTGACTTCCTTTGACTGACTTCTGTAGCATGCCTGCATGTATTTATTCAGCATAATAATAGGCCTTTTCTTATATCCTGATAATGGCAATCTGTTTGACTATGATTTGTTTTGTGTCTGAATGGTCTCTGATCTATCTATTCTTTGGACAGTATCTTCTGCTTTTCAAAGGCAAAACAATGCTCTCAGTTCCATTGAATGCCATAGTGCTTTTCTTGCGAGGATTTAGAGAAAGTTTCGAGTCCATATCTTTCGGTAGATTCAAAATGAGACCTGCAACAAGCTCTGACTCTGAATCTAGATCAACAGCTCTAGATATCGCACCTGGTTCTGCAAAAGAAAATGTGATCAGGAAGTGGGGGCCCTAATGATTATATTATTATTTGCTTATTATCTGTCATTGGTTCATGGAAGACTGCTAATCATAGATTCCCCATTTGGAGATTGTGTTTACAGCATTCTCCACGGTTTTTGAACTTACAATTGTAATTTCTTAAAGAATATTAGTAAGGTGTGTAATGATGTCTATGAAATTTCTGCTTCTAAATTGTGAGAAGAAAGAGTTCATTGTGAAAAATTAAAAAAATCTTGAACTTGAATCACAGCAAAAGTTATTAGTTTTCGTTTTTAGTTTGTGAGGATCGGTCACTGAATTTTGGAAAGTGTTTGTCTGTACATGCACAGGGAAGATAGTTTTGCCGAATAAATTGGAGTTTTTAAACTATACCATTCTGGGTTTCACATTTTACCTTGCATATCGCAGTCCAATTATAAACATAAAGTGAATAGGGCGAGGAGCTTCGAGCTTCTACTATTTACTAGCCAATATGCTTTCTTCACCCGGATCACTATGATCATCTTGTCCATGGTTGATGCATTCCCTCAAGACTATATTTTGAACAGGGCAGCTTCTGAGATATAAATCTTGCCAGTTCATAATAGAAATGTACTAAAGAAATTTGTCAAAGTACAACCACATCATGTGAGTTATTCAAGTAAATTTTGATTGAGGTGATTTTAAATCTAATCCTAGATACACATATGTGAGTTATTCAAGTAAATTTTGATTGAGGTGATTTTAAATCTAATCTTAGATACACATATTCGCTGAATTATTGGCTTAGGTGATTTTAAATCTAATCTTAGATACACATATTCGCTGAATTATTGGCTTTGAATTTGAATAATGTTAACTGAAATGGTTACAAGAGGTGATTTTTTTATACAAAGCAAAAGTTGAATTAGGAGTTTTAGGAGTTTGTCGTGTAACTTGTTTTAAAAAATATAATTTGTTTTTTAACAATGCTATTTTTGTATGGATTTCCCTTGTTTTAAACTTTTGATGATCTTGCTAGTAAAAAGTATTTGAAAAAACAATACTTTGATCCTATTTATGTTCACCTTTTTCTCCTTATCCCCTTCCCTTGGCCCACCTATGCGCTATAAACAAAAAAAGCTTCTTCAACTTCTGTAGTATAGATTTTATTCTCAAACAATAAGAGTGAACAAGTCAAAAGAACATGTAACAAGGAATGAACAATTGCAGGAATAAAACCAATTTGTGTATTTGCATTTAATACACATTACTAACAATAACATGATCTTTATTACAACTGTTAGTAGTATAGATTTCATTCTCAAACAATAATAGTGAAGAAGTCAAAAGAACATGTAACAAGGAATGAACAATTGTAGGAATAAAACTAATTTGTGTGTTTGCATTTAATAAACATTACTTACAATAACATGATCTCTATTACAACACTGATGTTTTTTCTTCACGAATAATGCCAACAATGCATATTGGTGATCCAACAATATAATGATTACAATGCTACCATTCAAATACTCTCATGGAATATATACAAAATGAAAAGTGGGTGGATGGTTACAATGTCTAAGCATCACCCTTGTATCGAACTACCATTGAATTGTAAACTAATCTCAAGACACAACACAATGTCTAATTACGTTCATGATACCTATGATGCGTATAAAATGATAATATGTAACAATACTCGACCAATACTCATTACAACTCGTTGGTCAACACACATAACAACACTCAACAACTTATGTACAATACAAAATAAACTTTTTAACTCACTTAGGAGATGCTTGAGGTGGTTTCCTGTTCATTGCTTGGGTTGATGTATCTGGCTGCCTACATATATCCCTTCATTTATGCTTGTCCTCTAGACTTGTTGGCATCCTTTCCTATAGACTAACTCATCACTAGGGATTTTAGGATTGGAAGTTGTACTTGGATCTCCTGTTGCTCTTTTTCTTCTTTATCCGCTTCCTCCAACCGAGTAGTTCACATTTATGACAAGCAATGCTTATTGTTGCCTCTGTCCAGGGTCAAGAGGGTGGGAGTCCCCTTGTAGGGTCAAGAGAAAAACATTTGTTGTGGTTCAAGGGACAACACTCTTCATGTGTACGCTATCTTGATAAAGGGTGAGGTCTAGGGGTAGCACCCCTACAGGATTTGAGGTAGTGCCTCAAAACCTCAACTGTTGAACCATTGAAACCTCCACCATCTAAGACATTTTTTTTCCTACGAACAACATTTTGCAGGCCTCCACTTGACTCATACATAATACTCAAATTCTTGTTCTAGTCTTCAAATACATCTTGATGATTTGTTGGAAGTGAAAATCGTAGGGGTGAAATATTTTGGACCCGTCGGGGCCATTGGGTAAGGCCTCCAACATGCATTGTAATTTATAGGATAAGGACTCAGACTTGAACGATGACAACAAGGACTTGGGTGACTCAAATTTGAGGGGTGATGACAACATTGATAATGATAAGGAACAAGGTGTCGATGACAAGGAATAGGGTGCCAGTGACAACAAGGCAAAACAACAATTTGTCGATAGACAAATGCTTGCAGGGTGAATGATGACAATGACAATTTAGACTTGAGAGACGATGGTGCAGAGTGACATGATATCAACAATGGCATGGTAGAGTGTTTGGCAGTCATCGTTGACAATCAAAATAGAGTTAGTGAATTGATTGATGACAAGGACCTCGGTGACAACTAGAATAACATCATTGGACTCACCAAGCGACTTGGTAAACGCCGACGATAACACTACTGACAACAATAGGGGAGATGACACAAGCTCTAATGACAATGAGAATGACTTGGATTGTTTAGACGTCGACTCAAATTGTGCGACTGCTAACGATAAAGAAAATTTTCAGCCATGACTATGGAAACCTTGTTGAGAACTTGGAAGACTATCCAAGGCAAATGATGATAGGCATTCGAAAAATGAGGAAAGGCCTACTGACGATAACAAGGATAACCTAGCTAATGATGATGACTGTTAATTAGCCAATGATGATAAGAAAGAACCCATTATCGACGACAAGGTCTTACATAATGATGGCAGTTGCTTTGATAGCAAGGATGGTTTTGATGATAATGACATAGGAAGAGATGTCAACATGAGCTTTGCCAACGATGTTGAGAGCGTTGTAGACGTTGGAGTTGTGGGATCTGCCATCAAAAGTGTTGTGAGCCTTGCAAATGTTGATGGGGATGTAGATGACACAATTGGTGAAAACAAGACTAATGCCAATGGGTGGACAATATGTTACAATGTCTTACATGAAACTACCAACAACAACAATGGTTGCCTTGTCAAAAATGAAGTGATAGCAGATAACATCGATGGTAGATTGGATGATGATAGTGTGGATTACAGATAAGATGATGACAAGGGTTTTGAATATGACTGCAACAACAATCTATGTAAAGTTGAAAATTTAAACCAAAACGACTTTTTGATAACTCTTGCAATGATGAAAGAGGACGACCCAAAAAATGACAATACCACAGTGCTTTTGTTCTTGCTCTAAAAAATCATGTTGATTTTATTTGGTCTTACGTCCAACTTCTTGACCATGCATAGATTGGAAAAAAAGAGTTTTGTGAATCCTTCGACGTTGCAAAGAATTACTCACCTGATTGGTTTGATCGTTTCCATCTTCTTTGCCTAACTTATCCTTTTTTTAGTCTTGACCATTACCACTTGTACCCATTTCTACTACTTCGTCTTGTAGTGGTTGAGTTATGACAATAATTATTCCAAGCTCCTTTCCTTCTTTGTTCATTATTTGAAAATGAGCTTATAATTTTCTTTTTCCTTTTATAAGGGATTTTTTCTATCTTCTCTTTTTTCCCCCAAAAAAATGTTTATTGTGGTGCTTGTCATTGTCACGATAGTGATGCCTAACTATCTTCATCATTTTGTTTCGCATCTCATGATACCACACTATTGGCATCTTCTCTTCCTTCTTGGACAAAATCATTCATTCAACAATTTCAATCCCCTTTATTATTTTATTTTAAATTTGTCACTAAAAATTTAAATTTTTTTGCTATTGTTTTGGCTATCTGGAATTTTGTCGTTGAGTTGTGGCTCACAAACAACTACCTTGCCTTTATGCTTTTCTTCTTGGTGCTTGATAATCTCATGTGAGTTCACTATGCATGTATAACATGCCTATTTGGGTAGAACTCTTTATATGCTTTGAAATATGTATTAATGTGGAGGTTTAATGGCATAGTCTCCTTTTTCTATATATGATGGAATGTTGCATTCTTTTGGAAACTTTGAATATGGTATTGTTGATGTATTTATGGATGCAGGACCAAGTGCTCTCCTTGGTGGGACCATATGGGCAAACCACCTACAAGAGAGATACTTAGGGAAATGATGATGATGACTAGTTCATCAACAACTCGGGGTAACATGGATAATTACCCTTCATGTAGATGCATATCATGTTTGCTTAACTCCATAAGTTTTGCACCATTGGGCCGGAAGTTGCTTGCAATGAGCCTCCTTAAAGTAGGTCGGTGATAGTTGTGTCTATCTTAAAATATTAAGCCGCCCACTCAAGGATAAAACAATGGTGTGGAACATGGCGAGAATGTTTTTATGTTTGTTGTGGCATGTAAATTATTTTGGATGGATTATACTTTAGTTTTAGGAGGTAATTGTTATTAATATTAGAGTTATGGAATTAAATCTAAGGTTGGCCTAAAATATTAAAATTAAGGTTTAAATTCTAATGTTTGGTTTTAATTAACCACTAGCTATTGCTTTAATTAAACAAAATTTGTTACCCTCCTTGCTACGTAAGTTATGGTGTTTGTTTGAAATCGGGGTGGCGCTTGAACGTGTTCTTGAGCGTTTCTCTTCAATGCTCATGCACGATGACTGTCCTTACTCCATAAAATGGTGGATGGAGAAACAAATGAGGTTGTGCGTTCGAAGAAGGGAGCTGAGGACGGTTCCAATAGCAAGGTGCAGGTCGAATCAAGTTTGCACAGAGCCAGGAGAAAGGAGCTTTTGACCAGGTGGTTTTACATTGCTTTTATTTGAAGCTTATTGATCTGGTTTTGCTTAGCATGTTTGTTTTTGGTGCATGCTTGTTTTTCCTTTCCCTATTGGTTGTTGAGCGTGTATGTGAGCCACACCTACCTGTGGGTTTCTTCTGCGTGTTTGTTGTGTTGTGGTCTACCCTTTTTGTTTGGGTAGCGCTTTTGTTGTTAGCTTTGCTTGACGCCTAGCTTGTCCTTCTTCATGCCTGTATTGTGAAGTCTTTCTCGTTGAGTTTAGCATGTTCATTGTTGTGGTTGTATCTTTCTTCATGTTGCTCTGTAGAAAGGTGTCTTGATGGAGAACCTTTCCAGGCTTGCAGGGTTGTGTGCATCCCTCTTTCCTAGTATGGGATGAAGTGCAAGGTAGACAAATGGTGTTCCCTCCTACCTGCACTTCGCCCTGGCACAGTGAGCCTCAAGTGAAGAATTAGGGTTTGAGCACGTGCACCACTTTAGCTTTGAAGGATGGCAACTACATTATTTCTTTTATGCCTGCAAGGTTGTTCGTGGTTTGAAGTGAGCGCTTTTCTTTGGTTTGTGTGTGTGTTTTGGATGTTGTTCATGCGAGCCCTTGGTTGAGATTTGATTTGTTGTTTGCCTCTTTTATTCATTGGTTCATAGCTTTAATCCTTGCTCGGCTTGTCTAAGGTTTGTTTTGTAATGTGCGCTCGACTTCTTATGTTTGACCTTTGGTTTAAGTTTGTTGTTGGCCAGCGCTCTACGTACACTTTGGTTTTTTTTTACATTGAGTGTTGCTCTTGCTAAGTTGCTTGGGGTGCTAGCTTTGGTTTTACTCTTGTGCTTGGGTTTTTGAGAGTTTTAAATCAAGCACTCGAATGTTGTTTTAGAATATCTTTGTTAATGCTATTGTATCTTCTATGTTGAAAAGATGCTTGTCTTTATATTATTGTATAAGGAAAGTTTGTTTGAGTTTGCTTATATCTTTGAATGGAAGAATACTATAGTTGCTTGATTCCTTAGGCTTGTGATAGTAAAGGAATCACTTAAAGAAGAATATAATACTATAGTTGTTTGATTCCTTAGGCTTGTGATAGTAAAGGAATCTCTTAAAGAGAAGTATGGTTTTGTAATATTCTCTCTCTTGTTGATACTTATGTGCAAGTTAAAGGAAAGTTAGCTATTTTATTCTTGAGATTGGTGTGAGTTAAAGAAATCATTATAAAGAAAGTGAGATTCTTTTCTAGTAGCTTGCTTTTGAGATGATGCATGGTTGCTTGCATTTTTGGCTAGCATGTTGTAAGTTGCATTGCATGAGAGGGTTGTTCTGATCCCTAAGTATATCTCACAATGATCATGGTGGTTTTCCCATTTCAAAGAGGCTTGTTGACTTGTGGATGGATCAAGAAACTTTGGCTATGGCTTCATAGAGCTTGAAGATTTTGATATTGTGGGTATTTAAGTTTTGTAATGATTAAACATCAATTATTGATTATTGTATAAATGGAAGATTATATTGTTTAATGGCAACTTGGGGTTGCACTTTCTGCTTTTAAAGTAATCTATGAAGATGGTTATTAATGTGTTCCATTAACCCTTTGATGTATGCTATGTTAGAGATATGGAATATCTTGCATTTGCATAAATGTTGATGGAAGTATTTGAGATTTAAGCTTGCTAATGCTTAGTTTGATTTATGGTTAAGAGGAAATTTTTGTGCACTTTATTTGAGATGAATTATGTATTAGGCTTATGCTTAGTGATTTGTTTAGCTTTGGTATATGATGTTGTTATCTATCCTTGGGGTGGGTAGAGTTTTCCTCTTGTAAACCATAGAACCTAATCCTTGAAGGAGTTGTATGAATGCAATAGCCAAGTAGATGTGAGTCCTAGAAGGAGTTGCGAGGATGCAATAGCTAGGATCTCATGAACTTGGAAGGAGTTGTGTGTATACAATAGCCAAGGAACTTGTGAGTAGTCACACCTTGAATGAGTAGGATTGGGTGTGTAGGAGAATCTATTCACAAGGCAACAATGGTGACTCCTTGATCGTGTAGGATCCGGAGATCATGTTAGTTGTCATCGAAGTGATAATAACCTTAGTTAGCCTATGGAGGCATGGTAACTAAGCACCAAGGCTCTACATCGAGTAACCTACCTAGGTGGAGCTAGAGTTAGGTTAGGGAATTAACATCCCCCTTTAAGTGTTATGGGCCTTAAAGGGTAATCCCTACATCATGGTCATATGGTCCTATACCAAGGAGGGTATAAGAAATATGGAGGGACCACTTATGATATCCTTCTAAATGTGTAGGTTTAGTAAGGTGAACCCTAAAAGCTATGGGAGTTGGCCTCTCCTGTCCATTGAGTGTCATCTACAACGACTTGAAACTCAAATGTGGTGAAGCCTTGCATGCTGAAATAATTATAGAAGGGGTGTCACCCTTGAGAGCCCTTGTTTTGCAAGTGCTCTTCAAAAAAATTGGGTTGGTAGTTTTGGGTTGTTATAGTTGGTATCAAAGCTCTAGGTCATAGGACTAGAAGCTTCCATGGAGTGTGTTGGGTTGAGCCTTGACTTGATGTGCCACTCTAGGTTTGACACCTTGCATGAAGGTAAGAGTGATCCTAAAACTTTATCAACTGAGTAATGATAATGTGTGTTAGTTCATAGAGTAGTATGAAGCTAACATGATGTAAGTACAATTATGGAAAATTGTAGCTTACCCAACTCCTTTCCATGAATAGGAGATGACACTAGTGTCGAGGTCCTCTAAGAAAGTGGGTTTACTCATTCAAAAGGACATTGAAGAAAGTTTTTTGAGATGGCCTAGGCTTAAGAAGGACCTTGGCCAGGAGAGGGGAATAGTTTTAGCTAACCACCAAACTTTTGGGATGGTAGAAGAATCCAAAAAAAACCTTGATGAGGACTTGATCAATGAGGGATCCCTAATCTAATAACTGCAAAGAAAAATAAAGCATTTTAAGTCAGTAGTAAGGTCACTGCAATATCAAATGGGTCAACATCAAATGATATTGGAAATAATTGTTGAACAAGGATACTATGGATCTGGGGCCCGTGAGAAGGGTAAGGCAAGAACCCATTTTTCCATGATAAGGGGTTTCACATGTGGGGGTCCTCATTATGCTAAAAAGTGCCCTCAGAGAATAGAGTCTAGCCACCGAGAAAAGAAGTTATCGCATCGAATCTATGCCGCTACTGGAAGCTAGGACTTGGAAGGGCAAGCTATGCCAATTTTGCTGAGTGGTAAGCTTTTTGATAAAAATGTAAAAGTTCTAATAGATAGTGGAGCTACAAATAGTTTTATTTCCACTAGTATTATCGGGGATATGCCAAAAATACCTAGATATTTGGCACAAGGGTGGAAAGTTGAGTATGGTTATGGGAAAACCTACTCAGTGGATCAATGCTTACCTATGATTGAGATAACTCTACCTAAAGGGTCCACTATATGGCACTTATATGTGGCACCCCTTCATGCTTTTGACATCATCCTAGGGATGGATTGGTTGAAGTCTCATGGAGCCTTAATCAACTTTCAAGATAGGTGGATGGAATTCACCAATAAAGATAAAAGGAGGGTAAGAGTTTAGAGTAGTCACGGTTATTTTCACCCCCAAGTTGCTTTCAACTATGCAGTTAAATAAAGCCATCAAAAGAGGTAGTATGCTTTATGTAGTGAAGATCAATGGTAATATTGGAGAGAAAGGGGATGAAGAGGTTTTTAAGAAGCATATGATTCTTCATGAGTTTTGGGATGTATTCCCTGAAGACCTTCCAGGTTTACCTCCAAAAAGGGAATTTGATTTCACTATTGAGTTAATGCTGGGAGTTGAACCCATTTCCAGGACACCTTACAAAATGACTCCAATTGAGATGTAGGAGTTAAAGGTGCAACTACAAGACTTATTGGATAAAGGTTTAATTAAACCAAGTGTGTCACCTTGGGGTGCTCCAGTATTATTTGTGAAGAAAAAGGATGGATCCTTGAGGTTATGCATAGATTATAGGATGTTGAACAAGGTAACCATTAAGAATAGGTATCCTATACCTCGAATAGAAGATCTATTTGATCAACTGAGAGGAGCTACCATATTTTAAAAAATAGATCTGAGGTTAGGGTATCACCAATTGAGGATTCAAGAAGATGATACCCCGAAGATAACCTTTAAGACCAGATATGGGCACTACGAGTTCATAGTGCTGCCATTTGGGTTGACAAATGCACCAACAAATTTCATGAATCTGATGAACAACATGTTCAAGAAATATCTGGATTGGTTTGTCCTAGTATTCTTGGATGATATTTTGATTTATTCTCATTCTAAAGAGGAACATGACCAACATCTTAGGATGGTGTTGGAAGTTCTAAGGAAAAATCATCTCTATGGTAAATTTTCCAAGTGCGAGTTTTATACTTCACAAGTTCAGTATTTGGGGCACATTATCTTAGTAGAAGGAATTGTTGTGGACCCAAAGAAGATTGAGGCTATTTTAAATTGGCCTCCACCTACAAATGTGACTAAAGTCAAGAGTTTCATGGGACTCATAGGCTATTATAGATGTTTTGTGCGAGATTACTCTAAAATTACCTATTCAATCACAAACCTTCAAAGGAAGGGAAAGGAGTTCAAATGGATGGATAGGTGTGAGACCGCATTTGATGCTCTAAAAAATAAGTTGACAATGACACCAATCCTCAAGATTCTAGATCCTCTTGGAAAATTTACCGTGTGTACAGATGCTTCTTTAGAAGGTTTGGGTGGAGTTTTATCTTAGGAAGAAGCCATAGTGGCCTATGAGTCTAGAAAACTCAAGAAGCATGAGGTAAATTATGCCACTCACGACTTGGAATTGGTAGTAGTTGTGCATGCGTTGAAGGCTTGGAGGCATTACTTACTGAGCAGGCCATTTGAGTTGAGAACAAACCATCAGAGTTTGAGGTATATTTTTACCCAACCAATGTTGAATGCAAGGCAGAGAAGATGGGTAGAATTCTTAGTAGAATATGACTTTGGTATTGAGTATATCAAAGGAAAAGAAAATAAGGTTGTTGACGCCTTGAGTAGGAGAAGGCATATAACTACCCTAACCTGGAGCCATATTGATTTGATGGATAGGGTTAAGGAAATGCAACTACAAGACCCATTTTGCATAGAAATGCAGGCCAAAATAGAAATAAATCCTGAAGATGGTAAGGGTTTCAACCTAAAATATGAGCTTTTATGCTTTAAATATCGGGTAGTTATACCCAAATCAAGTGACTTAAGGAGAATGATTATGCAAGAGGCACATAATTCTCCCTACTCCACTCATCTCGGAGGGTAAAAAATGAGAGAGAATATGAAAAGAACATTTTATTGGCTTGAAATGAAGTGGGATATCACTGAATTTATTGCAATATGTTTAGAATGCCAAAAAGTGAAGGCAGAACATCATCACCCAATTGGAAAGTTGTACCCACATGAGATACCCATGCAAAAATGGTAGGTTATCTCTATGAATTTTATTGTGGGATTACCAAAGAATAGGTTCCAACATGATGCTATCTTGGTAGTGGTTGATAAGTTGACCAAGGTTGCACACTTCATACCGAGGAACATCAAGGATGATGCACCGATAGTGGAAAATAAGTTTACCAAAGAAATTTTTAGGTTACATGGATTTCTTGAGATGATCATATCAGATAGGGACTCTAGGTTCACATCTAAATTTTGGCAAGCTCTTCACCGTGCAGTAGGCACTAAGCTGAATATTAGTTCTGCATATCATCCCAAAATAGATGGTCAGACTGAGAGGGTCAACCAGATTTTGGAAGACATGCTATGCATGTATTGCATGGACCAAAAGTCTAAGTGGGAAGACTTTTTGTATCTTGTTGAATTTGCATACAACAATGGGTACCAAGCATCATTGGGGATGTCCCCGTTTGAAGCCTTGTATGGTAGAAGATGCAGAACACCTCTATCATGGGATAATCTAGAGGATCAAGTGATGATTAGATTGGATCTTGTCCGAGATATGGAGGAACAACTTAAGGCAATCTGGCTTAGGCTCAAGGTAGCGACCGATCGCCAAAAGAGCTATGCTAATCTGAAAATATCACCAAGAGAATTCTTTGTGGGGGATAGAGTATTCTTGAGAGTAAAACCCATGAAAAGTGCCATCAAGTCAACTAAGTTGGATCCTCGCTATGTTGGGCCCTTTGAGATCATTGGTAAGGTCAGCCCAATAGCCTACAGGCTCGCTTTGCCACCCAACCTATCAAAGATCCATGATACTTTCCACATATCCCTACTTAGGAAGTATGTTGCTGATCCTACTCATATGTGGAATGTTTCTAATTTGTAGATGATAGACTTCCACAACCATTGAGGTGTGACCAGTTAAGATTCTGGGGTTCCATTCCAAGAAGTTGAGGAAATAAACCCTAGATCAATGTAAGGTCCAATGGGACCAGTACTCTGAGAAAATGTGCTACATGGGAAAATGCTAAAATTATGAGACAACAATTTCCATATATTTTTGAATAAATCATGTATGCTACTTTTGCAAGAAAACACAGAGGACTGTGTTTAGTCCAAGGGGGGTAGTATGTAACACCCCTATTTGGGCAGAACTCTTTATATGCTTTGAACTATGTATTAATGTGGAGGTTTAATGGCATAGTCTCCTTTATCTATATATGATGGAATGTTGCATTCTTTTGGAAACTTCGAATATGGTACTGCTAATGTATTTGTGGATGCAGGACCAGGTGCTCTCCTTGGTGGGACCATATGGGTAAACCACCTACAAGAGAGAGATACTTAGGGAAATGATGATGATGACTAGTTCATCAACAACTCGAGGTAACATGGATAATTACCCTTCATGTAGATGCATATCATGTTTGCTTAACTCCATAATTTTTGCACCATTGGATTGGGAAGTTGCTTGCAATGAGCCTCCTTAAAGTAGGTTAATGATAGTTGTGTCTATCTTAAAAAATAAGCCACCCACTCAAGGATAAAACAATGGTGTGGAACATGGTGAGAATGTTTTTATGCTTGTTGTGGCATGTAAATTATTTTGGATGGATTATACTTTAGTTTCAGGAGGTAATTGTTATTAATCTTAGAGTTATGGAATTAAATCTAAGGTTGGCCTGAAATATTAAAATTAAGGTTTAAATTCTAATGTTTGGTTTTAATTAACCACTAGTTATTGCTTTAATTAAACCAAATTTATTATCCTCCTTGCTACGTAAGTTATGGTGCTTGTTTGAAATCGGGGTGGTGCTTGAAGAACATGTTCTTGAGTGTTTCTCTTCAATGCTCATGCACGATGACTCTCCTTGCTCCATAAGATGGTGGATGGAGAAGCAAATGGGGTTGTTGTGCATTCGAAGGAAGGAGTTGAGGATGGTTCAGATAGCAAGGCATAGGCCAGATCGAGTTTGCATAGAGCCAAAAGAAAGGAGCTTTAGACCAGGTGGTTTTGCATTGCTTTTGTTTGAAGCTTATTGATCTGGTTTTGCTTAGCATGTTTGTCTTTGGTGCATGCTTGTTTTTCGCTTCTCCATTGGTTGTTGAGCATGTATGTGAGTCACGCCTACCTACAGGTTTCTTT
The DNA here is from genome assembly GCA_028583015.1 of Wollemia nobilis. Lineage (NCBI taxonomy): Eukaryota > Viridiplantae > Streptophyta > Pinopsida > Araucariales > Araucariaceae > Wollemia > Wollemia nobilis. The sequence continues at coordinate 3,727,303 of JAQPPZ010002381.1, read as the reverse complement.
TGCATGTTTGTTGTGTTGTGGTCTACCCTTTTTGTTTGGGTAACACTTTTATTGTTAGCTTTGCTTGATGCCTAGCTTGTCCTTATTTGTGCCTATATTGTGAAGTCTTTCTCATTGAGTTTAGCATGTTCATTGTTGTGGTTGTATCTTGCTTCATGTTGCTCTATAGAAAGGTGCCTCAATGGAGAACCTTTCTAGGCTTGTAGGGTTGTGTGCATCCCTCTTTCCTAGTATGGGATGAAGTGTGAGGTAGATGGATGGTGTTCCCTCCTACTTGCACTTCACCCTGGCATAATGAGCCTCAAGAGAAGAATTAGGGTTTGAGAGCACACCACTTTAGCTTTGAAGGATGGCGACTGCATTATTTCTTTTATGCCTGCAAGGTTGTTCATGGTTTGAAGTGAGCACTTTTCTTTGGCTTGTGTGTGTGTTTTGGATGTTGTTCATGCGAGCCCTTGGTTGAGATTTGATTTGTTGTTCACCTCTTTTATTCATTGGTTTGTAGCTTTAATCCTTGCTCGACTTGTCTAAGGTTAATTATGTAATATGTGCTCAAATTCTTATGTTTGAACTTTGGTTTAAGTTTATTGTTGGCCAGCGCTCTACATACGCTTTGGTTTTTCATTTACGTTGAGTGTTGCTCTTGCTAAGTTGCTTGGGGTGCTAGCTTTGGTTTTACTCTTGTGCTTGGGTTTTTGAGAGTTTCAAATCAAGCGCTCGAATGTTGTTTTAGAGTATCTTTGTTAATGCTATTGTATCTTCTATGTTGGAAAGATGCTTGTATTTATATTATTGTATAAGGAAATATTGTTTGAGTTTGCTTATATATTTGAATGGAAGAATACTATAGTTGCTTGATTCCTTAGGCTTGTGATAGTAAAGGAATCACTTAAAGAAGAATATAATACTATAGTTGTTTGATTCCTTAGGCTTGTGATAGTAAAGGAATCTCTTAAAGAGAAGTATGGGATTCTCTTTGTTTGAATAACTATGTGAGTTAAAGGAAAGTTAGCTATTTTATTCTTGAGACTGGTGTGAGTTAAAGAAATCATTATAAAGAAAGTGAGATTCTTTTCTAGTAGCTTGCTTTTGAGATGATGCATGGTTGCTTGCATTTTTGGTTAGCATGTTGTAAGTTGCATTGCATGAGAAGGTTGTTCTGATCCCTAAGTATATCTCACAATAATCATGGTGGTTTCCCCATCACAAAGAGGCTTGTTGACTTGCGGATGGATCAAGAAACTTGGCTATGGCTTCATAGAGCTTGAAGGTTTTTATATTGTGGGTATTTAAGTTTTGTAATGATTAAACATCAATTATTGATTATTGTATAAATGGAAGATTATATTGTTTAATGGCAACTTGGGGTTGCACTTTATGCTTTTAAAGTAATCTCTGAAGATGGTTATTAATGTGTTCCATTAACCCTTTTATAATGTATGCTATGTTAGAGATATGGAATATCTTGCATTTGCATAAATGTTGATGGAAGTATTTGAGATTTAAGCTTGCTAATGCTTAGTTTGATTTATGGTTAAGAGGAATATATTTTGTGCACTTTCATTTGAGATGAATTATATATTGTGCTTATATGCTTAGTGCTTTGTTTAGCTTTGGCATATGATGTTGTTATCTATCCTTGGGGTGGGTAGAGTTTTCCTCTTGCAAACCATAGAACCCAATCTTGGAAGGAGTTGCATGAATGCAATAGCCAGGTAGATGTGAGTCCTAGAAGGATTTGCGAGGATGCAATAGCTAGGATCTCATGAACTTGGAAGGAGTTGTGTGTATACAATAGCTAGGGAACTTGTGAGTAGTCACACCTTGAACGAGTAGGATTGGGTGTGTAGGAGAATCTATTCACAAGGACAGCAATGGTGACTCCTTGATCGTGTAGGATCAAGAGATCATGTTAGTTGTCATTGAAGTGACAATAACCTTAGTTAGCCTATGGAGGCATGGTAACTAAGCACCAAGGCTCTACGTTGAGTAACCTACCTAGGTGGAGCTAGAGTTAGGTTAGGGAATTGGCGTCCCCCTTTAAGTGTTATGGGCCTTAAAGGGTAATCCCTATGTCATGGTCATATGGTCCTATACCGAGGAGGGTATAGGAAAGGTGGGGGGACCACTTATGGCATCCTTCTAAATGTGTAGGTTTAGTAAGGTGAACCCCAAAAGTTATAGGAGTTGGCCTCTCCTATCCACTGAGTGTCATCTGTAGCGACTTGAAACTCAAATGTGGTGAAGCCTTGTATGCTAAAATAATTATAGAAAGGGGGTGTCACCCTTGAGAGCCCTTGTTTTGCAAGTGCTCTTCAAAAAAATTTGGGTTGGTAGTTTTGGGTTGTTATAGTTGGTATCAAAGCTCTAGGTCGTAGGACTAGAAGCTTCCATGGAGTGTGTTGGGTTGAGCCTTGACTTGATGTGCCACTCTGGGTTTGACACCTTGCATGAAGGTAAGAGTGATCCTAAAAAATTATCAACTAAGAAATGATAATGTGTATTTTTTCATAAAGTAGTATGAAGCTAACAATATTTAAGAACAATTATGGAAATTGTAGCTTACCCAAATCCTTTCCATGATTAGGAAATGGCAATAGTGTCGAGGTCCTCCAAGAGAGTGGGTTTGCTAATTCAAAAGGACATTGAATAAAGTTTTTTGAGAGGGCCTAGGCTTAAGAAGGACCTTGGCCAGGAGAGGGGCATGATTTTAGCTAACCACAAAACTTTTGGGAAGGTAGAAGAATCTAAAAAAAACCTTGATGAGGGCTTGATCAATGAGGGATCCCTACTCTAATAACTGCAAAGAAAAATAAAGCAGTTGGAGTCAGTAGTAAGGTCAATGCAATATCAAATGGGTCAACATCAAATAATTTTAGAAATAATTGTTGAAAAACAATACTATGGATCTAGGGCCCGTGATAAGGGTAAGGCAAGAACCCGCTTTTCCATGATAAGGGGTTTCATATGTGGGGGTCTTCATTATGCTAAAAAATACCCTCAAAGAATAGATTCTAGCTATCGAGAAAAGGAGTTGTCGCATTGAATCTATGCCGCTACTGGAAGCCAGGAATTAGAAGGGAAACCTACGCTAATTTTGCTAAGTGGTAAGCTTTTTGATAAAAATGTAAAAGTTCTAATAGATAGTGGAGCTATAAATAGTTTAATTTCCACTAGTATTATCGGTTATATGTTGGAAAGACTTGGATATTTGGCATAAGGGTGGAAAGTATAGTATGGTTATGGGAAAACCTACTCAGTGGATCAATGCTTACCTATGATTGAGATAACTCTACCTGAAGAGCCCACTATATGATACTTATATGTGGCAACCCTTCATGCTTTTGACATCATCCTTGGAATGAATTGGGTGACGGCTCATAGAGCCTTAATAAAATTTCAATATAAGAGGATGGAATTCACCAATAAAGATAAAACGAGGGTAAGAGTTTAGAGTAGTCATGATTATTTTCACCTCCAGTTGCTTTCAACTATGCACTTAAATAAAGCCATCAAAATAGGTAGTATGCTTTATGTAGTGGATATCAATGGTAATATTGGAGAGAAAGGGGATGAAGAGGTTTTTAATAAGCATTTGATTCTTCATGAGGTTCGAGATGTATTCCCTGAAGACTTTCCAGGTTTACCTCCAAAAAGGGAATTTGATTTCACTATCAAGTAAATGTTGGGAGTTTAACCCATTCTAGGACACCTTCCAAAATGACTCTAATTGAGATGCAGGAGTTAAAGGTACAAATGCAAGACTTATTGGATAAATGTTTAATCAAACCAAGTGTGTCACATTGGGGTGCTCTGGTATTATTTGTGAAGAAGGATGGATCCTTAAGGTTATTCATAGATTAAAGGATGCTGAACAAGGTAACCATTAAGAACATGTATCCTATACCTTGAATAGAAGATCTATTTGATCAGCTGAGAGGAGCTGCCATATTTTCAAAAATATATCTAAGGACAGGGTATCACCAATTGAAGATTCAAGAAGATGATACCCCGAAGACAACCTTTAATACCATATATGGGCACTATGAGTTCAAATTGCTGCCATTTCGGTTGATAAATGCACCAACAAATTTCATGAATTTGATGAACAATGTGTTCATAAATTATCTGGATCGGTTTGTCCTAGTATTCTTGGATGATATTTTGATTTATTCTCATTCTAAAGAGGAACATGACCAACATCTTATTATGGTGTTAGAAATTATGAGGAAAAATCATCTCTATGGTAAATTATCCAAGTGCAAGTTTTATACTTTGCAAGTTTAGTATTTGGGGAACATTATCTCGATAGAAGAAATTGTTATGAACCCAAATAATATTGAGGCTATTTTAAATTGACCTCCACCTACAAATGTGACTGAAGTTAGGAGTTTCATGGGACTCATGATCTATTATAGATATTTTTTGTGATATTACTCTAAAATTACCTATCCAATCACAAACCTTCAGAGGAAGGAAAGGAGTTCAAATGGATAGATAGGTGTGAGACCACATTTGGTGCTCTAAAAAATAAGTTGAAAATGAAACTAATCCTCAATATTCTAGATCCTCTTGGAAATTTTATCATGTGTACAGATGATTCATTAGAAGGTTTGGGTGGAGTTCTATCTAAGAAATAAGCCATAGTGGCCTATGAGTCTAGAAAACTCAAGAAGCATGAGGTAAATTATACCACTCACGACTTGAAATTGGTAGCAGTTGTGCATGCCTTGAAGGCTTGGAGGCATTACCTACTGAGCAGGCCATTTGAGTTGAGAATAAACCATCAGAGTTTGAGGTATATTTTTACCCAACCAATGTTGAATGCAAGACAAAGAATATGGGTAGAATTATTAGTAGAATATGAATTTGGTATTGATTATATCAAAGGAAAATAAATTAAGGTTGATGATGCCTTGAGTAGGAGGTATATATTTGCCCTAATTCAAAGCCATGTTGATTTTATGGATAGAATGAAATACAACTACAAGACCCATTTTGCATAGAGATGCAGTCCAAAATAGGAAGACATCCTGAATATAGTAAGGGTTTCAACCTAAAATATGAGCATTAATTCTTTAAGATAGGGTAGTTATACCCAAATCAGGTGACTTAAGGAGAAGGATTATGCAGAAGGCACATAATTATCCCTACTTATTTCATTCAAAAGGGTAAAAAATGAAAGATAATATGAAAATGACCTTTTATTGGCTCAGAATGGAGTGAGATATTACCAATTTTTTTGCAAAATATTTAGAATTCTAGAAAGTGAAGCTAGAACATCGTCACCCAATAGGAGAGTTTTACCCACATGATATACCCATGTAGAAATGATAGGTTATCTTTATGGATTTTATTATGGGATTACCAAAGAACAGGTTCCATCATGATGCTATATTGGTAGTGGTTGATAATTTTACCAAGGTTGCACACTTCATACCAGGGAACATCAAGGATGATTTACTAGTAGTGGCAAATAAGTTTGCCAAAGAAATTTTTAGGTTACATGGATTTCTTGAGATGATCATATTATATAGGAACTCTAGGTTTACATCTAAATTTTGGCAAGCTCTTCACCGTGCAATAGGCACTAAGCTGAATATTAGTTCTACATTTCATCTCGAAATAGATGGTTAGACTGAGAGGGCCAACCAAAATTTGGAAGACATGCAATGCATGTATCGCATGGACCAAAAGTCTAAATGGGAAGACTTTTTGTATCTTGTTGAATTTGCATACAACAATAGGTACCAATCATAATTGGGGATGTCCCCGTTTGAAGTCTTGTTGACAAAGGATGCATAACACATCTATCATGGGATAATCTAGAGGATCGGGTGATGATCGAATTGGATATTATCCGAGAGATGGAGGAAAAACTTAAGGCAATCTGACTTAGGCTCAAGGTAGCAGTTGATCACCAAAGAGCTATGCTTATATGAAAAGATCACCAAGAGAATTCTTTGTGGGGGATAGAGTATTATTGAGAGTAAAACCAATGGAAAGTGCCATCTGTTGGAATATGTAATGCAACATTGTGTAACTTATTCTTAGACTAAAAATAAAGTCTAAAGAATAATATTTGAATTAGAAAATAATTCTATTTTATGTAAAAATATTCCCACCCAATTAATAAATAAAATAAGGGTGCTAGGAATATTTAATTTGTGGGAAAAAGTTATTTCCCCTTTTCTAGCAAATATTAAAAAGTAACCAATAACTTTTTAATATTTGATAGATGCCACTTGTCACACATCTCAAGATAATATTGTGATAAGATTTGTCACACATCTCAAGATAAGATTGTGATAATATTAGGGTAATTTTAGGGTTGTAGTAGAAAAACTTCTCTTTAAATAGGGGTGTTGTCTACTACATCTTGTCATATCATGTTGATGCATATTGTTGCATAACATTGAAGCATTCTTGTATTGTTGAATCATTGAGTAATATAGTGAGCTTCATAGTGGATGTTTCTCTTATTCATTTGAAGTAGGGTTTTACCACTTAATATTGGTGTTGTGGGCTTTATATTTTGTGTGTGATTGATCTTGTTGAGCATTCTTAGATCTTGGGGAGACTGCTTATCTCACACCATAAAGTCAACTAAGTTGGATCCTCACTACGTTGGGTCCTTTGAGATCATTGGTAAGGTCAATCCAGTAGCCTACAGGCTCGCTTTGCCACCCAACCTGTCAAATATCTATGATACTTTCCACACATCCCTGCTTAGGAAGTATGTTGCTAATCCAACTCACGTGTGGAATGTTTCTAATTTGCAGATGAAATATTCCATAACCATTGAGGTATGACCAGTTAATATTTTGAGGTTCCATTCCAAAAAGTTGAGGAAAATCCTAGATCAATTTAAGGTCCAATCAGACCAGTACTCTGAAAAATGTTCTACATGAAAATGTTGAAATTATGAGACAACAATTTCCATATCTTTTTGAATAAATTATGTATGCTAAATTTGCAGGAAAACACAGAGGGTTGTGTTTAGTCCAAGCGGGGTAATATATAACACCCCTATTTGGATAGAACTCTTTATATGCTTTGAACTATGTATTAATGTGGAGGTTTAACGATATAGTCTCCTTTTGCTATATATGATGGAATGTTGCATTCTTTTGTAAACTTTGAATATGGTATTGTTGATGTATTTGTAGATGCAGGACCAGGTGCTCTCCTTGGTGGGACCATATGGGTAAACCATATATAAGAGAGAGATACTTAGGGAAATTATGATGATGATTATGTCATCAACAACTTAGGGTAACATTGATAATTACCCTTCATGCGGATGCATATCATGTTTTCTTAACTCCATAAGTTTTGCACCATTGTGTCAGGAAGTTGCTTTAATGAGCCTCCTTAAAGTAGATCGGTGATATTTGTGTCTATATTAAAAAATAAGTCATCCACTTACGGATAAAACAATGGTGTGGAACATGGTAAGAATATTTTTGTGCTTGTTGTGGAATATAAATTATTTTGAATGGATTATACTTTAGTTTTAGGAGGTAATTGTTATTAATCTTATAGTTATGCAATTAAATCTAAGGTTGGCCTAAAATATTAAAATTAAGGTTTAAATTCTAATGTTTGGTTTTAATTAACCACTAGCTATTTCTTTAATTAAAAAAAATTTATTATCCTCCTTCCTACATAAATTATGGCATTTTTTTGAAATCGGGGTGGTGCTTGAAGAACATGTTCTTGAGTGTTTCACTTCAATGCTCATGCACGATGACTCTCATTGCTCCATAATATGGTGGATGGAGAAGTAAATGAGGTTGTGCATTTGAAGGAAGGAGTTAAGGATGGTTCCAATAGCAAGGTGTAGGTCAGATCGAGTTTGCATAGAGCCAGAAGAAAGGAACTTTAGACTAGGTGGTTTTGTATTGCTATTGTTTGAAGCTAATTGATATGGTTTTGCTTAGCATGTTTGTCTTTGGTTAATGCTTTGTTTTCCCTTCTTCATTGGTTATTGAGCATTTATGTGAGTCATGCCTGCATGCAAGTTTCTTTTGCATGTTTTTTGTGTTGTGGTCTACCCTTTTTGTTTGGGTACTTCTTGTGTTGTTGGCTTTGCTTGACACATAGCTTATCCTTATTTATGCCTATATTGTGAAGTATTTCTTGTTGATTTTAGCATATTCGTTGCTATGGTTGAATCTTGCTTTGTGTTTCTCTATAGAAAGGTGCCTCGATGGAGAATATTTCTAGGCTTGCAGGGTTATGTGCATCCCTCTTTTCTAGTATGGGATGAAGTACAAGGTAGATAGATGGTGTTGCCTCCTACCTATGCTTCATCCTAGCACAATGAGCCTCAAGGGAAGAATTAATTTTTGATCATGCATGACATTTTAGCTTTGAAGGATGGTGACTACATTATTTATTTTACACCTACAAATTTGTTTGTGGTTTGAAGTGAACACAATTCTTTGGCTTGTGTGTGTGTGTGTTTTGGATGTTGTTCATTCGAGCCCTTTGTTGAGATTTGATTTATTGTTCACCTCTTTTTTATTGGTTAGTAGCTTTAATCCTTGCTTGAATTGTCTAAGGTTCACTTTGTAATGTGTCATCAACTTCTTATGTTTTACCTTTGGTTTAAGTTTGTTGTTGGTCGGTGCTCCATGTATGCTTTGGTTTTTCGTTCATGTTGAGTGTTGATCTTGCTAAGTTGCTTGGGGCACTAGCTTTGGTTTTACCCTTGTGCTTGGATTTCTGAGAGTTTCAAATCAAGCACTCAAATGTTGTTTTAGAGTATCTTTGTTAATGCTATTGTATTTTCTATGTTGGAAAGATGCTTGTCTTTATATTTTTGTATAAGAAAAGTTTGTTTAAGTTTTCTTATATATTTGAATGGAAGAATACTATAGTTGCTTGATTTCTTAGGCTTGTGATAGTAAAGGAATCACTTAAAGAAGAATATAATACTATATTTGTTTGATTCCTTAGGCTTGTGATAGTATAGGAAAATCTTAAAGAGAAGTATGAGATTCTATTTATTTAAAAAACTATGTGATTTAAAGGAAAGTTAGCTATTTGATTCTTAAGACTGGTGTGAGTTAAAAAGATCATTATAAAGAAAGTGAGATTATTTTCTAGTAGTTTGCTTTTGAGATGATGTATGGTGGCTTGCAATTTTTGGCTAACATGTTGTAAGTTGAATTGCATGAGAGGGTTGTTTTGATCCCTAAATCTCACAATGATCATAGTGGTTTCCCCATCGCAAAGAGACTTGCTAACTTGCAGATGGATCAAGAAAATTTTGCTATGGCTTCATAGAGCTTGAATGTTTTGATATTATGGGTATTTAAGTTTTGTAATTATTAAAAATAAACTATTTATTATTGTATAAATGAAGGATTATATTTTTTAATGGCAACTTGGGGTTGCACTTTATGCTTTTAAAGTAATATTTGAAGATGATTATTAATGTGTTATATTAATCCTTTTATAATGTATGCTATGTTAGAGATATGAAATATCTTGCATTTGCATAAATGTTGATGGAAGTATTTGATATTTAAGCTTTCTAATTCTTAGTTTGATTTATGGTTAAGAGGAATATATTTTGTGCACTTTCATTTGAGATGAATTATATATTGTGCTTATTTTATTAGTGCTTTGTTTAGCTTTGGCATATGATGTTGTTATCTATCCTTGGGATGGGTAAAGTTTTCCTCTTGCAAACCATTGGAACCCAATCCTAGAAGGAGTTGCATGAATGCAATATCCAGTTAGATGTGAGTCCTAGAACGAGTTGCAAGGATGCAATAGCTAGGATCTCATAAAATTGGAAGGAGTTGTGTATATACAATAGCCAACAAATCTTGGAAGTAGTTACACCTTGAACGAGTAGGATCAGGTGTGTGGGAGAATATTTTCATAATGTAGTAGTGATGACTCCTTGATCTTGTAGGATCCAAAGATCATGTTAGTTGTCATTGAAGTGAAAATAACCTTAGTTAGCCCATGGAAGTGTGGTAACTAAGCATTAAAAATCTACATCAAGTAGCCTATCTAGGTGGAGCTAGATTTAGGTTAAGGAATTATCATCCTCCTTTAAGTGTTATAGGCCTTAAAGGGTAACCCCTTCTCCAGTCATCAAAAATGTATTGAAAAAATTCTCACTTTTCCCCTTCCAAGGGGTCCACACATCCAATGGCAATCCGAGCATCTTCATCCAAGGATGGGATTTGTAGACAATATTCCTTCTACACTTCCTTTTGGTTGTGAGAGGAGCTCTTTATGAATTTGTACCTTTGTGTTTGCTTCATCATGTTCAACATATTCGTATCTCACATTTGCACATGTTTTATCTTCATGATATGTAATATGTGTTGGACATTTTGAGTCCTCAAGTCAAAGTTGTCATTGATGTCAAGAAAGGAAGTCATCATTAATATCCAGAAATTTGTCAAGAAACAAGTTATCAAAGTTGTCATTGATATTCAGGAAGAAGCTTCTAATAAAGTCAAAGGTCAAGAGGAAAAATGCAAAGGTTAAAGGCAAAGGGCTCCATAATATTTTTAAATATTATGTGGAAGCATAAGTTAAATGGTTTTCATAAAAACCCAAGAAAGTTTATTTGAAAAGCTAAAGGGAGATTTAATATTTATTTGATAAATTATTTAAATTCAAAATGAATTTAAATTTTATAAATAAATATTATTTATACCAAGGTGCAAAGTGAAATATGGTTTAAATAAAACCATAGGGTTTAAAGAATTAATTTATAAAATTTAAATTCAAAAGAATTTAAATATTTTATAAATTAATAAAGCTCCAAAGGTAATTCGAGTGCCGACGTCCAAAAATCATTGAGGGTAAATCAAGCGTCGACGTCATGCATGGAGGAAGAAATTTGGTATATAAGCTATGCCTTAAAGGCATTTGAGATTATCCTTTTGCTCGATAATCAAAGCGTGCAATAGTGTTTTGAATTGATAAGGAAGAAAGAGCAACGAACATTTTTGTTTAAGCACCAACGAATAACGTCAAGGGGACTTGCACCAAAAGACCAAGCGCCAATGAGGCAAGTGGCCTAGTGGCAAAGAGGACAACGTTAGGGTGTTGGGCGCAAGGAGGTCTGTGTTCGAAACTCGGTGGCAGCATTTTTGTTTGTGGCAGTTGCATTGGTGTTGAGCGCCAAGGAAGGCGCACGTTTTGCGCAAGGCGAGCGGGGAAGGTTTTGAGCACGTGGTGCTCGTTTATCCCCAAGAAAGCGCCTAGCTTGCATGGCATTGGGAGCCATGGCTAGGGCACCGGTTGAGGCTGCGTTGTGTGTTCGATTCCCCTCCAAGGCAAGGTAATTAATTTTGAAGTTTAATTTTTGTATGATGCCTAAAGTTTGGAGTTAAAAGGGTGCATGAAAGGTTTATTAGTTGGAAATGATTTTTGATTAGTTGGAGGAATAAGGTGTTAAGTTTTATTTTAATAAAGTGTTTTGGCATATTGATTTATTGAAATATTAAAAGGATAAAGGGAGCTTCTTGTCTTAGGTTGTTTTTGAAAAGAAGAGTGCATTGAATATTAGTGGGAGATTATAAGGTGTAAGTGGTAATTTACTTTTTGTAAATGTTGATGAATGTTTTATTAAATATGGAGTGATAAGGTGTATGTATGTTTTAATGTTTGCATTGTAATTTGAGGAAATTAATCACCTTATAATTTCTTTGAGCTTGGCAAGAAGTGTTTGAGATTTTGGTAGATTTAGAAGATTCCTTCATCATCAAGAAAAAGGTATGTGCACATTTTCCAAAGTTAAAATTGATTGGTTGGTTTTCTAGAAAATAAGTTTGGAGTGAAAAGGACTTGATTAGGGTTTCCTTTTTGAGAGTGTTTGAGTTAATGCATCAAGGTTTTCTGGAATAAAGAGTTGTGATTAGAACCTTGTTTAATAAGCATTGTTGTTGAAGCCATTGGTTGTGTGAAGAACTTGAACTAGGGTTTGAAAAGAACATGAGTATCATTGTTATGTGAGATTAGTTGTTGAGCATTGTTGGAAATATTTTGAGTTGGTGGTTATATACTTGGACTAGGGTTTGTGAGAAAGGGTTGTTTCATTAAGTGATTGGTTGAGTAGAGTTGGTTGAGCCTAGTCAAGTGGATGTGTGAAGTGATTGTTCAAGTTCCATAAAATAAACTATTCTATATTTTGAATTGAGTTGAGAAAGTGATTGAGCATTGAGTTGAATTGGAAGCATATTGAGTCTCTAACAATTCTCCTTATGTTTCTAAGAGAGTGATTGAAAGTAATTGAGCATTGTGATAAGTATAGAATATATTGAGTCTTAAAATTTTATTTTTTTGAGTTTGTGTGGATTGTTGAGAATATTTGAGCAAGTTCTATGTGGACTTGTTGAGCATATTTGAGCAAGTTATGTGTGGACTTGTTGAGCATATTTGAGCAAGTTCTATGTGGACTTGTTGAGCAGATTTGAGCAAGTTCTGTGTGGACTTGTTGAGAATATTTGAGCAAGTTCTGTGTGGACTTGTTGAGAATATTTGAGCAAGTTCTGTGTGGACTTGTTGAGCATATTTGAGCAAGTTCTGTGTGGACTTGTTGAGCATATTTGAGCAAGTTCTGTGTGGACTTGTTGAGAGATTTGAGCAAGTTGTGTGGACTTGTTGAGAATATTTGAGCAAGTTTGTGGACTTGTTGAGTAGATTTGTGCTAGATCGAAGGACTATGTTTAGTGTAGATTTGAGATAGAGCTTTGGAGGTGATAGAGCAAAGAGGATAGTAGTCTCTAGTGGATAGAGATCCATCAGCCAAGGTAGTGAGGATAGGTCTTCTGAGTGGGGACAAGAGTCTTCAGTGGAGAGAGATCCACAAGCCAGTGTAGTGGAGGTAGTAGTCTTCTAGAGGATCACCAACTAGAGTAGAGGAGAAGGAGTTCTCCTATGGATAGAGATCCATGAACTTGATTTAGGGGATCAACATCTCCTTTGGATAGAGGTCCATAAACATTGTAATAGGGAAAGGATTCCCAAGAGATTGATCGAGAAAATTTTAGTGAAATATTTTCTCCGTGGAGTAGCCCACATTGGGTGAACCACGTAAATTATGGTGTCTCTATTGTGTGTGGTGTTTTGTACATTGCTTTGATTACTACTACTGATATTTCTATCTATACATTGCATAATATTGATTGGGAAAGAAAAGTAAAAAGTGGTCTTATACTGTTCACCCCCTCTCAGTATAAGCTTGTGTTCTTCAATTGGTATCAGAGCGGGTTCCTTCAGAAGAGTTTAACAGCTTGAAGGAAAAGCTAACAAGAACACAATGGATCCTAAGGAGGTGTCCTCAAATAATTCAGCACCAGTATTTGATGGAAGTGACTATATGTATTGGAGTATGATGATGAAGATCTACCTGATGGCACTTGGCAATGAAATTTGGGAAGCAGTGGAATTTGGATACGATCCCTTAGTCAATCCTCCTATATATAAGGAAGGTAAGCTTCTACAACACTATAATTCAAAAGCAATGAATGCACTTGTGAGAGGTTTGCATAGAACAGAGTCTATGAAAGTTATGCATTGTCAAACTACAAAAGAAATGTGGGATAAATTGCAAAATATATATGAAGGAGATAAAAGTGTCAAGAAAGCAAAGATGCAAAATCTCAAAGGACAACTTGAAGCATTAAGAATGAATGATGAGGAAAATATTAGTGCTTATCTACTTTGAATTGATGAGGTTGTAAATGGTATGCAAGGACTTGGAATGAAGATTGATGAATCTGATGTTTGTGATAAAGTATTAAGATCTCTTCCAAAAATATTTAGTGAATAGGTTTCTGCTATAGAAGTGTCAATGGATGGTGATACTTTGACAAGAGATAAGTTTCTTGGTATGCTCACAATATTTGAGATAAGAACAAAAGATCCTATTCCCTAGAAGGAAGCAACATTCAAAGCAATCAATAAGACAAAGGGTAAGAAGTCAGAATCAAGCAATGAGTCATCTAGTGATGAAGAAGCTAATTATGGTAGAAGAGATAAGGACTATAGAAGATCCAGAGATCTAAGATCTGTTAAGTGTTTCAATTGTGGAAAGTATGGATATTTTGCAACAGATTGTCAAGAACCCAAGAACAACAATGGTGAAGAAAAATAGGATCACAAAAATAGGGAATCAGAAAGATACATGCACCAGAAGAAAAGCAAGGATGGACAAAGCAGACAAGGAAAGAAGTTCTTTCAAAGGAAAAAGAGAAGCTACTATGCGGATAAGGCAAGTAAGTACTCAAGTGATAGTGATGCTAGTTTTTCAGACAATGATAGAGATGAAGTCCTATTTATGATTGAAGAGAAAGAACCAGTTAAGAAAAGGACTCCAATCATTCTCAAGTGTTTTAGATGTGGTAACTTTGGACATCTTGAAGATAGTTGTACAAAGGATGGTTATAGTTTTAGTGATGATGAATATGAAGATACACTTGAAGGACCAGATGAAAATATTCTAATGGCATTGGAAGATAAAGAAGGTGATTCCATAGAAGACAAGACAAAATAAAATGAAGATGCGGACAAAGGTAAACAAATAGAGGAATATTCAGAAAAGGATGGATATGATCTCAAGGGAGAACTTATCTATGCCCTTGAAATAGTAAAGAAGGTAAGAAAGCAAAACTCTAAACTTGAAATTCAATTCCAAGAATGTGATGAAGAGAGAAGTTTGCTTATAGAGGATTTAGAAAAATCAAAGGCTAAGGCAAAAAGGTTCAAGGATAAGTTAGAAGCAAAGATCTTAGAATGTGAGAAGTTAGCACAAGAAGTGGCACTACTAAGAGAAGATTTGGAGGACTCCAAGATCAAGATGAAAGGGTTCAAAAATAGCTCAAAGAACTTGGATAAGTTCATCAAGACACAAAAGACTACATCAAACAAAACAGGCCTTGGTTTTGAACAAGCTCAAAAGAAACAAGAAGGAGAATCATCCTCAAGTTTTGGAGGAGAAGAAACTTCAGATGAAGATACTTCAGAAGAAGATAATGTAAAAGAAAGTGAGACATCTGAGGATGAGTTAGACAATAGAGAGTTCAACAAAGATAGGAACAATGCACAAAGAAGATACAGATGGAACAACAATCAGAACAGGTCAAGAGAGACTAAGAGACCTATGAGGTCAAGACAAGGAAACTTCAATGGAAGATGTTTTTCATGTCATAGGTTTGGGCACATGGCTTCATAGTGCAAGACATGAGAAATATAGGAATATGGGAACAAATAACTTTTCCATGGGTATTGCTACTCATGTAATCAGTTTGGTCACAAGGCAATGAATTGCAGGGTTCATGACAGAAGAGGATATGGCTTCACTAGGAGAAATCCTATGACATTTGCACCTCCAAGGAATAATAACATTAAGTGTTATAAGTGCAACAATGATGGTCACACAACAAAGTGGTGTAGAGCAGACATTCCAGAAATAGGTATGAATATGAACAGGAACAGGAATATGAACATGGATATGAATAGGAATAGAAAGAATATGAACAGGAACAAGAACAGGAATAGGAACATGGATATGAACAGGAACAGGAGGAACAAGGATATGAATAGGAACATGGACAGGAACATGGACATGGAAAGAAATAGTCAAAGGAATCAGAAGGATCAGATAAGAAGGAAAGAGGATAAAGGTAAAGAATAGTGCTTTCTAGGAGTAGAAATACTCCCACCCCAGAATTAACCACCTCAAGAGGAGGTGGGGGAGGGGCTAAGCTAAGAGGCTCATTCTTAGCCCCGAGCCCCAAAGGTGACCCTTTGCCATTGATGTCAAAGGGGGAGAGATTTGAGTAAGGGGGAGAGATTTGGTATTTGAAGAGAGCATTGAGCCAGGGGGAGCAATGTCCCAGGGGGAGCAGAACAGGAAAAAGTCAAGTTTTCGGTAAAAATAATTTGGGTTGCCATCAATGACAAAGGGGGAGATTGTTGGACATTTTGAGTCCTCAAGTCAAAGTTGTCATTGATGTCAA
The DNA here is from genome assembly GCA_028583015.1 of Wollemia nobilis. Classification (NCBI taxonomy): domain Eukaryota; kingdom Viridiplantae; phylum Streptophyta; class Pinopsida; order Araucariales; family Araucariaceae; genus Wollemia; species Wollemia nobilis. The sequence goes on along the minus strand of JAQPPZ010002381.1, from coordinate 3,711,302 downwards.
GAAAGGAAGTCATCATTAATATCCAGAAATTTGTCAAGAAACAAGTTATCAAAGTTGTCATTGATATTCAGGAAGAAGCTTCTAATAAAGTCAAAGGTCAAGAGGAAAAATGCAAAGGTTAAAGGCAAAGGGCTCCATAATATTTTTAAATATTATGTGGAAGCATAAGTTAAATGGTTTTCATAAAAACCCAAGAAAGTTTATTTGAAAAGCTAAAGGGAGATTTAATATTTATTTGATAAATTATTTAAATTCAAAATGAATTTAAATTTTATAAATAAATATTATTTATACCAAGGTGCAAAGTGAAAGATGGTTTAAATAAAACCATAGGGTTTAAAGAATTAATTTATAAAATTTAAATTCAAAAGAATTTAAATATTTTATAAATTAATAAATCTCCAAAGGTAATTCGAGCGTCGACGTCCAAAAATCATTGAGGGTAAATCAAGCACCGACGTCATGCATGGAGGAAGAAATTTGGTATATAAGCTATGCCTTAAAGGCATTTGAAATCATCCTTTTGCTCGATAATCAAAGCGTGCAATAGTGTTTTGAATTCGTAAGGAAGAAAGAGCAACGAACATTTTTGTTTAAGCACCAACGAATAACGTCAAGGGGACTTGCACCAAAAGACCAAGCGCCAATGAGGCAAGTGGCCTAGTGGCAAAGAGGACAGTGTTAGGTGCAAGGAGGTCTGTGTTCGAAACTCGATGGTAACATTTTTGTTTGTGGTAGTTGCATTGGTGTTGAGCGCCAAGGAAGGCACACGTTTTGTGCAAGGTGAGCGGGGAAGGTTTTGAGCACGTGGTGCTCATTTATCCCCAAGCAAGCGCCTAGCTTGCATGGCATTGGGAGCCATGGCTAGGGCATCGGTTGAGGTTGCGTTGTGTGTTCGATTCCCCTCCAATGCAAGGTAATTAATTTTGAAGTTTAATTTTTGTATGATGCCTAAAGTTTGGAGTTAAAAGGGTGCATGAAAGGTTTATTAGTTGGAAATGATTTTTGATTAGTTGGAGGAATAAGGTGTTAAGTTTTATTTTAATAAAGTGTTTTGGCATATTGATTTATTGAAATATTAAAAGGATAAAGGGAGCTTCTTGTCTTAGGTTATTTTTGAAAAGAAGAGTGCATTGAATATTAGTGGGAGATTATAAGGTGTAAGTGGTAATTTACTTTTTGTAAATGTTGATGAATATTTTATTAAATATGGAGTGATAAGGTGTATGTATGTTTTAATGTTTGCATTGTAATTTGAGGAAATTAATCACCTTATAATTTCTTTGAGCTTGGCAAGAAGTGTTTGAGATTTTGGCAGATTTAGAAGATTCCTTCATCATCAAGAAAAAGGTATGTGCACATTTTCCAAAGTTAAAATTGATTGGTTGGTTTTCTAGAAAATAAGTTTGGAGTGAAAAGGACTTGATTAGGGTTTCCTTTTTTAGAGTGTTTGAGTTAATGCATCAAGGTTTTCTAGAATAAAGAGTTGTGATTAGAACCTTGTTTAATAAGCATTGTTGTTGAAGCCATTGGTTGTGTGAAGAACTTGAGTTAGGGTTTTGAAAAGAACATGAGTATCATTGTTATGTGAAGATTAGTTGTTGAGCATTGTTGGAAATATTTTGAGTTGATGGTTATATGCTTGGACTAGGGTTTGTGAGAAAGGTTAGAGAATAGAGAGAGAGGAGAGAGAAAGAGATAAATAGAAAAAAAAAAGTGATATTATTTATTTTTATATTTATAATATATTATATTATATTTTTTTATTTATTTTTAATTTTTATATTATATTTATTATTTTTTTTATTTTTTTTTTTTTTTTATTTTTTTTTAATATTTTTTATATTTTTTTTTAAAATTTTTTTAAAATATTTTTGAATTTTTTTAATAATATTATGAAAAAATTATGTGGATTTTTTGAGCAGATTTGAGCAAGTTTTGTGTGGACTTGTTGAGTAGATTTGAGCAAGTTCTATGTGGACTTGTTGAGCATATTTGAGCAAGTTCTATGTGGACTTGTTGAGAATATTTGAGCAAGTTCTGTGTGGACTTGTTGAGCAGATTTGAGCAAGTTCTATGTGGACTTGTTGAGCATATTTGAGCAAGTTCTGTGTGGACTTGTTGAGAATATTTGAGCAAGTTCTGTGTGGACTTGTTGAGCATATTTGTGCTAGACCGAAGGACTGTGTTTAGTGTAGATTTGAGATAGAGCTTTGGAGGTGATAGAGTAGAGAGGATAGTGGTCTCCAGTGGATAGAGATCCATCAGCCAGGGTAGTGAGGATAGGTCTTCTGAGTGGGGACAAGAGTCTTCAGTGGAGAGAGATCCACAAGCCAGTGTAGTGGAGGTAGTAGTCTTCTAGAGGATCACCAGCTAGAGCAGAGGAGAAGGAGTTCTCCTATGGATAGAGATCCATGAACTTGATTTAGGGGATCAACATCTCCTTTGGACAGAGGTCCATAAACATTGTAATAGGGAAAGGATTCCCAAGAGATTGATCGAGAAAATTTTAGTGAAATATTTTCTCCGTGGAGTAGCCCACATTGGGTGAACCACGTAAATTGTGGTGTCTCTATTGTGTGTGGTGTTTTGTACATTGCTTTGATTACTACTATTGATATTGCTATCTATACATTGCATAATATTGATTGGGAAAGAAAAGTAAAAAGTGGTCTTATACTGTTCACCCCCCTCTCAGTATAAGCTTGTGTTCTTCAATATGTTGATACCATGTTAGTTATTGTACTTCATGTGTGCATCTTCTATATCCTCTATGTCCACGTGTACATCCTAGTGCTTCACTCATTCACCTTGTTGTGTTGTTTTGTGTTCGATATCATTGTGTACCTTCCTCATCGATCCGAACTTGTTATTGCAATGAAACCAAGTGTAATATAGATTTTACTCCCAAATAATAAGAGTGAACATGCACAAAGAACATACAACAAGGAATGAGAAAAAATTGGAGAAACAAAACCATTTCATTATGTGTAGTTGATAAACATTACTTACAACAACATGATATCTATCACAATATTAATGTCTTATTTTCAGTACCAATACCAACAACATACAATGTCAATCCAACAATGCATTGGTTCAACACCACAATAATATCATTCAACTACTCATCTTGAATATATAAAAAATAAAAAAGGGGGTGGATGTTTACAAATTCTAACCATCACCCTCATACCAAACTATAACTAACCTGAAAACTAATCTCAAGACACAACACATTCTCTTATTATGTTTGTCATACCTGTGATGTCTACAAAATGATAATGTGTAACAATAATTGATCAACACTCATTACAATTTATTGATCAACATATATAACAACACTTAACAACTTATGTATGATACAAAATAAACCTGTTAACTCATTGAGGCAATGCTTGAGGTGGAACCATACCCACTACTTGGGTTGATGTATATGGCTACCTACAAATTGATCACTATCATAATGACATACCTCAAATTTCAAGCAGACCTCTTCTCAAGTATTTTACCTCTATCTTTTCATCATGACAATTAAAGGGCTGTGACTCTCCATCGTTGTTTGTGATAAATAGCTTGCTTGTGTTGGCCTATTTGTAGATGTTGTATCCAATCATGATCTCCACTCTAATGAATTAAATCATTGTCATTTTGTTCAGGTATCAACATCCTCACTCATATGTAAGTATTTTATGGTGTCCAATCATGATCTCTACTCTTTAATTTATTAAGGCATTTTTATTTTGTTTAGGTATCATTCTCACCTATATGCAATTATTTTCCAATGTTTGCACAATTTAACTAGATAAGTCACAAGGAAATAGGATGATATTATTTTAAACAATTACAATTTTGTCAACATTCTTTCTTACAACTCGAGTAGCCCAACGATGGATTCAAATTTCCAAGATTTGAATATTATAGGGGTAGGGTTGTACACCATGATTTAGTAACCAAAGCATGGTTGGATAACAATATATTGGGTAAAAAACATCCTCTTTTAGGGTTGTCTCATATGACCTTTAGCCTTGCAAATGTTAAAAACTACTTTCCTTTTATCCTATAATTTTAAAAATTGCAACTCAAGATTTTATTTGAATACTTAAGATCTAATGCAAATCTAATAATTGCATATGCTTGATCAAATTCTTGTAATACAATTTTTCTTAGATAATTTAATGTGGAATCTTCATAGTTTTGATTTGTAGAATCTTCTCACACCTTTACGATTTGTTGCTTTGATTTTTAATTTAAATAAATGTAGTTCTATACATGATGATTACTCTTCAATCATGGATGTTATTTTGGCTATTTTCCAAGCTAGCTATAATGAGAGCTAAGATATTCCATTTGCTTATAAATCAATTGTTCATGTTTCTTGTTGTCATTTAAAGCGTAATGCACTTTGCTTTAATGTGCATGTAACATAGAATATTAGATCTAATGAGAATACCATGGAAGAATATGACAGGTTTTAAGAGGAAACCACTCATCTCTTTGGTTATTTTGTGTAGAAAATGTGTTTGTCCATTGTTTTGAATATTGGTAAACTAGGGATTTTGAAAGGGATCAAACCCTTTTACAAGCCTAGATTGGTTTATCTAGTCTTAAATTCTATTGTTCCTCAGCTACCAAAATTTTAGTACATTCTTGGGCATTAGAGATTTAGTTTATTTTGGCACAAAAACACTCCACCATACGACGACACATATTTATTGAGATTTTTTTGACACAATATTCTTAATGTATTCTAACTCACTTTTGATATAGATATTACCAGCACACTCAATTGCTTAATAAACTAGTGCAAGTCCAAATATGTAATAATGCACTAATAAAATGAGAATAAAAACCTATCCGACCAGTGAAAAAACTTATAGGAAATATGGTATTGCATTCCTTGCTCTGTATAAGATGAAACCCCTTTTTTATTTATAAATCAACACTCACATATCACTTTGCTGCTCTCAAGATTTTGTAGAAGGGAGTAAATATTTGTACTAAAACTAATTTACTTGAGAACATAGATCGAATACATATGACACAAGAATCAAATGCCTCTACATCAATTGTAGACCAATCATTAGAATTTTTTGAAAGTCCTTGTATCTTCAATTTCATTGCCTTGTGCAAGATATCCAAAAATCACATCAAAGACAACAACAAAATATCATTCAAAATCCAAAACTTCCAATTGTCCATATCTTTATCATTCACACTAAATTACTCAAGAAAAACACTACAACCCTAGCATAAAAATAGTAATAATATAACAATCAACACCCAATACTTCCAAATTTCTATCTCCAAATTTTTTCTTCTTCAAAATATCATATATTACCCTTGATATTAAATATTTCCCTTTTTGCTAGTTGAATTATGTTTGGATGAGTAGTATTTGGGGGAACCCATCTTTTATCCTCTTCATGAAGAGCCCTCCAGTTTGCTAATCAATTTGCTAGCCCATTTTATTCTTAGAATACATGGGTCACTTCAAAGTTCTATGATGAGTTAAAAATACTTAGAATATATACTATTGAACTTACGCCCTCTAACTCACCATATCTCTCTTATTAAGACAATTGATAATGTTAAGGGAATCTCCCTCCACTATCAACTTTCTCACTCCAAATTGCCTCACTAGTTTTTCTCTAACCAATGTCACTTTAGATTTTTCTTGATGACTTGTCATAATTCCTAAATACCCAATGAAAACTCCAATTAGGAATATCTTACTATCCCTTATCACTAATCTACCCCCAAACTTACCAAGATTTCCTTTAGATCCCCCCATCAGAATTAGGCTTTAGCCATCCCTCCCTAGGTGCCTACCATTTTATACTTCTTGGATCTACTTGGGGATTATTATCCATCCCTACTAGGCTTAGATCCCATTGTTTACTTATCCTTGCTTCCTCTATTGATACTTTTTTACCTTTATCCTCAAGGATTTCATATTTTCCACTATAGTAGTTTGGATAATTTGACTATTTTTGTATGTATCTCTCTTTTCTCCCTTAAATATTATTCTATTTTACTCCAACTATACAACCCATGCATAATGGAAAGGAATTAGGTCTCATATATGATTCAATCTAGTACTCTTAAAGGTATTTTCCCACTACTCAATCCACCCTACCATATTGTTTGACATAACCCATTTAATCCCCATCTCCTTGATTAATGCTTGAAGTATCTTGATGGAGTAGTTACACTCTAACATTATGTGTTTCATTGTCTCTTCTTGTGCTTCACAAAGGTAACACCTATTTGGAAATTGAAACCCTCTCTTATGCAAGTTATTTGTTGTAAGGATCTTATTTTGTACAACCAACCATAGAAACATTGCTATCTTAGGTGTAGCCTTCCTTCTCCATAGTATTACCCATTGAAATACCACTTTCCTATCTGGTATTAGTAATTCATAGGTTTATTTAACACTAAAGGATCCTTCTTGAGTTGCTCCCCATATTATGTTGTCCTCCCCATATTAACACCTACATGGTAGGTCCTTAGTTTGGTTTTGAGCTTACTTAATGTTTCCACATTCTGGTTATAGCTCATAAGTTTCATCTTACCTCTCCATATTTCTTGACCAAGTAATCGCTAACCAAAATCCCATACCTTTGCTCAAGATCTTCTCAGACCTCCTCATCCTTAATTAGAGGGTGATTTTTCAACCACACACCCTCCTAGAAGTAGATCAACCTTCCATTACCAATTATCCATTGGGCACATTTCCATAGCACCTCTATTCCCTTTAGAATATGGTTCTATATAGAAGAGCCATTATATGAATCTATTGTGGTTATGATTATTATTTATTCTTGGTTGTATAGGTACTTATTCTTTAGAATTCTATCCCACAGTGATTGACCTTACTTCATTATCCTCCATCCTACTTTTGTAGCTAGGACCTTATTTATGTTTCTTATTCTCCTTAATCCCAACCCTCCTTTTGATTTTGGCCTGCACACTTTCTCCCATGCAACAAGGGTGATTCTACTCTTCTCAAATCTCGATCTTAAATTATTTTTTGAATACTTTCTACTATGTTTGTAACTTTAGCTAAAATATTAAACATAGATAAGAGATATACCGATGCAACTTGGAGAGTGATATTTAACAACTGTAGCTTACCTGCATGACTTAATAAATTTCCTTTTCAACCTTCTAACTAGCATAGGAACTTATTTATCAATGTTTCTTAAACTTGATATTTGCATGCACTAGTAAACTTTGACATTCCAAAATATATAGATGGAAGGGCTTCAATATTACATTCAAGTACTTTTGCTATTCTTCTTTTATGTTTCTCTAAAGTGTTAATGAAGAACACTTTACTCAATTATCTATTAATTATTTGGTGAGATGCCTATACAAATAGATTTAGAATACTCCTGAAATCCTTGGATTCTCTCACCAAAGGTTTCACAAGTAGAATTATGTCATCTACAAACTGTTGGTGAATGATACCCCTTATTGCTATAGAGGGTTTCACCCAATTAATGCTCCTAAATTTTGAGTTATAGTTATACATCTACCTAGAGCTTCTTCTATAATAATAAATAGGGTAAGGAGATAGAGTATCCCCTTGCCTTAGACCCCTACCACTACCAAAGAACCCTACCAGAGAATTATTTAGAATGAACGACAATCTTGGCCTTCCATAAGAATTAATCATCCATCTTCTCCATATCCTACTAAATCCAAACTTAGAAAGAACTTTGTCTAGAAAGCACCAAGAAAACCTATCATAATATTTGTTCACATCTATATTGAGCTCCATTCCTTCCATCTTACGTATTTCCATCGAGTGTAATATTTCATGAAGTGTAATGACTCCATGTAAAATTTGCCTTCCCTTCATAGAACCCCCTTGTTGTTCTGCAATTATCTTTTTGAGGACATATATCAACCTTAAAGGTAATACTTTATATATGATCTTATAAATTACATTACATAGGCTTATTAGTTTGAAGTCCTTAGCCCCTTTCACCCCTTATTTCTTATGAATTAGCACTTAAAAATTCTTGTTATACTCTATTAGCACTTTGCCTAAATAGTGAGATTCTCAAACTGTTGCTATTACATCCTCCTTCACTATATTCCAAAAGGCTTGAAATAATTCAACTTGGAATCCATCTAGACGTGGAGATTTATCTTTCACCAAGGAAAAAACTGCCTCCTTCACCTCCTTTTCACTCCTTTCTCAAGATCTACATTCATATATCTTGTTATAAATGTTGGGATATGTTCAAATATATCTTCCACAACTTCCTTGTCATCCTCCCTATCCTTTGTTAACAATGAGTTGAAGAAGTCAACTGCCTCTTGCTTGATCTACTCTTCATCTTTGAGTACTTATCCATTCTCTTGTAGGATTTAAGAAATCCTACCAACAATTTTATGTTTTATGGGAGATGATTTTTTTGTGTTTCTATCTCCTTTCATAAGCCACTTGTTCAAGACTTCTATCTCCAGTAAGTTTCCTCTTGAGCCATTAAAGTATGTATTTTCAACTGGATATCCTTCTCTCTCATGTAGAGGACCTGGTCCATCCTATTTCTACTTACTTTCTCCTCAAGAAAGCTTAGTTTCTACCTTAGGATTTCCTCTTATCTTAAGATATTTTAAAATACTATCTTATTTCATTTTTCATCTCGCTCTTCACATATTTGAGTTTTCCAGCCAATATATACATCTTAGATCCTAGGATCGAATACCTCCACCATGTATTCATTTAATTATATATGTTTGGATGTTTAAATCATGTATATTCAAAGTTGAATATGTTTCTATTCTTCTTTACTTCCTAATTGCACCAAAAAATGAGAGGATTATGATCCAATCCCATCCTTGGCATTGGTAATAATGACTGCTCATAGTTTTACTTAAACCATTCTATTGATAGTTATACTCTATCCAATATCACTTGGATCACATTATCTCCTAATATACAATTTATCTAAGTATAAGTGTTTTCATTTAATTCCAAATAAAAAAGACCCCAATCTAAAATATTTTTTTTGAAATCCTCCATGCTTTCCAAGAATCCCAATGAACCCCCTTTATTTTATCTTGGTATTAAAGGGGTGTTGAAATCACTTGTTGCTATCCATATTATTCCTCTAACCTATTGCCCCATCCGCTCCATCTCCCTCTATAGATCCTTTCTCGCTCTACACACATTTTAAGCATAAATGTTAGTGACAAGAAAGGCATTTGAAAATTTCAAAGAGAAAAAACACTATCATATAGTGTTCATTTTTTGAAATCACTTCTTCATAGATATCAAGATTCCATAAAACTAATATTCCTCTTGAATCCCCTCGACTTCCACCTAGCAAAAATTGCTTTTCTTTCATATCCTTTCTTGATATTCCCTCAAATCGTACCATTCAATTTTGTTTCTTGCAACAACACTATATCAACTTGGTGATATTTAATCATGGATCTTGCCAACCTGTCTTTGTTAGGGGTATTCATTCATCCAAAATTTCAATATATTATCCTTATTACCTATTATTGTAGTGGGATTTTTTCCACTCGATACTAAGATTGTATATGACCCCATGTTAATATCCTTCTTTATTTCCTTTATACACTTTTCCTTTGAAGATGGCCTTACCACCTTCTTTGCCCCCTCTACTCTCACATCTGGGGTCCTTTTTGCACTTCTTGTTAATATTATATTTGGAACCTCTTATTTTCTTGATGTTCCTTCTATCACTACCACTTCCTTCAATGAAAAGGAAAACCTTTCTAGTTCCTTTTCTTCCTAGTCCAATATTTCCCCCTTCGCTTATTTCTCTTTTTCTTCTATATGTTGTTGACCCATTAATTTTCCCTCTGTCTTTAAAAAACTTTCTTCTAGCCATTTCGAGCTTTTAATTTGTAGATTTTCTTGTATATTTTCATTATCTACCCCAAAACATGGGTTTTTCTCCAACATTTCTCTCTTCTCAAACTCTACACCCTTCTTAATATTTTCCCTAGCCTGTCTGGAATCTTCAACATTGCCAACTTCCTTGGGATTTTTCCCTATAGATATAAATCTTTCCCAACTATGAATTTCAGATTTTAAAACACTTTATCATTGCTTTTCAAGTTCTACTCCTTTTTCCACACCTGCCCTTTTTTCCTACCTTCACTACTACTATGGCTCCTTGTGTAGCTTTTTCTCTGTAATTTGGGGTAATCCTTCACCAGGTGACTTGTTTTAGCATACAAATTACAACTAAAAGGATCATTCTTTTAAATAATATTTTGAATCCATACTCCCCTTTGAGATATCAATTTAACCTCATCTAGGAGCTTTTCCAATTCAACCATAACACACATCCTAACAAAGAATACCCTCTTTATTTCCCTAGTGTCATAATCTATGGAAAGAAATTGGCCAAAGAAATTGAATATAGATACAAAATATCTTTTCTCCTAGAATTCCAAAGGTAAAGCAAGGAGTCTTACCCCAAATTTGGGCCACATCTATCTTCTTAATATGTGGATTAAAACCTAGTGTCTATTTCTTAAGGTAAATACTAGATCTTCCCATGAACCTAAACAGACATTAAAACAATATTCCTCATTGTTAAACGAAGCTAGGAAGAATCCTTTTGGGAGGAAGGAAAAGTCCATATGTCTTGTAATTCTCCATTGGTTAATATCCCACTTCCTAATTTGGTCACCAGTTGGTCTGAAACCTATAAATTTACCTATTAAGGTATTATTTACCCTACGATGCATTATTTCAAAAAAATTATCTGAAATATTTAAATAAATTCCATCCTCTTTCATTTCAATGAAAATCAATATTTTTTATCTTTATTATCATCCACTATTTTCTTCCCCTTCACCCTCTTAGCCCAACTTCTATTATCTTTTATTTCTATATTCATCGGGTAACTATGATCATTCACTGGCTTAAGAGACTTTCCCTTTAAAACTCCTCCTAGTAAATATTTCCTCAGATATACTACACCATGTTGACCTTATACCAACTCTTATACTTATTTATCCTCCTACCATTCCTTATTTTTTCTAGTGATTGATTCAATCCCATTAAGTGGGACCTTCTTAAAGCTCAAAACCTCCAATAAACCAAGATTATCATTATCCTTTCTCATGCATTCTTGTGCTTATTATTGGATCTTTTTCCATTGATCAAGCCAACTGCATGTCCTACTATGCCACTCTACAACTTGATCCAACCATTACCTCATGCTTCTGCATCCTACAAATTCTTCCCCACCTTCTGTAATTTCTTACCTATCTCCATTATCCTCTATTGTATGGAAGGTAAGCCCTCTTTCCATTTGACACTCTTCTTAATCCTTTAAAAATTATTAGAGGGTTCAACATTGATCTCAATCTCTTTTCCATTGAGGAAATTCATACCCCCATAAATCCAGAGAACTAGATGTATCAACTCATAAATATTGTAATCTACATGCAAATATCCATCCTTAAGCTGTTTTCCTATAAAAAATGTCTCTATTGATCTTGTGGAATACCCTCTTTAGACACCAAAAATTGATTAATCCAAATGAGTTAATTTTCCTTAGATGTCTAGGAAGCCCCTCAAAGTTTCTAAGTGCAATTTTTGAGCATCCCACCCCTTAGTTCAACCCCTTTTTCCTAGTATTTCTGAATTTGTAGTCATCCTAGATCAACCATGAATTTGGTCAGGCCACTTTAGCACCAATCTGACCTCCAATGGTTAGATTTCATGGATTCATTATTGGCTTAGATCAATCATGAATTTGGAAATTTTAGATTTTTACCCTCAAAACCCTAACCCTTGAGTTGACCCTTGTATTTTTGATCCCTAACCCTAGTTTTTAAACCTAAACCCTTACCACCTCACCTATAAATGGGGCTATTGAGCTCCCTTTTCAACCCCAACTAGAATATGTGACAAACTAGAATTAACCACCTATAAATAGCTAAAATTTGTAGTCTAGTTTTTGTAAGCTATGATCTACGAGTAACTAGAAAGTCGTGACTTGTGAGCAACAATAGTGAATTAGAGAGGTGATTCCATTGTGATTTGATAACTGCCATCCATTACAACCAATTGCTTTTGAATTACATGCAAGTAGATCTTTGATTTGTCGAAGGAAAGAGAGTTAAGCTCACCCTAGGGGATTATTTCCCCTTGGTTGTAGCCTCCTCCTCTTTTCTTGTTACTCTTACTTTTATCCTAGTTCTATTTCTAGTAGTTATAGTTCCTTTATATTTCTTTTGCTTATTTTTGTTCTCTTAGTCTTAGTTGTCTTTTTTCATTTATTGTTATTGATATAAGCTTACACTATTTAGCTTTAGTTTACTATTTGCATCTTATTTACTATTGTTAGACTGCATTTAGATCATCATACTTCTTCCCTTATCCAATCATTAATTCATGGTCCATCATTATGGGGTACGAATTGATAAAACCCTTGTTTTACCTTCTTTTATCTATTTGCCTCTGCCTCAAATTTGTGGTCACCTCTTATGGGGTGTGAATTAAAAAACACTTTCTAGGATGTTTTTTACACTTGTCTCCTAAATTAGGGGTAAACATCTCTTCCTTCTATTGTCTACTTCTTACTTTCTACATTGTTCTTCCTTGTTCCACTTTTTGCGAAACTCCTCTTTTCTTTGCTTTGTGTTTCTTCAACTTCCAAAAGGTCAATACATTTCATGTGCATCTTCCAATTAGCTAAAAGGACCAATGGGGATTGATTGCTGCACTTGCGAGCCTAGTCTTCATAGTGACCTAAGAAAGCCCCTAAACACTAACACCATTTTTTTCAAGTTTTTTGTTTTTTTGTAGGTTTTCTTAGATTCGCAATCGTTGGATACATGGTACAAATTTGGATTCACGGTCATCATATACATGGTACAAATTTTTCTGCAAGGACAACCACTGTAAAAACTAAATGCCTTGTTAATGTTTTAGGCAAAATCTAATTTTTTTTTGTGTTTTGTTGTGTGTTTTTGTTTTTGTTTTTGTTCTATCCTTTTATATCAACAATTAAAAAGAACTTAATTTTAATTTCATCTAAAAAATAATCTTGTAAAAATAATCAAAATTTACTTTAGGCATTGAAATAAAAATCAATATGTTTTTGTCCTTAGGTATTGAAAGATAAACTATATATAGTTTTGCATTTAGTCTAGTTTGTCTATGCATTTCTCTTGCACCCTTGCTTAGAATAGTTGCACATGCAAAGGAAAAATAATTTCTAGGATAATTTTTATTTGTTTGCATATTTGTCTTCTTGTATTATTTCTTACAGTATTTTTAAGTAGTCATAGTTTTATTCTCTTAGAGGCCAAACTTAGGTGATTTTAGATTAACACATCAAAACTTCTCTTTAAAGACTTGGAGTGAGTCTTTAAAACACTCTTGGTGAATCCCCCAGATAATCAAGATCGAGTGTGAGGACCTTAGCCATGCAGTTACCTTGACTTCCAATGTATCCATCAATAATCATGTGCACCAGTTTACCTCCTTTACATTTTTGGTGAACCCAATATGAACACCTCCTTAGTGGCCATTAGGAAACCTCTCCCTTAACTTTTTTTTTAAAACTTAAAAAAGACCATCTAAAATTGTTTGTGTAGATTAAATAACTAAATAAAAGATTTTAATAAATTTTGCATCTCATGTAGTTTAGTTTTCAAACCATATTTCCCTTAATCATGGCCCCTACTCTTAGGAGCAAGAGAAATATGTTAGATCCTTCTAAAAATCCTTTGTGGAATGATGAGGATCAACTTGATAGGGAGAACCCAAACATAGAAGAGGATGAGGACATATCAACTCATTTTTAAAACACATGATCATATGATGAAATTCTATAGGTAAAACAAGCAAATCATGAATGAAATATTACAAAAGGACATCCACTTTGATGAAGTTGGACCATCCCATCATCAAACTAGTTCTCATAAAAATATTCATGTTAATCCTTTATTTCAATCTTCTCAAAATCATAACATTAATCCATTTCACAAACCAAATTATGCTACTACCACAATGACCAATGTTGGGGGAGTCTCTCAAACACCCCCAACTAGTAGCATTCCTCATAATCAATTTCCTCCAAATCATTCTAATGTCAATTTTTCTTCTAGTCCAAATATTTATTTTCCTCCTAATGTTAATTCTTCTATTCCTCCAAATGCTAACTTCATTCCTCTACAAGATACTACACAACACCCACCTCATCATAATCCTTACCATAATAGTGTGAATACCTGAAATGTAAACCAAGTACCCTTATAACAACCTATGCAAAACAAATATAACCCACCTTTAGGGAAATTTGGAGTGAACATGCCAATTGCACTACATTCAACATTGCACAAAAACAATCCTGAAATTATAAGTTTGACATCTATAGTGAAACAACTTGCATTAAGGATGGACACATTACAAGCACCGAGTTTCACTTATTCATATAGAGATATGTGCAACCAACCTTTAGATCCAATAGTAGCAATAATATTGTATCCTAAGAATTTCCCCATATCGATATTACCAATATATAAGGGAATAGAGGACCCCATTTAACATTTAAGGATGTTCAGAACAACCTATCATGATATTATATATGATGACATGTTGTTATTAAAAATATTTCCTAAGAGTCTTGGAGGAATAAATTTAGAGTGGTATTATCAACTACCCTGCCACTCTTTAAGGAATTTTGAGGAAACAACTGAATTATTTTTCCAATAGTTTACAACATACATAGAAAAGAGAGTGATCCTCCAAGATCTTTACCTCCTTAAACAAGCTAAGGATGATAATTTTTTAGAGTTTTTATCCTGATGGATAAATCTAGTTGGAATATTATAGTATACCCCACCTCCACGGGATATGTTAGATATTTTTATCAACAACTTACATGAACAACTATCCTATGAGTTAGAGATATAAACTCCCACATATTTTGACCAAGTAATAGATTTAGCTAGAAGAGTGGAGAAGGCCCTTATTAGAAGGGGAAAATAAAACTTAGAAAAGAAGAAGAAAGGATGACAAAACCTCAATATAAGAACAAACATGTGGTAGGCAATGGGGTCACTGACAATAGATAGACCAACAATATCAACACAAGTACCCTACAAAATTTTGTCCTTAATAAACCTCAAAGACCTCCACCAAGGAACTTCACAAAACTCCACCAACCTTTATCGTCTATCCTTAACCAACTTCTAGAAGCCAAGATGATTGAGTTGTCTAATATAAGACAACTAGACACAACAATAGTATGGTATAAACTTGAGCAACATTATGACTATCATAGAGTGGATGGACATCTTACGGATCAATGTAAGAGGCTTAAGCATGTTGTCCAAGACTTGATAGATGAGGGTTGCCTTGTTATAGGTGATTCCCAACCTACTCCATCCACCAATCAAGATATGGGGATATTTCAAAATCCCCTACCCAAACATGAGCAAAAAGCAACAAATCAAGTGTTCTATCATGCTATACCACCTTCATATGATCATATGGTCAACATGATAGTAGCAACAACTAGAAAAAAAGTTCAAGATCAACAATCCCAACAACCTTAGGTTCCAACCCCTAGTCAACCCTCTAGACCACCTTTAGTTTTGAGGAATATCCAAAATAAGAGCACAAGTACAAATAAACCAACATTAGTCTTAAAACCTCAACCTAAAGTTTCCTTTGACTTAAAACAACAACTAGCTAGTACACCCACCAAGATTTCCCTCTTAGAGCTTCTACAAACTTCTCCTATCCATAGAGAAGCCTTAGTCAAGCTTCTAAGTCAGTAATTCATCCCACAAGATCTCCCACCTAGTGACCTAGCTAATATTGTAGGAACTCTTGGGGTTAATCACATATCATTCTACGAAGATGGTTTTCCTTCATCAACCTTATAAGGGGATTCTTCCTTTTACATAACTGGCTATATTAGGAAAAAAATTATCAAGAGGATCTTTGTAGACAATGGATAGTCCCTTAATATATGCAGATATCAATTCTTTCAAAAATTTGAACTAAGGGAGGAAGATCTAACTAAATATGATGTAATAATAAAAGCATTCAATAATGAATCCCAAGAGGTCTATGGAATTATCTCTCTTCCCCTTACGGTAGGACCTAAAAACCTTGACACTTTATTTTATGTGGTATCTTTCCAAACATATTTTAATCTTCTTCTTGGATGCCCTTGTATTCATGCTATGAGGGTTATCCCTTCAACTCTTCATCAATGTCTAAAGTACAAATTTAAAAATCAACTTGTAACCATCTTGGGTGACCCTCATCCATTTCAGTATTGTTCAATGGTTGAGCAATCCCAAGCAAAAATTTGATTTATGTCCAATAGTTTCTCTCCACAAATATCCTCTCTCTTCTTCTTCTTCTTCCTCTAGTTACTATCCTTCTCCTAAAATCACTAAAAACTTTAAGAACTTAAGAATTAGTGAAGAACCTCTAACCATAAATTCATCAGAGGATCAAGTTTAATCAATTAGTTCAATATCCTCTTATAGACATAGCCAAGCTACCACCTTCACCTCGAACCATGGGTTTATACCATAATAAGGGTGAAGTAGTACACATAGGAATGTGTACCTTTATTTTTGCAAGGACATCTTACGAAGAAAATATTTGTGGTAGAAACCCCTCACCCATAGAGAGAATGTTTACCACCTATTACCTATCTAATGATTATCCATTACCTAAGCAGATCCTATCTAGTATGGGATATAAAGGTAAGGGCTTGGGGCCTCAACAACAAGGCATCAAGGAGCCTTTGGAAGTTGAAATTTGGCCTAGGAGATGTGGCATAGGCTATATCCCCAATAAAAACCAACCCTTACCCATCAATGATGATGAAGTTGTAACATTCACATAATTCATAGATCATCATGGCTTAGAATGGAGTGATCAAGATGAGGGACCCCCTTCTCCATCCTCCATTTTGTTTTATAATATGATAACCTTAGTTCATCCTGATTTAATCATGACCCCAAGGGAATACGTGAAGGAGATACTCTTTGTGATATGAATCATGAAGATATCCTTCCTAATAGCTTATTCTTTGATGGGTCAATTCCTTATGTTTCCCATGTTGATTCTTCTAGTTCTCAAGAGGATCAAATTCCTACATCTCCTGAAGACCTTGAGCAATTGGAAGTCATTGTTCCTATCACTAAGAAGGAAGACACAATAAGAATATTTGTCAAATTTTGCCTAACCCATTTCAACCAATTGGAGTTGCTAGATGAAAAGTGCATCCAGGCCTTAGAGCATATTCGAGCCTATTATAATAGGCTCAAGAAAAATTACACTAAGAAATTTTACAATCATTCTTTTGAAGTTGGGGACATTTTCCTCAAGGAGAACCAAAAAAACACTAATGCTTAAACCGATATGAAGGGCAAATTTAAGACCAATTGGCTAGGCCCCTTTGTCATAATGACCAAGTTTGGCTCAAAAGCCTATCGCTTAGCAACCTTAGATGGTAAATATCTTAAAGAACCAATGAACATAATGCACTTAAAAATATATTATGCATGAATTCACATTTTTCATCTCTTCTTCTCTCTTCATCTCTCTTTCCCTTTATTGACCATTTCTTTATTTTTCTATCTTTCTTCTTCATCATCTTATCTCACTTTTGCTTCTTTTGTGCCAACTTGCATTGGTCTACTTGCATATACAACATGATTGCTTGTCATACTTTACATGAATTGCTTGAAATACTTCTTATTTTACATTTATGTCATGTCATATAGTTACTTTGCTACTTGAGCATACTTGCATCTGACTGATTGATTATATAGATGCTCAAGGACTCAATAATGAGGTAATGATGACATCTAGTTAGGATTAGCTCATATGCATTGCACTTGCACTAGGTCACTAACACTTAGCAAATACCCAACCTAGGGCATATATTTTACTTTTACCCATCGAGATGCTAATGATTACCTCTCTTGTTCATATACATGAGGTAATTTTGTGCTAATGGGAAACTTGTTTCTATGCATTCACATACAACTGCATCCATTGGCACAAAGAAAAATACTTTTCTTATATATTCCTTGGCCTTGTAAGTATATAAATCATCTAAATATTTCCAATTCAAGGGATATATTTCTTTCTCTTCAACTCTGGTATATCCTTTTGTCCTTTCACCAAGAAAAAAGATATACACTTATTCTTCTTTCATACCTTTTCATTTATCAACAAGAATACTTTATTATGCTTTCAATTTCTTTCTTCTATCTATCTTGCTTGTACTTATCACATGCACATACACTCTTTCTTTTATCAAATAACTTATCTTCTTGTGAGCACTACATCCCTATCGAGTAACACTCCTTTTGACCATCCACGAGCACTACACCCTTATCGGGTACTTGACCATCCGTGAGCACTACACCCTTACAAGATAGCTTCATGACCATTCATGAGCACCACATCCATAGCCGGTATCGCTTCATCCTCAATCATTTGCAAGCACACATCCTTACCAAGTATAAATCCATATTTGGTCACTAGAAAACACACACTCATAGTGGGTATCACTTTATCTTTGGTCACTAGCAAGCACACACCCATAGTGGGTATCATTCCATCCACTTGTTCTCATTAGCGAGCACTACACCCTTATAGGATCACTCCATGACCATTAGTGAGTATCACATCTAGAGTGGGTATTGCCCCATAACTAATCATTTACGAGCACACATCCTTACCAGGTATCACTCCATATTTGTTCTTTGGTCACTTATCTTTTGCCTAGACTTATGCTTGTTTGGTCACACTGATCTCTCTTGATCTACGCTGATAAAAATGACATAATATAAGTACCTCTTTTTGACCTTTTTGTGGCTTTCTTCTTATTTTTCTAATATTCTTTCATATTTCTTCCTCTCTTCTCTTTCCTTTTATTCCATCAAATTTTATTATTCAAATCTAATCATCTCATCATCATACATAATTTAAGGTTCATTCATCCATGTATAATAAATTAACAACCATAATAAGTACATAATAATAACAAAACAACTAGATATTATTGCTCAAAAAGTAGAGAGTACATGTCAATAAATGTATCAGTGTGCCACAATAAAAAATATGACACACTCGATCATCCCCTAGCCTAAGGAAGCATGCTACACTCAAAATTGGCATGTCATCTCGATCCCCTATCCTAAGTCTGTGATCCAGACTCCTTTACTCCACCTATTAGTGGTGGTCCCAATGGCAGCATATTCATAGACTATGAGATGATCCATATTTAGGATTAAGATATGATATGGGATCATAGTGAGGACAACAAAGGTAACTTCTAATATATAAAAATTTCCTGAAAGTATATCATTTGGTAGAAGGTCTTCTTTCGCACCAATGCCTATAGTGCCTCCCTCGTCTTATACAACTCCTCCTATAACAAATACATTGTATGATCTTGTTGGTCATCAATAATGATGATCATCCCCTCTGTGTAATACTACTACCTCTCATGATCCAACCAACTCATCTCTCCCCGAAGGATCTTTACCTCAAGGTAAGCATGTTGTCACTCCTCCACCCTCACCAGCTCTCCCTTGAGATGCTTTACCTTTGTTGTCACTATATACCACTCTCCAATGGAATTTTCCTACTTTGTGAGGATGTCACCCATTGAACCCCATAACCCCTCCAACATCTTGCCCTTATCCTCTTGGATTAGGTCCATCTCCCTCTACATGCGGGCCATATTAGCCTACATCACCTCCACCTCCCTTGCTAGGTCATCCTAAACTACGGTCCTACTCAACCCTACATCTATGATAGCAGGAGTGTCTCCTGCTATCCTGCTTGGCCCAAACCTATAGTAATGGGGGTAACTCTTGGTGTCCTCTCTCTACCTGTGTCTGAGATAGTGATGATCATCCTAATAACTATCACAATATCCACCCTAACCTCCATTTGTTATTGCCTAGGATCACTAGCTTTCTTTTGTCACCTCTCCATTGTCTATCAGGTGGTCTCTCATATAAGTAGTTGCATGCCTCAATTAATGATATAGCACCTTTGAATAAGCACTAGTGGTGAGGTCCTTGGGGGCATAATAATTTTGTGCCATCTCCTATATTTGAAGGCCATCCCGACGTTGCCAACCCTTGGGTCAATGTAGAGAGGATCATCAATATCCTCCTTTGAAAACCTAGCTATATCAAGGTCCTTGTTGACTCCTAATGGATCCCTCCATACCCATATGAACTAGTAGTTGCCTAAGTTTGATACCTCTTATAAGATATCAAAATGGTACAACTATAGCTCATCTTGCTCTATAGTAAACCCATCTGATCCTCCACACTCGATCCAAATCGGAGCCATCCTATTTCTATCCTAGGTGTTGACACCATGGTCACTAGATAATCATGTGGGCCCTAATCTCGTCCATCACCCTCCTCCCTAGTGGCAGGATACCATCATATGTCCTCTATACATGCTCATAATGTCAAGTCCATATAATTATTGTTGGTCGATTCAGGTTGGGTGATGGCCTTGGAAGTATTTGTGGCCTCCAAACTACAATGTGCTCCTAAAACCATACCCAGAGGAGCATTATGCACACCATGATGCTCCCTTGCTTGTACATGACATTGTACAACATTATGTATAAGTGAACTAGTACATAGGGATCCCATGCAAACTGCACCTACTGGTCTTGTATTTATGCTACTACCCCTACCAACACCTATGGTATATTGCCTACTAGTATGGTAGACTAGGAGCCCAAACACCACCCCACAGAGCACACTAGTTAGTGCATCGATTCCATATTGCTCGAGAATTTCATACATGTGAAGTTTGCTCTACTAAATCTCATGTGTTGGGTCCTTCGATAATATATACAATGTTTCTCGAGGTACCTATACCCTGTATATCACCTTCCCTCTCATAGGGATCCTCAATATGTGCCATAAATCCTCTAGCATGACAGTCATATCTCTTGTGGGTAGCCAAATCATTGATGACTCTGGATACCACCTCTCAATGAGTGCTATCAAGAGGGCCCTATCTGCCTCTACCTAGGGTATCTCTACTAGATGGAGAAGCCCCACCATCCATAGAGTCTATCGATCTGCTATTGTGAGTGCCCTTACAACATCCTCTAGGGTCCTAGGTCACCACTCCCTACTCTCAAGCACATATTGCTGCAAAACCAAATTAAATAAAAATTTTCATCAGTTGCATATCATTTAAAATCATAATAAAAATCATAAAATAATAAAACATTAAAATCCAACCATTCATTTTCTAGTTCTCTTATCTCTCTCCATATAATTCTTTCTTTTATGTCTTTATTTATTTCTTCATTTCTCTTCTTCTATGATTTTGTGCACCATTCTTTTAGGGTGCGAAATCACAAATTCGTGCCTTGTAATTCCAGGGCATGAAATCATGAATTCATGATCGATTTTAACAAATCGTAAATTTGGTATTCCTCAAATACTCGATCGAATTCACTGTTGAACCCTAAAATTAAAAACAAGTGCTTAAAACTTAAATCTAATCTAGTTTTTCCTAGAGGGTAGGTTTCAATGCTTACCCATGCTTGATCTACTACAGTGTCGGCCTCACCCATCATAATTGTTGCACGGTATGTTGGTAGTACCATTTCTTATATTCTCTCTTAAAAGAAAAAGAAAAAGAAAAAGAAAGAGAAAAAGAAAAGAAAAAGCAAGTGCCTTAATTGTGAAAATCCCTCAGGATGCAACTAAGAAGGAAGTGGTCAAAAACCAGAAATGGCGGCCTCTTCAAAAAAATAAAAATAAAATTTTCTCTAAGTATAAAGATCATACAAGTAAAAAAAAAACTTAAGGGTGAAATTGTACAAGTTATGAGATCGTACAAGCAAAATCGACATAAAGACATGGGAAAGCGTACAAGATGACATGTTGTACGATTTGGATCGTACACTATACGGTTTCAAGCATGTTGTACGATTTCTAACTACCCATTTAATGAGGCAAAATGAAAGAAGAAGAACGAGTCGGTAAGAACACCGACAAAAGTAAAGGGGAGGGCAGATGTAGGCAACAAATCCACCTCCCAGAAGAAGTGATAAAAAAGGATTTGCTAAATTTTGACAGTTTTGGAAGTTTACCAAGTTTTTGTAAACCATACAGGTAGGGACAAACCATACAACCAGGGAACCAAATCATACAACTAGATTGAAAAACTGTACAATGCAGTAGCAAATCATACAGGGCACACTAGAATTCATCCAAATGCATGGAAAATATAATTTTATAGTGAAATGGTGCATAGATTTGATAACTAAGGTGTTAGAATTAGTAAAATACTAATTTAATGAATTCAGTTTTGCATGGGTAGTTTTAAATAACTAATTTCCTCAGGAACCGCTTGGAATGGCCTAGGAAACATTATATAAGACCCCATTTTCAATTTTGTAGGTCTGGCTATCTATGTAAGGATTACTAGTTATATTGTGAAGCATAGATTGATTGTTATGAGTTATTGCAAGTCTAGTGATAGATTATCCACACTGTAATTGAATCCATGATACATCAATGAGAATAATGATTTTTGTGGACTATTGTGTATGATATTGACATTGATGGATGTTGATTTGTGGATGTATCTTGTTGTATGTGTTTTCTATTGAATGCTACAAGTTAGTTTTATGCAGTGTTGCAACCTATTGATAGAATTTGAAACTAGTGAACCCTAAGGCATGATCTGGAGTATGGCAGTATTAAAGGATACGTATTGAATACTATTGTACAATTTTTTGATGTAATCATCTGCATGGAATCTCTCAGCAACCTGGTCAAGATGACTTGCATGTTATGGAGAAGGAATTGATTAGTAAACCATTACCAAACCTTCCATAGAGATTAAGGTATTGGAGTATCTAACATAGCATCTGATTGCATCATTGGTTCATACAAATTATACATCGGAGTTCATAAAAATCGTACCAAGAAAACTTACCCAATTTGGTAAAACAGATGAGTGAGAACATTTACCGATTTGGTAGTTTTGGGAATCGACTTGAACAATTACAAAACTGTGTACGACAACATCCAAAACTGAGTATATTAGTTTAGCTTAATGTGACATCGTACAATCTATGACACTGTATGATTTGAGATTGTACAATGTATGCATTTTACTTCTGTACAAGTTGGTCATTAGGTGTAAAGAGGTATATTGAAGGATCATACGATGGTACGATTTGGTAACTAAGTTGGGACTAGCATATTGATCATCCTCAACCTAGTAATATACCTCCCCGATGGGAATACTCCACCCCTATGCTAAAAGAGAGGGGGAAGGAAGCAACACTAAGGGGTAAACTCCAACACCCCCAAAAACTAGTCTCTCCTAACAATCGAGGTTGAAGAATCTATGCTGAAGAAATTCATGATTTGTCTCTATCTATCACTAATCCAAGGCCCCAAAAAATTGTGGGTGCACTATCTAGTGACCTTGCCTCTATTTGAATGGGCTGAAATGGGGAGTTTTCATCTGGTGTCACTCGATCCATCAAAGTTGGTAAAGTAGGTTATGATGGGTCGATGGTGAGGGGGGAAAGATCCATTTGGAGGAGAGTTTCTATATTAAAAAAATGAGTTTTCTCCCTAAAAAAAGTGTGATACATCACTAGTCTAGGTATCTAAAAAAGGTGGATAGAGATTAAGAGTTATCCCTAAAAAGGCAATGAAATCTTCCTTGGATCTTATAGTAGATGGGATATCAAAAAATAAAATGATGCAAGGTTTCAGCTTCTCCCAAGGAACAAAAAAGGTAAACCTGCTCCTCCATCAAAATACGTTGATCTGACTCAACCAAGAGTTGGTGGGAGAAAACCCTGATTTGTCCAATCAGGACTCAAATTTTATGCATTGTGTGTTGTTGAAGGTATTGTATACTGGTAGAAAGATAGTTTGAGAGAAAGAGGGGAAGTGGGAGAGATCCATGTGCTATCGGTATATTGGAGACTAACATCATTTTGGATATTGTGAAGCACCTTATCCTTATTATTCTAAGAGGGGAGAAGAGCTGGAGACTAATATCCTTTTGAATCTTGTGAAGCACGTTCTCCTTATTATTCTGAGAGGGAAAAAGAGCACCCAAGGAATAAAGGAGAAGCCTATAAATTTGTATTTTAAAGCTGGTAGGAAGTGTAGAGACCTAAAAATACCAGCTCCTCTGACCTCCTCAAGAACTCGAAGAGAGGTCCATTGAGGAGTGAAGGACCGGTTAAAGGTACCATCTAAAACCTGAGGGATTATCTCCCAAAGTAATGTTGGAGCCAAATTTGACTCAACTTTGAAACCCCCAAATTTAAATTTTTGGTTTCAATCAAACTGCAAATATCGTTGGTCATTGCTTAAGTTGTTGTGAGTAATTCAATTTTTCATTGGTTGGTTTGATAAAGTCTAACCTTAGCCTTTTTAATAATGTGGGCTTCATTGTATAAATCAAAGTACCTCAAATGGTTAGGGAAAGAAATTTTCAAATTAAAAACCTAAAGCCAAAGTCCGACCTTCATAAATCTTTCCTTGGGCCTAAAACCGATTAATAAAGTCCTTAAATCATAAGTCGGTTAAACATTCACCATGGTCTCAAAATCTGAAAGGTCTAAGGTTAAAGCAAATATTAATTAATCAAAACCTAAGGGTATGCACCCCACCAAGCTAACAATCGAGCACCTTAGATTTAATCCAAGGGCCACGCTCGATCTGGAAGAAATCGGACGACAACGCTTTAATAAAATCGAACCAAAGGACAAGTCAAAAGTCAAGCCATGGTCAAAAAGTAAAAATATCACACCTTAGGCTTAATCGAATGGTAGCATGTCATCATGAATAAATCTAACGGAAGCGCATTCAAAAAGAAGTCCGAAAGATAAGTCAAAGGGTCAATAAGGTTTAACCTAAGGTTTAAAAATCGAGCATCTCTCATTAAATCGGATGAAAGCGCATCGTCTTAAAAATCTGACGGATGCACTTTCGCAATAAAACCCGAAGGTTAAGTCATGAACCAATAAATGAATGTGATTAAAGTCCTTGCACCTTTGACAAGATCGACAGACGCACCGACCCCAAGATCAAATCAACAGCTGCGCACTATCCAAAAATTCGAAGCATTAAACATGAGCCATAATGGTCAAAGGTTCTGATTAAACAGTGAGTAAGTCTAAAGAATCGGATGACAAGCTCAATCATCTTTAAAATCAATGGTTGCACGTCCTCTAAGAGGTCAAAGGTTTAAGAAAAGTCATCATGGGTCAAGGTCAAGTTAAAATCAAAGCAAGTCTGATAGATCGGATGATCGTGCCCATGCGATATCTAGATCAATGACCATGCATGTTCCAAATTAATCACCTATTAAAATTCAATATTAAAAGAATGCACCCCCTTGATTAATCATCGAGCAGGTTACCAAGATCAAACGGTTGCTCGATTTTTAATCTAACGGTGGCACGCTAATTGAAAATACATTAAGGAGTGTTAAGATTCAAAAAATATTAATTAATGATAATCATGTTATTAGCAAGGGTTTAATACATCAGCTAATTCCCCCTTTCGGCTTAAACATGATTAGTATTATACACCCTTGATTAAACTAACTTGCAGGTTGACTTAATCCGACGATAGCGCTTGTCTCCACTCAGATCCGACGGTCACGTCAAAATCATGAATGGTAAGATGAAGACTAAGGTAAAGATAAATATTAATTGTGTTTAGCAAGGGTTTAATACGTTGACTAATCCCCCCTTTCACCTTAATCATGATTAATAGAAAATCAAAAGTTTTTACATTGATTATATGGTGGGCATCTTATTGGCAATCTAACGATAGCGCCCAAACTAATCCAAAAATCGATGGTCGCGAAGGCTTGTAGTGGTGGCAAAGGATTGAAAGCTAAATGAAGACGTTTTAATGATACACAAATCGGATGGCGATGCTCATTTCTCCCCAGATCCAATGGTGCACATACGGGAAGATAACCGAAGGTTAATCTAAGCATTATTATTTCAAAAGGTTGATTAATTGACCCAAGGTACGTAGGGATTTTTCTCATTTATTAAAAACTATGTGCATCTACATGATCCAATGGTCGTGCCTCACCATAGTAAGATCTAACGGTGATCGCAAAAGAAAAATGCACGTATCATATGATTACCATCAATTAAATAACGAGTTGTTAAGGTTTAAAATTATGAAGATTAACATTGGATAATCATGAGTAAACGAGGATTGACAAACCAAGATTATTTCAAGTGCTTATATGAGAGCAGGTACAGTAACTATCATACAGTTTTAGAACAACAATGGATGCGCTTCACCCCAGATCAATCCAACGGTAGCGCACGATTCAAAGGTAAAACCAAATGTAAGTCTAAAATAATAATTTTTAAAAAAAAAAAAAAAAGGTTAAAAGTACCAAAAACTACCATGATGGAACCTGTGAAGATCATGAACCAAAAAAATTGGTAAAATCACCCGTAAGAAAGATTCAAAGGACCAAGCCTCCAAAGAAAGGTGATTACTTCATAGAAATACCTTCAACATTATCAAGGTAGAAATCAAAGAAGTGACTCATTCACAGCAAGGTACACTGAAAGACATTATGAAAATCAATAGCCAAGATGGAGTCAAAATAGTACGCATAGAAGCTATGAATCCAGAAGAATACTCATGGGAGGAAAGATTCAAAGAAATCAGAGAAAATCCCGTGTACAGTACCTTGTTAAGAACAAAGTAAACCAAATAAAAGATAAATCTTGATGCTCAAGCATGCCACCAGATCATGTGTTATCTCACTAGAATAATGGCGTACCACAAGATAAGACTACAAAGCATAGTCATAGGCTTATAAATAAGAGACAGTAAGGAAGAGTTAAAGCATCAGCAAAAGGAAACAATGGAGCATAAAGGATTCAAATACTATCATTTTCTGTTCTGCAAATACTTAAGGTGAAGGAAGCGCGTGAAGAAAAAAGCATGGTTTCAATTTTCAGAAAGTCATTCAATCCGTGCTTCGATGGAATATAGTTACCAGGGGAGCACTTCGACGGAGTATAGTTATGGAAGTAAATTATAGATGCTTCCAGATCTTGTTGTCCATTCCCACCTTCTTCCTACTTACCACTACCCTCCTCCTCCTGGGTATTCCTCCTTGACCATCCTGACATTTTTCCTAGTATGTCACCCTCACCCACTACCGCTTCTTACCATTTACCCCTCGTCATTCCATCCATCAGACCCTCACCATCCTTACTTCTTCACTCTATCTCATGATCAGTGCAACTCCATCTGTTTGCCACTAGCACGCCACCCCTTGTCTTCACCATCACGTCGGGTCCCCCTCCGTTCCTCATCTAGAATTCATGATGATAGCCTGGTCGGTCCCTAACAACCAAGCATAGTGGCCAGGACAAGCAGAACAAAAAGGAAAAATATAATGTTGAATCCTTAGTTTCTAGGGCCAACCAAAGAGAGCAAAAAGGCCAAATTAAAATAACAAAGAGCTCCCTTCAATCTATAGAAGAACCTTAACAGTCAGTTCAGAGCCGCACCAGCTGGACAACATATAGAATGGGTTCAATCAGATGCTGACAAGTGTACAGTCAGAAGTAAACCAAAAATAACAGAATCAAGAACCAGAGGCTATAAGAAGAGGCATTGAGGATAGATTCTGCATCAAGCAATTAGAGAATAGCATTTTTGCTAAGAGGTATACTTGAGTGCCCTGTTAGTTGTGTTGTTGTATTTCTTTGTGTCTATTTTCTTTTATTCATTCTTTCTTCCTCCCCTTGCTGTGCAGGATTGTATGATAGGAAAGCGTTCAAGAAGCTGAGAATATTTCCAGTCTTATTGAGCCTAGGATTCAGAGATTCTTCTGTTACCAGATTGGAATAAGGAGAGTAGGAGAGACCTGTTACATCATTTGAACAGAGTCTTCTCCATTGTATTGTTGTATTCTTTTGAGAAAAATAGAGTTAAAAGGCATTCTGCCCACTCTGCATGTAATTTTTTCCATGAATCAATACAATTCTGAATCTTATTCCTGTCATTTCTTTGTCTCAGTATTGTGTGTATCTGTATAATGGGTTACATTATTTGAATGCATTATACACGTTTCTTTCGTTAGTTAACTTTTGATTTTGTTACGACATTCGAATGAAATCAAGAACGCTAATTTCCTTTTCCCCTTCTCTCTGTTCATAATTAAAATTGTTGTTAAATTGCTATAACAACCCAATGAATCTAGGCACCGGTCTACATAAGGCATAACAATTGGTTATTTTCATGCTTGGTCATTTTAATAAGAATACTTATAGTTTAATATAAATATGGAGCATGCAAATTAGAAGTTTAATTAAAGAATTGTCGTTGGGGTTTCCTTACCCATTCTGCCATCTTCTTTAGCAATATTCGGGTTTAGCAGAACATGAGGCAGGTCGACCAGAGCCTGTAATAGCTCGTTGGTTTCAAATGGATTCTTGTAGCATGATAATTGAATTCCTACGGATGCAAGAATCGGTTCCAATAATTTTTTGGCACCGTTGTCGAGGATGAACTTATATGTTAAGATCATATCATCTTAAGTTTGTTTACCGAATGACATTATTTTTAAACAATGGGTGGCCAATTCGAATAAAGAACGTTTGTTTTAATTTTCACTATTTTTACGTTCTTTATTTTACCCAATTCTCGTTTCTTGATTTTCTTGAAATTCTCTTTCTTGATTTTCTTGAATTTCCCCAAGAACCCACTCCTGTGAGGATGAGAGATAATATCAAGCATTCTTGATAAGAGTATACATTGTTCTTTCTGCACCCTAGTGTTGGCGACTCTACTGGACGAACCTAGAAGAAAAATATAAAAAAGGAGAGAACAGAACGTGCTGGCGAACACCAGGAGAAGTGGTAAGGAGCTATTCTCAGAACTCGAAAATCTAGAGGTATTTATACATACCCAAAAACTCCACTTTTTAAGAATACTATTTATAATAGTAGATCAAATTCTAGTGGTAAAAGGTACGTAAGAAAATCCAGAATACTATTACTACTGATATTACTGTAGATGAACGTTTAAAATCTGTAGTAGAAGATATATGCAATTATTCTCATTACAATAGGTAGATAATTCATGATAATCTACATTCAAACTACTCGAAACCCATACCACCGTAGGTACTACATCTATGAAATTAAATTCAATAGTAGCTATGGCTCAGGGTAATGTTCATTTGTGGAGAACTAACAGATATAGGCCTTTTGTATTACAAGTAAATTTAAATGCCTTACCCAGTAAAGCTCACAAATACCTCCCTAAGTTTTTAGGAAATAGATGCAGTAATTGGAGAGGATCATATCAAAAGTTTCTTATATGCAATGGACAGTCTGGAAGTTGAACATGAAGATGTAGTATTAAGACTATTTCTACAGACTTTAGAAAAAGATGCTAGAGAATGGTTTAATTCCCTTCCTAACAATGATATCCCAGACTTCACCAAAATGGAAGAGGTGTTCCTAAAGAAGTATGGTGAAAGGAAAAATGAACAATCATTGTTAACTGAGCTAGCCACTATGAAGAAGAAAGAAAATGAGGTTGTTAGTGATTTTAATAGAAGATTTTCAAAAACAAGAAACAAAATCCCTACCAACCTCAGGCCTAGTGATATTCAATCTATTTGTTTTTATAAGAATGCTTTTCAAGGAGAGTTTAACTATGAATTAAGGCAAGAACAAGCCACTACCATTGATGGTTGTATGGAAAAAGCAATGGATATAGAAAGAAATATGCTTGATAGTGGTAAGATGAAGCCTTATTCTTTAGAAGTTAACATGCCTGAGAGAAAACCTAAGAGAGTGGCTTTTGATATACAAAGAAGAACTGAAATTGATCTTGTGGAGAAGTTGACTAGTCAAATGATAGAAATGTTCAACAACATGAGTAACAGGTTAGCAAGAATTGAAAGAAATGGAAATAATGGTGAATCTTCATAGATAGAGTGACCACATGTTGACAATCATCCCCCCTTTAAGAAAAATTACAACAAGAATTGGGGAAACAACAATGGTTTTGAAGAAGGGAATAGGAATAGGGGTAATGGGAATAACAACTAGAAAAATAGAGATTCTGATAGGGATCAGAACAATGTCCCTAACCCAATGCCATCTGCCAATGTAGCTGAAGGTTTTCCTTATTTTTTCTCTACTTGTGATGCACCCCATAACCCTGATGCATGTGGAATACACCTGAGTGATCAACGTAATGTAGATATGCATGCAGAATCAGAAGAGGATATAAGAATCAATGCATGTTGGTCCATTGAAGATGAATCCAGAGAAAGGTTGTTTGAAGAAGACATGGATAAATATGCTTCAAATCATCATCCTCAGATCTTAGTAATTGAAGGAACTAAAATCTTGCAGAAATCACATGAGTCAAGATATGATAAGATGAAGCAAGGGAAATTGATTCCCACTGCTCAAGAGGTTGAAGAATTAGAGGCAACCCATGTTTTAAATTTGAGGAATAGAACAGTCCTTGAAAGAATAGAGAAATTATCTACAAATGAAACAAGAAGATAAACTTTCACCAATAAAAATATCAGTAAAGAGAAAACTGATAGGAACCCTAACAAAATTACTCCCGAGGTAATAGAATCAATAGAAGAAGTTCCCAAAGAAGAAAGTAATAAACCATTGGATATAAAGAAGATAGAATTTGATGTTGGGTCAGAACTCAGTAAGCAAAAAGTTAATATCACATTTGGTGAACTTATGAAAGTTCAAACATACAGAGAACAAGTATGCAGAGCTTTTGGATTAGTAGAGCAGAAAGAAGACCCTACTTGTCATGTTGCTAGACAAAATCAACATGATACAAGATCACCATCTTCTGTCAGACCCTTCTACATGTCATTAAGATATAATTCAGATGAAGGGGAAAGATATGTGATTCATAATTGCATGCTTGATAGTGGAGCTTCACATAATATCATGCCTAAGTTAATAGCTGACCAAATGGGATTAATCTGTACTAGAGATTCTGCTCCTATTTCTGTAATGGACAACAGACAAATTCCCTGTGTAGGGGTGATAACTGGATTATTAGTTTTCCTAGACCAACACCCCAAAAAGGGCATTGTCATGGATGTAGCAGTAGTTGATGTTGACCCATTCTTCTCACTATTACTCAGTAGGCATTGGGCAGAACAACTAGGGGGATCAATACAACTAGACTGGTCTTATGCTACCATCCCCATATCAGATAAGGAGAATATAATTTTGAGAAGGGAACCATTCAACAAACACTCCGTAGAGTTAATTCAAATAGATGAAACCATGATTAACTTAGTTAACTCTATGGAAGAAAAAGGGATGGGAGTCTATTCAATATGGCACAACCCATTCCTTGATGGAAGTACCAGATGCAAAGAACATGGATCCAGAAGATATGAGAATAATTGATGCTGAATCAAATCGAGTATTAACCCAAGAAATGTGGACCATGTCATTTGATGGGGCTAAATCCCAATCTGGAGCAGGTGCAGGTGTAAATTTGACTGATATTAAAGGAAATTACCTTGGTATCCCTTACAGATTACAATTTCCTTGCACAAACAATGTAGTTGAGTACGAAGCTTTACTATTAGGGCTAAGGAAAGCAAAAGAGTTAGGTATTAACTACTTAACTGTAATAGGAGATGCATAACTTATTATACTACAAATAAAAGGTAAATATCAGACCAAGCATCCTAGACTTAAGCAATATAGAAATGCAGTATTGGAAGAAATTGATAAATTTTTGGCTTTCAATATTTCATATATTCCTAGAGAACAAAATCATGTTGCAGATCTCTTAGCTGTGAATGCCTCAGGTCTAGATCACCCAGAGATAACTACAGAATATATGGACAGATTTCCAACTATCTCAGTCTATAAACCTTCTGTGCCAGATAACATAGTCTATCTTCAGGTCTTTCAAGATGATATAGATATTAAGGATTTTATGACTTTGCAAAATCAGTATGCAGATGTCATCTGTGATGAAAAATATGAAGAAAAGCTAAAATATCAAATAGGAGAACCAATAGAAGTAATCCAGTTGAAAACTAATAGAATACCCAAAGGATTGGTGTCTCTTGAAAGCCTATTTGATGATTTTGACAAAGCCTATAAACCTATACGCAGAGAAGTGATATTCGAGGATATTAATATTGGCTCAATGAAAGAACCCAGAATAGTGAAAGTAGACATGGCACTACCTGCTAAAGAAAAAGTTGGATATATCAATTTCCTAAAAAAGAACAAAGAACATTTTGCTTGGACCTATGAAGATCTCAAAACTTTCAAAATGGATGTGATGACACATATAATACCCTTGAAAGAAGAGGCCAAGCCATTTAGACAAAAATAGAGAAAGTACAATCCAACTCTGCACCCAGTAATGCAAAAAGAGGTTCAAAAATTGTTGGACTCCAAGATAATAAGAAAAGTCAGATTTTCCTCCTGGATATCCAACTTAGTACCAGTTAGGAAAAATAATGGGGACATTAGACTATGCGTGGATTTTAGAAATTTAAACAAGAGCTCACTAAAATACAATTACCCATTGCCTAACATGGAACAACTGCTGCAAGCAGTAGTAGGTTCAACTAGATTGTCCCTGTTAGATGGATTTTTAGGGTACAATCAAATTCTGATAAATCCAGAAGATAGACACAAGGCAACATTCACCACACCCTGGGGCACATTTGAATATTTAAGAATACCTTTTGGATTGATGAATGCAGGTGCTACTTTCCAAAGAGCGATGGACTTTGCTTTCAAAGGACTAATGTTCAAAATTGTAGTAGTGTACTTAGATGATATCACAGTTTTTTCTAAAAATCCAGAAGATCATCTAGAACATTTGACTGTAGTTTTTGCTCGGTGCAAGGAATTTGGAATCTCTCTAAATCCAAAAAAATGCATATTTGGAACTACACAAGGAAAATTGCTAGGTCATATAGTTTCAGAAAAGGGGATAAGCATTGATCCAGAAAGGATAGAAGCCATTTCTAAAATTCCCCCACCCAAGAATCTAAAAGGGGTAAGGTCATTCTTTGGAAAAATAAATTTTATCAGAATATTTGTCCCAAATTTTGCAGAAATGACCAAACCCATAAATGATATGGTGAAGAAAACTGGAGAAATAAAATGGACATTAGAAAATATGGAAACATTTAACAAGATTAAAGAAGCCATATCAACCACTCCAACTTTAAGTTGCCCTGATTATACAAAGGATTTTAATATTTATTCATATGCTTCTGAACACTCTATTGTTGCAGTCCTTTCATAAAAATATAATGAAAATAATGAAAGGCCAATAGCCTTTATGAGCTCAGGACTAAAAGGAGCAAATATTAAATACACCCTGCTAGAAAAACATGCCTATGCAATCATCCAATATTTAGAACACTTCAAAGGTATATTTGGCTCAAACAAAGTTTACTGTTGTATTCCCTTTATAGCAATAAAAGATATCTTTTCTCAATCAGAGCCATTAGGAAGACCAGCAAGATGGATGGTAAAACTTTTGCAATATGATGTTGAATTCAAAATAGTTAAAACAGTCAAAGGGCAGGGTTTAGCTAAACTATTGGCTAACAAAGAAGAAGCAGGATCTGAAAATATTCTCACCATAGATCAGACATATGATGATAGAAGAATAAAAAATGAAGAATGTAAATGGTATGAAGAAATATTGTCATACTTACAAACGTTGTCTTTTCCCAGAGATATGACAATAAACATAATGAGATCAGTCAAACTTCAAGCTCAAAAGTATTATATACAAAATGGAGTATTATATTGGAAACATCCTGATGGAGTATTATTAGTCTGCTTATATGAAAGAGAAGTCCCAAAAATAATTAATGAATTTCATAATGGTTTCTATGGAGGACACTTTGCTCCAAGAGCTACAACTAATAAAATCATGAGAGCAGGATATTATTGGCCATCCCTTTTTAAGGATGTATATAAATATGTTAGGAATTGTCATAACTACCAAGTTTTTATAGGGAAAAAGCATCTACCAACCATGCCCCTCAAGCCAGTAATCATTGAAGCACCTTTTGCTCAATGGGGTATTGACCTGATTGGAGAGATCAAGCCTAATTCATCTGGCCAACATAAGTGGATCATAACTGCAACATATTACTTCACAAAGTGGGTGGAAGCTGCACCTTTGAGAACATCTACATCTACTGCAGTCATCAGATTCATAGAGGAAAATATCTTGACCAGGTATGGAGTTCCTAAAAATCTTGTAACTGATAATGCTCAATATTTTGTGTCATATGAAATGGTAGAATTTTGTGCTGAATATGGAATTGAATTATCTCATTCTGCTAATTATTATCCCCAAGGAAATGGTCTAGTTGAGTCATCAAATAAAAATGTAATAACAAGAATAAAAAGGTCATTAGGCAAAAACAAAAGGGGATGGGACAGTGAACTTAAATTTGCTTTATGGGCTGATAGGTTGTCTGTTAAAAGAAATACAGGAAGAACCCCCTATGAGATGGTTTATGGAGAAAAAGCCCTACTGCCCCCAAAAATGGAAAAAATGGCACTTTCCCTTTTATTGCAAGATCATGAAAACCCTGATCCCATTCGAGAGAAGGCTTGACCAAATTGTCTTGTTAGAAGAACAAAGAAGAGAGACCCTCAATAGAATGATGGAACAAACCCAGAAAACTATAAAATTGTTTAATAAGAAAGCCAAGGGTACTCCTTTTTCTCAAGGAGATATAGTCATCTATTGGGATCCTAAAAATGATAAGCATGGTGAAAAGGGTAAGTTTGAACCTAAATGGATTGGCCCATACCAAATTGCCCATGTTATCAGTCAGAATACTTACAAGCTACAGACTTTGCAGGGAGAAATAATGGCTATCCCTATTAATGGCCAACACCTCAAAATGTACAATCCCTGTTGAAGGTGTACTTACAAAAAAATATTACACAAAAAAAAATAGAAAAACAAAAATCCAAAAACAGAGTGGTGTATTTTGTTTATTAGTTAAGCTTCCCTTTTGTTCTTGAATAATTTTGAGTTTACTGTACACATGATATCTTAGTTTGATGAGTATATCTAACTATTTATTCCACCAAAGACAATAAAAAAAAAGGGGATTTATTTTAGATGTTGATGAGCTTTACAATTCTATCAAAAATGAGTGTTTATGCAATAGTTGTTTGATATGAGATAAAACAGATAGAAAACAAAGCTGATTGAAACATCATGTCAAGCCTCACATTACAAATGATACTTAAAGTGACTTCAAAGGTCCAAAGAACCGAGTTATCTTTGAGAGGGTAGTTGAGCCAAAAATTATTACACTCATATTTTATAGCCAGAAACTAATCCTCAACTCGGGCATACTTATTGCACAATTTGCTTATATATCCAAACACTTCTCTCACGAGAAAGAAAAATAAAAAATAAAGTAAAATTGAGTCACTGCTCGAGATATCTTGGAAAACCTCTACCGGAGCTATAGACGCTTGACTGGCAGTAGGGTAAAACTAAGATGGGATTAGAAGCAACTCCACCGAGGCTATAGACGCTTGACTGGCAATGGAGCCCTGTAGAATGGTGAAAATTTTTAAAGAGTGAAATCACATATTAGGCTTGGCTATTTTTCTCAGATATGGTAAAGTTCTGAAAGATTTAGAAATCCAAAAAAGAATGCACAAACACACACATGGGCAAAAATATGATGAGACAAATGGCTGTGACAAAATCTATGTAATCATATCTTATGACTTAGCTAAAACAAGCATTACAATATTTCAAAATAAAACTCATTGATTTCTAAAATTTCTAACCTTTGTTTCCAAATTGAATGAAAAGGGATCTATAGTTTTTCATACTCTACTTGCTTTGATATCATGTTATTCATACAATTTTTTAGTATATAAAAAAATGATGAAGAAAAGAAAGAAAAAGAGGAAGGAAGTTTTTTTGTTATGCATTTCAAGTTTTACTTAGCAATCAAAATTTTGTTGTTTTTTGTTAAATTTTTGCAAAATAAAACTAGGAGATTCTGTGGTTCTCAAGTGCTTCATGTTTTCAACACATTGTCCCAGTCAGAGCCTATGTTGGAGCCAAATTTGACTCAACTTTGAAACCCCCAAATTTAAATTTTTTGGTTTCAATCAAATTGCTAATACTGTTGGTCATTGCTTAAGTTGTTGTGAGTAATTCAATTTTTCATTGGTTGGTTTGATAAAGTCTAACCTTAGCCTTTTTAATAATGTGGGCTTCATTGTATAAATCAAAGTACCTCAAAGTGGTTAGGGAAGAAATTTTCAAATTAAAAACCTAAAGCCAAAGTCCGACCTTCATAAATATTTCCTTGGGCCTAAAACCGATTAATAAAGTCCTTAAATCATAAGTCGGTTAAACATTCACCATGGTCTCAAAATCTGAAAGGTCTAAGGTTAAAGCAAATATTAATTAATTAAAACCTAAGGGTATGCACCCCGCTAAGCTAACAATCGAGCACCTTAGATTTAATCCAAGGGTCGCGCTCGATCTGAAAGAAATCGGATGACAACGCTTTAATAAAATTGAACCAAAGGATAAGTCAAAAGTCAAGCCATGGTCAAAAAGTAAAAAGATCGCACCTTAGGCTTAATCGGATGGTAGCGCATCATCATGAATAAATCTAATGGAAGCGCATTCAAAAAGAAGTCTGAAAGATAAGTCAAAGGGTCAATAAGGTTTAACCTAAGGTTTAAAAATTGAGCATCTCTCATTAAATCGGATGAAAGTGCATCGTCTTAAAAATTTGATGGATGCACTTTCATAATAAAATGAAGGTTAAGTCATGAACTAATAAATGAATGTGATTAAAGTCCTTGCACCTTTAACAAGATCAACAAACATGCTGATCCCAAGATCAAATCAATGGTTGCGCATTGTCCAAAAAGTTAAAGCATTAAACATGAGTCATAATGGTCAAAGGTTCTGATTAAATAGTGAGTAAGTCTAAAGAATTGGATGGTAGTGCTCAATCATCTTTAAAATCAATGGTTGCATCCTCTAAGAGGTCAAAGGTTTAAGAAAATTCATCATGGGTCAAGGTCAAGTTAAAATTAGAGCAGGTCTGATAGATCGAACGATCGTGCCCATGCGATATCTAGATCAATGGTCATGCATGTTTCAAATTAATCACCTATTAAAATTCAATATTAAAAGAATGCGCCCCCTTGATTAATCGTCGGGTAGGTTACCAAGATCAAATGGTTGCGCTCGATCGATTTTTAATCTAACGGTGGTGCGCTAATTGAAAATACATTAAGGAGTGTTAAGATTCGAAAAATATTAATTAATGATAATCATGTTATTAGCAAGGGTTTAATACATCAGCTAATTCCCCCCTTTCGGCTTAAACATGATTAGTATTATACACCCTTGATTAAACTAACTTGCAGGTTGACTTAATCCGACGACAGCGCTTGTCTCCACTCAGATCCGACGGTCGCGCCAAAATCATGAATGGTAAGATGAAGACTAAGGTAAAGATAAATATTAATTGTGTTTAGCGAGGGTTTAATACATTGACTAATCCCCCCTTTCACCTTAATCATGATTAATAGAAAATCAAAAGTTTTTACATTGATTATATGGTGGGCATCTTATTGACAATCTAACGATAGCGCCCAAACTAATCCAAAAATCGATGGTCGCGAAGGCTTGTAGTGGCGGCAAAGGATTGAAAGCTAAATGAAGACATTTTAATGATACACAAATTGAACGACGATGCTCATTTCTCCCCAGATCCAATGGTGCACATACGAGAAGATAACCGAAGGTTAATCTAAGCATTATTATTTCAAAAGGTTGATTAATTGACCCAAGGTACGTAGGGATTTCTCTCATTTATTAAAAACTATGTGCATCTATATGATCCAACGGTCGCGCCTCACCACAGTAAGATCTAACGGTGATCGCAAAAGAAAAATGCACGTATCATATGATTGCCATCAATTAAATAATGAGTTGTTAAGGTTTAAAATTATGAAGATTAACATTGGATAATCATGAGTAAACGAGGATTGACAAACCAGGATTATTTCAAGTGCTTATATGAGAGCAGGTACAGTAACTATCATACAGGTTTCAGAACAACAACGGATGCGCTTCACCCCAGATCAATCCAATGGTAGCGCACGATTCAAAGGTAAAACCAAATGTAAGTCTAAAATAGATGCCTGATTAATCAAATATTTAAACATTCTTAACAAGGGCATTAACACATTATTAATCAATATCTTCATCTTGATTAAACAAATGAAAAGGTTCAAAGCATGATTTTGGCTATCTAACTTATAGTTTTTAAATATTTAATAAAGCAGTACAATAAAGGCTGGTCGAGCAACTGAACGTGGTCAAAACTCTAAACCAATAGATATGAAGATATCAATAAAAATAAAATCACCATTGACTAACATCTTCAAAGCTTTAGAAACTAACACTCTTGCAGGTTTAAAAGTACCAAAAACCGCCATGACGGAACCTGTGAAGATCGCGAACCAAAAAAATCGATAAAATCACCCGTAAGAAAGATTCAAAGGACCAAGCCTCCAAAGAAAGGTGATTACTTCACAGAAATGCCTTCAACATTATCAAGGTAGAAATCAAAGAAGTGACTCATTCACAACAAGGTACACTGAAAGACATTATGAAAATCAATAGCCAAGACGAAGTCAAAATAGTACGCACAGAAGCTATGAATCCAGAAGAATACTCATGGAAGGAAAGATTCAAAGAAATCAGAGAAAATCCCATGTATAGTACCTTGTTAAGAACAAAGTAAACCAAATAAAAGATAAATCCTGACGCTCAAGCATGCCACCAGATCATGTGTATATCTCACTAGAATAATGGCGTACCACAAGATAAGACTACAAAGCATAGTCACTAGGCTTATAAATAAGAGATAGTAAGGAAGAGTTAAGAGCATCAACAAAAGGAAACAATGGAGCATAAAGGATTCAAATACTATCATTTTTTGTTCTGCAAATACTTAAGGCGAAGGAAGCATGTGAAGAAAAAAGCATGGTTTCGATTTTTAGAAAGTCATTCAATCCACGCTTCAACGAAATATAGTTACCAAGGGAGCACTTCGACGGAGTATAGTTATGGAAGTAAATTATAGATGCTTCCAGATCTTGTTGTCCATTCCCACCTTCTTCCTACTTACCACTACCCTCCTCCTCTTGGGTATTCCTCCTTGACCATCCTGACATTTTTCCTAGTATGTCACCCTCGCCCACTACCGCTTCTTACCATTTACCCCTCGTCATTCCATCCATCAGACCCTCACCATCCTTACTTCTTCACTCTATCTCATGATCAGTGCAACTCCATCTGTTTGCCACTAGCATGCCACCCCTTGTCTTCACCATCACGTCGGGTCCCCCTCCGTTCCTCATCTAGAATTCATGATGACAGCCTGGCCGGTCCCTAACAGCCAAGCATAGTGGCCAGGACAAGCAGAACAAAAAGGAAAAATATAATGTTGAATCCTTAGTTTCTAGGGCCAACCAAAGAGAGCAAAAAGGCCAAATTAAAATAACAAAGAGCTCCCTTCAGTCCAGAGAAGAACCTTAACAGTCAGTTCAGAGCCACACCAGCTGGACAACATATAGAATGGGTTCAATCAGATGTTGACAAGTGTACAATCAGAAGTAAACCAAAAATAACAGAATCAAGAACCAGAGGCTATAAGAAGAGGCAGTTGAGGACAGATTCTGCATCAAGCAATTAGAGAATAGCATTTTTGCTAAGAGGTATACTTGAGTGCCCTATTAGTTGTGTTGTTGTATTTCTTTGTGTCTATTTTCTTTTATTCATTCTTTCTTCCTCCCCTTGCTGTGCAGGATTGTATGATAGGAAAGCGTTCAAGAAGCTGAGAATATTTCCAGTCTTATTGAGCCTAGGATTCAGAGATTCTTCTGTTACCATATTGGAATAAGGAGAGTAGGAGAGACCTGTTACATCATTTGAACAGAGTCTTCTCCATTGTATTGTTGTATTCTTTTGAGAAAAATAGAGTTAAAAGGCATCCTGCCCACTCTGCATGTAATTTTTTCCATGAATCAATACAATTCTGAATCTTATTCCTGTCATTTCTTTGTCTCAGTATTGTGTGTATCTGTATAATGGGTTACATTATTTGAATGCATTATACACGTTTCTTTCGTTAGTTAACTCTTGATTTTGTTACGATATTCGAATGAAATCAAGAACGCTAATTTCCTTTTCCCCTTCTCTCTGTTCATAATTAAAATTGTTGTTAAATTGCTATAACAACCCAATGAATCTAGGCACCGGTCTACATAAGGCATAACAGTTGGTTGTTTTCATGCTTGGTCATTTTAATAAGAATACTTATAGTTTAATATAAATCTAGAGCGTGCAAATTAGAAGTTTAATTAAAGAATTGTCGTTGGGGTTTCCTTACCCGTTCTTCCATCTTCTTTAGCAATATTCGGGTTTAGCAAAACATGAGGCAAGTCGACCAGAGCCTGTAATAGCTCGTTGGTTTCAAACGGATTCTTGTAGCGTGACAATTGATTTCCTACGGATGCAAGAATCGGTTCCAACAAGTACAAACCCTATGAAGATAGACTATAATAAAAAAGATGATCTCAAGCC
Source organism: Wollemia nobilis (assembly GCA_028583015.1). NCBI lineage: Eukaryota > Viridiplantae > Streptophyta > Pinopsida > Araucariales > Araucariaceae > Wollemia > Wollemia nobilis. The sequence goes on along the minus strand of JAQPPZ010002381.1, from coordinate 3,670,547 downwards.
AAATAGGAGAGGCCCCAAACTCTACCAGAATAATAGAATGAGGGACCGTGACCTTGCAATGAATTAATATTCAAAGAAAAACTATCTATACTCATTCAACACGAGACCATTCAATCAGGCCAAGACTAGGATCCCAAACCATTGACCCATATGTAATAGTTGGCTTGACCAAGGCATCAAAGATCCTCCTCTTTATAGGGATATCTAGAAAATATGCTCTGAAGTAATTCCTCTCAAGCAAAGACAAAGCTGCATACCCCTTACACACTCGGGCTTGGGTGGTGGTTCCAGTGAAGAGAACCCTCAAGTACACATATGAGGTGGTGATATCAACCTCCTACCCTTGAAGAAAGAAGTGGATATGAGATAGAGCCTCTTTAATAGTATTGAAAACCATAACCTTGGTTTTAGAAAGGTTCATTGTCAACTTTCTCAAATTACAAAAAACAGCTAAAGTATGCAAATGATGTTGAAGTCCCTCAGGAGATGAAGCTAAAATGATAATGTCATCAACAAAGAGGAGGATAGAAATCAACACATGGTGGGGATGATAACTGTCCTCTGCATGTGTGTTCTCTCAGATAAATGACTCAAGCTCATCAATGAAGATCCCAAAAAGTTTCAAATAAATGTGGCAACTTTGATTTGCTCCTGTGGTGCTAAGAATGTTGGCTGAAATTACTGTCATAAATTGTCCAGAGATGTCAACTAACCAAAGTCTCAAGAAGTAAATATCAATGCATTGTGTCAAAAGCTTTCCTAAAGTCTACAAAGCAAAAATAGACTCTTGAGGACCTAGAACATGCCTCATAAATAATAGCTCTAAGGACTAGGATATAATTTGTGGTTTGGTGGTCTTACTAAAAACTAGCTTGGCCCATGGTCTTATGACCCTCCTCCTCCAACCTTTGTGAAAGAAGCACATCTAATGCTATGGCATAAATCTTTGAAACAACATACTCAATTATGATAGTCCTGTAATTGTTGGGTTCGTGGGGATATCCTACCTTATGGATGGGGTAGATGATATGTCGAGTCTAAGAGTCCAAAATATTGAAGATATCAATGAGGAACCCAACAAGAGGGTCAATTCCATGCTTCAAAAATTCTACCTATAACCCATCTATATTTGTTGCTTTGCGTGTACACAACTTTCAAATAGCCCATTTAATAAACCCAATAGATAAGAGGTGACAAGAAGGAGGGTAAGGAACCTTAATAGTAGGTTGATTTAGGATGGTATAGAGGGATGAGATGTGAGTGGCCCAAGAGGAAATATTGATCCCATGATTGACTTGGTCACATGGGAGGATAAAGCACAAGAAGGATTTGGGAGAATTATGAAGGGAGTGAATAAGATCCAGTCTATGCTAATAGAGGAAGATACATTTCTTCCTCTGAAGGAGCAACTTGTAATATTTGTGGGAGATGACATTGATTTGAGGAGAGTACTAAATGGCATGTTTCAACCTTTTGTGGGCAGAATTACAGACCTTGTCGTACCATATGTTCATGGGGTAGTGACCAGGAGGACGAGGGTGAGGAGGGGAGTGGATGATGTGGGGGTAAGAATCCAATGTTGCCCTCCAAATAGCTTGGAATGAAAAAATAGAATGATTAGTAGTAGCGGGGAGAGAGGACAACCTTGGAAGAACTTGACACAAACAGTCCATGTAGGTAAAGGAGTAGTAATAGTCAAAGTCTATAGAAACTCGAGGGGCAGGAGTGGAGGAAGGGGGTGGAGGAATAATAGGAAGGGAAACAACGAAGAAAGTGAGAGAAAAAATGGAGTGATCAGTAAGGGGGGAAGAGTTAGCAGAAATGCTAAACCGAGAGATGAATGGGATGAGGGTGGTGGAAAAAAGAGCATAGTCCATAACACTAGCACCATTGCTCTTGGAAGATCCTGACACAAACGGTCCATGTAGGTAAAGGATTAGTAATAGTCAAAGTCTATATAAACTCAAGGGGTAGGAGTGGATGAAGGGGGTGGAGGAATAATAGGAAGGGAAACAATGAAGAAAGTGAGAGAAAAATGGAGTGATCATTAAGGGAGGAGAGTTACCATACATGCTGAATCGAGAGATGAATGGGATGAGGATGGTGGAGAAAAGAGCATAGTCCATAACACTAGCACCATCATTGTGAGGAAAAAAAGTGTACACAATAGAATCTAGAAAATGAGATACACCATTGAGAATAATTAGCTTTTTGGATTCACCTAACTCAAAAATATACTTTTCGTAAGTAGTAACCTATGTGTCGATGGAGGTTCGAGCAAAAAAAAGGTCATTAGGATCCAATTCCTGAGTTTGCATCTTATCTATTGTGAGGTCATGGAGAGGAACCTATATAGGTCTGGTCCAAGCATTGAAGTCTCCTAGCAAAATCACGTCCCCTGAAGACGAGTACTTGGTAATATCCTCATAAAGGTCCTAAAAAGGGTCCCCATCCATGTGTATATCAAAATTGAACGTGGTGGGTGACAATAAATTTTAATCCAGCGCACAGGTTTCACCGCGATGATTTGGGTAGCAAACTTGGACTTTAGAGGTAATATGCTGAATAGTGGAATTGATTGCCCAATTAAAGCCATGTAGGCAGCATAGAGACTTTTTAGATCCTATATAGGTTGGATGATGATGCCTAGGGGAGAAGCCATTACATTTTTAGTTTAGTGGTAGCTCATCGAATAGTCATGGTGCAGCGTTAAGGTGCGAAAGACACACGAAGTTGGCAATGATCACATGGGGGCAAGAAGGTTTTCAAACAACACAGGATGTGGATAACCCAGAATTGGGTCCACGTAGTGATATCGAAACGAACATGGGAGACATGACCAGATGGTGAGAGCATAGTAGTGGTAGACTATACTTGGCGGAGATCAACCAAACTGACAAACATTGCCCAAACACCATAGCAGATATTTCATGGTAGGTTTTGGATGGTGGTTTCAAATCATGAAAGGTAATGGCAATGAGGACAGTGAGGATACCCACATGGACAACATGTATATACTACAAAATATGGGTGCTATCTGAGCGTTA